>VHKM01000017.1:160000-262859 GCA_007210695.1 Neogobius melanostomus
TTAGTAGTTGAGTAGTAGTAGCGTAGTAGTAGCAGTAGTAGTAGTAGTAGTAGTAGTAGTAGTTGTTGTAGTAGTAGTAGAGTAGTAGTAGTAGTAGTTAGTAGTATAGTAGTAGTAGTTGTAGTAGTTGTAGTAGTAGTAGTAGAGTAGTAGTGGTAGTAGTAGTAGTAAGTGAGTAGTAGTAGTGTAGTAGTAGTAGTAGTAGTAGTAGTAGTAGTAGTTGTTGTTGTTAGTAGTATAGGCAGTCAGTAGTAGTAGTAGCAGTATAGGTTGTTGTGTAGTAGTAGCAGTAGTTTAGTAGTAGTAGCTTGTGTAGTAGTAGTAGTTAGTAGTTAGTAGTGTGGTAGTAGTAGTTGTATGTTAGTAGTAAGTAGCAGTAGTTGTTGTCAGTAGTAGTGCCAGTAGTCATAGTAGTGGTAGTAGTAGTTAGTAGTAAGCAGTAGTAGTTGTTGTGTAGTAGCAGTAGTAGAGTAGTAGTAGCAGTAGTAGCTTGTTGTAGTAGTAGTAGCGAAGTAGTTGTTGTAGTAGTAGTAGCAGTGTAGTGTAGTGGTAGTAGTAGTGTAGTTAGCAGAGTAGTTGTAGTAGTTTAGTAGCAGTAGTATAAGTAGCAGTAGTGTTTTGTAGTAGTAAGTAGTTAACAGTAGTAGTTGTCTGTAGAGGTAGTAGCAGTATGTTGTTGTTAAGTAGTAGTAGCAGTAGTAGTAGTAGTCGGTTAGTAGTGTTAGTAGCTTAGTTAGTGGTAGTTTTTAGTAGTAGTAGTAGCAGTAGTAGTTGTTGTAGTAGGTAGTAGCAGTAGTTGTTGTAGTAGTAGTAGGGCAGTAGTAGTAGTAGTCAGGTAGTAGGTAGTAGTAGTAGCCAGTATTAGTAGTTGTTTGTAGGTAGTAGTAGCAGGTAGTTGTTGTAGTAGTTATTAGCAGTAGTAGTAGTAGTGGTTAGTACGCTAGTTAGTAGTAGCAGTAGTAGTTGTAGTAGTAAGTAGCCAGTGTAGTAGTAGTTAGTAGTAGTAGTAGTAGTAGTAGTAGTGGTGATAGGTAGTAGTAGTTAGTAGCAGTAGTAGTTGTGTGTAGTAGTAGCAGGTAGTTTTGTAGTAGTAGTAGCAGTAGTAGTAGTTAGTGGTAGTAGTAGTAGTAGTTTAAGCCAGTAGTAGTTGTTGTCAGTAGTAGTAGCGTTAGATTGTTTGTAGTAGTAGTTAGCAGTAGCAAGTAGTAGTCAGTAGTAGTGTAGTAGTAGTAGTAGTTTAGTCAGTAGCAGGTAGTTGTATTAGTAGTAGTAGTTGTTGCTAGTAGTAGTAGTAGTGTAGCAGTTAGTAGCTAGTCAGTAGTTGTTGTAGTTAGTAGTAGCAGTAGTAGTAGTAGTATAGTAGTAGTAGTAGCAGTAGTAGTAAGAGTAGTAGTAACCGTCGTAGTAGCAGTAGTAGTAGATTAGTAGTAGTAGTTTGTTGTAGTTAGTAGTAGCAGTAGTTGTAGTAGTAGTAGTATAGTAGTAGTTGTTGTAGTAGTTAAAAAGGTTAAGGCCAAAGTTTTTTAGGGTTTGTAGTTAGCGCAGTAGTAGTAGTAGTAGAGTAGTAGTGTGTTGTAGTAGTAGAGCTGTAGTAGTTAGTCAGTAGCAGTTGTTGTAGTAGTTAGTAACCGTCTCAGTAGCAGTCTAGTAGTCAGTTAGTAGTAGTAGTAGTTGTAGTAGTTAGTAGTAGGCAGTAGTCTTAGTAGTAGTAGTAGTAGTAGTAGTAGTAGTTGTTGGTTGTAGGTAGTAGTGTAGTAGTAGTAGTAGTAGTAGTAGTAGTAGTAGTAGTTAGTAGTAGTAGTAGTAGTAGTAGTAGTAGATAGTAGTAGTAGTAGTTGTTTGTAGTAAGTAGTACAGTCGTGTAACAGTAGTAGTAGCGTAGTTGTAGTAGTAGTAACAGTCGTAGTAACAGAGTAGTGCAGTAGTAGGTAGTAGTAGTAGTATTGTTGTAGTAGAGTAGTAGTAGTAGTCAGTAGCAGTTAGTAGTAGTTGTAGCTAGTAAGTAGTAGCAGTAGTAGTAGTAGTAGTAGCAGTTAGCTGTAGTATAGTAGTAGTAGTATAGAGCAGTAGTTGTAGTATAGTTGTAGTCAGTAGTAGTTTGTTGTAGTTAGTAGTAGCAGTAGTAGTAGTAGTAGTAGTTGTTTGTAAGTAACAGTGTAGTAGTATGGTAGTTTAGTAGTTAGTAGTAGTTAGTTGTTGTAAGATAAGTTATCAGCAAGTAGTAGTAGTAGTAGCAGTAGTAGTAGCAAGTAGTGTAGTAGTATAGCAGTAGTTGTAGTAGTAGTAGGTAAGTAGTAGTAGTAGCAGTAGTGGTAAGTAGTAGTAGTAGTAGTTAGTAGTAGTATTGTTGTAGTAGTAGTAGCGTATAGTAGAGTAGTAGTTTAGTAGTTAGTAGTTGTTGTAGTAGTAGTAGCAGTAGTTAGTAGTAGATAGTTAGTAGTAAAGCAGTAGTAGTTTGTTGAGTAGTAGTTGTTGTAGTAAGTAGCAGTAGTAGCAGTAGTAGTTGTTTGTAGTAGTTAGTAGCAGTAGTAGTTAGTAGTAGTAGTTGTTGTAGTAGTAGTTAGTAGCAGTTAGTAGTCAGTAGTAGTTAGTAGTAGTAGTAGTAGTTAGTTTGGTTGTAGTTTGTAGTAGCAGTAGTAGTAAGTTAGTAGTTAGTTGTGTAGTAGTAAGTAGCAGTAGTAGTAGTAGTAGTAGTAGTAGTAGTAGTAGTAGTAGTAGTTGTTGTTGTAGTAGTAGTAGCAGTAGTATAGTAGTAGTAGTAGTAGTTAGTTGTTGTAGTGTAGTAGCAGTAAGCAGTAGTAGTAGTTGTAGTATATTAGTAGTAGTAGCAGTAGTAGCAGTAGCAGTAGTAGTAGTTGTAGTAGTAGCAGTAGTTGTGTAGTAGTAGTAGTAGCAGTAGTAGTTGTTGTATAGTAGTAGCAGTAGTTGTTGTGTAGTAGTAGTAGCAGTAGTTAGTTAGTAGTAGTAGTAGTAGTAAGTAGTAGCAGTTAGTTGTAGTTATAGTAGTAGTTGTTGTAGATTAGTAGTAGTAGTCAGCGAGTAGTAGTAGTAGTTGTTGTAGTAGTTGTAGCAGTAGTAGTAGTAGTAAGTAGCAGTAGTAGTGTGTAACCGTCGTAGTAGCAGTAGTAGTAGTAGTAGTAGTAGTAGTAGTTTTGTAGTAGTAGTAGCAGTGTTGTAGTAGTGTGCAGTAGGCAGTAGTTGGTAGAAGTAGTAGTAGTAGTAGTAGTAGTAGTGCAGTAGTAGTAGTAGCGTATAGTAGTATAGTTGTAGCAGTGTAGTAGCAGTAGTAGTAGTAGTAGTTGTAGCAGTAGTAGTAGCAGTAGTAGTAGTAGTACCTTGCTGGAGTCCAGGTCTGTGGGTGTTTCATGGTGTGGGGGTTATACCCGTTGTGTCGCTCCATAATCACTGGGTCCAACAGCTCCGCAAAAACCTGGACACGAGGACGACATGAGAGACGTCAGGGACAGGACAGAAGTATATTATACTCTTGATACTCTGCAGTATAATATATATATACTCTTTATTCACAGTATAAAGTATAAAGGCCAGAACAAGGATGAAGCAAACATCACGCTGTACTTATGAAGTAAAGGCTGATATCGTTATTTAAGTTTATAAAACGACTTAAGGCTCATTCATACTTCACTTTTGAAGTCAGAATGATCCTTTATCCCCTTGGCCTTGATACTTATCGTAGTATAAATTAAAATATCAGATGTATCTAAATATTATACATGTTTTTTTATGAATGCTAAAGCGCAGTTATACTTAATGCCAGCAGAGTGCGCACTTTCTCCTTTTGTTCCCTCTTTACCTGTAGTTAGGGCTGGGCACCGTTAAACAACTGTAGCACAATCAAAAAACACGCACATTCCTTTCTGGATGAAATAAGAAGGTTTTTAGCTCCACATGTTTAATGTGTCAAACCAAGCCACGTAACGTATTGCACCGTTAAACAAGACCAGTATGGGATTAAAAAATAGTTTAGGTTCTACAGGTATCGAAAAGTAAAAGTATCGAAAGCAGGAATCGAAAAGAACATTTCTATAGATCCAAGTTTTGATGCTGTTGGTCCAAAAAAAAAATCTCCTTTTTGCCCCAATGTTTTCTTATTTTCCAGATTTCCCCCTAATTTTTGCCATTTAAAAAAATAAGTTTTCCCCTCATTCTTTACCTCTCCCTCCTCCTTTACTCCTCCCCCCCTTACCTCTCCTCCCTCCTCTTTACTCCTCCCCCCCTTACCTCTCTCCCTCCTCTTTACTCCTCCCCCTTACCTCTCCTCCCTCCTCTTTACTCCTCCCCCCTTACCTCTCCTCCCTCCTCTTTACTCCTCCCCCCCTTACCTCTCCTCCCTCCTCTTTACTCCCTCCCCCCTTACCTCTCCTCCCTCCTCTTTACTCCCCCCCTTACCTCTCCTCCTTCCTCTTTACTCCCCCCCCCCTTACCTCTCCTCTCTCTCTCCCCCCCCCTCGTAGCTCTCCCCCCCCCTTTACCTCGTAGCTCCCCTCTCCCCCCTCACCTCGTAGCTCTCCTCCCCCCCCTTACCTCGTAGCTCTCCTCCCCCCCCCTTACCTCGTAGCTCTCCTCCCCCCCCCTTACCTCGTAGCTCTCCTCCCCCCCTTACCTCGTAGCTCTCCTCGTCGCCCGCCACCATGCCCACGGTCTTGATGAAGGGGTGCCCGGGGTTGTCCACGCCGGTCTGGATTGGCCTGGTCCAGGTGTAGCCGTTGGGCGTGGGCTCGGGTCACACAGTTTGGCGTAGATGGTCGGGGTCAGGTGACTCGCCATGCAGTTATTGTGTTTACGCAGGTCGGGGTAATCCGCACTGTTTACACACAAACACATGTTAAAGGTCCTATATCATGCAAAATCGACTTTTTGGAGTTTTTAGCCATGTTGTTTTGCTATTTCCTTCTCAAAAACACCCAGAGCGGTTTTGGCTTCATTCACACAGTTCTCAGTAATCCTCCTGAATCCTGCTCTCTGAGCAGCTGCTCCGCCCTCTCCTGGTAAACCACTGAGCTGTTCAGTTGTGTCGTCACAAAGGAACGGAAGTGCTCTACGTCTGTAATGTAATGCCTTACGGCCTGATTTGTATTTATAAATGTGTTTTTTTTTTTTTTTTTTGAAAAACAAAAAACAAAAAAACAAAAAAAACAGCAACTCTCCGACGCGTCTGTGCTGTCCCACGACACTAATCAAGCGCACCCACGGCTGGAGGAGCCATGGATCCCAGCATAAGTGTTGTTTGTGAAGACTGAGCTCTTTCTAACCTACTCTGGACACGCCTGTTCTTTTTTCTTACCGATAATGCCACGGATGCGCGTTTGGCTACGAGAGGAACAGGACTATTCAGCCTTCCTAAAGAAGAGTGCACTCGCCAGAAGTTGGAATTTCTTTCCGGGATTCAGCGACTTTATCAACCAACCTGATGGATGCTTGGAGAACCTCGGCCAGAATCAAAGTGGATTAACTTTTATAACCAACACGAGGGCCATAACGTAAACACCCGACGATGGGGAGGCCATGCTGAGCGGTGAGTCAATCAAAACGCGTGTTAGCGTGTGTGTTAGCATGTGTGTTAGCGTGTGTGTTAGCGTGTGTGTTAGCGTGAGTGTTAGCGTGTGTGTTAGCATGTGTGTTAGCCATTTATGAAACTGTGTTGCACATGTCAACTCCTTATAGTAACTTCACTTTTTGCAGCAATATTTATATTTATAATACTGTAAATGTGGAATGAGCGGAGAGAGGGGCGGAGTTAACTGAATCGAAGCGTCTTGTCTTCCGGGTAGGGAAAATACCCCCCAAAAATACTTATATTTCTCTCAAAAATGAGTACTCCATAGTGATAGAGGTACAATATATCATATATATGCCTATACTTTACTTTGGAATGGCTAAAATAGCATGATACAGATCCTTTAACACACAAACACACACGTTTACACACAAACACACAGGAGCTGCTGTAACACACACGAGCTGCTGTAACACACACGAGCTGCTGTAACACATGAGCTGCTGTAACACACACGAGCTGCTGTAACACACACGAGCTGCTGTAACACACACGAGCTGCTGTAACACACACGACTGCTGTAACACACACATGAGCTGCTGTAACACACACATGAGCTGCTGTAACACACACACATGAGCTGCTGTAACACACATGAGCTGCTGTAACACACATGAGCTGCTGTAACACACTTTAGTAACACACTTTAGGAGGTGGTTTTCTTAAAGTCCAGGCGCTGCAGAGGAAAACAATGTGGAGGTTTGTGTTTATGAAATCAGGCCAAACTCTCTTTACGATGTTTATTCTCTGAGATTTATCCAGGAAGTGACTCCAACATGTGTGTGTGGCTCCTGGTCTTTCCCACGCTTATTCATTCACTAATACTGACATGTTTGGTATCCACGTGTAGCAGGAAAGGCTGTGACCGAGATGATCTGTAATCCAAATATGCTCATTTCCTAAAGACGGGAGGAACACACACATGTGCAGACAAAGAGACTAAACGTTAAGAACATCTGCACTTTAGTCGCTCCATCAGACTCACACTTTACAGATCTGATCCTGACAGATTCATCTTTTAGCTTTGAAGCAAAAAAAACTGTAGAATGTTTCCCAGGATCTAAAATCTTTGTGACTAATATGTGACAAAATAAAAGCACACATTTAAACCCGGCTCTGTTTCATTTATTCCCCTGCAGCGTCTCGCCTTCAGTCCAGACAACTTCATTCAACTCACATTTCAGCACTCAAATGGCCTCCACTACTTTCATCATTTCTTTTCTATAACTGCTGTTCTTTGGAAACATCTGGATTTGATCTTTTTGTCTGAAACGGTTTAATCCTAACCTTACATCAGTGACGTCATGTGCATACAGAGATGCTAAAGTCTCCCTAAGGGGCAGGTGTGGCGCCCCCTGTGGCAGAAACAGTGTTTGGAGTAAAGTGGGATCAGTTTGGAGAGAAATGAAGCAGAAGGAAAGACTTTATTATTTCAAACCGAGCTGTAAAGTGTCTGTAAAGCGAGAGCTCAGGCCGAGGAGCAGGATTATTGTTCAGTCGGACTTTAGCATCAGAATAAAAGTATAATTAGACAGAGCCATAAAGAGGGACTTATTTCAGCTCCACTTCCTCCTCCTCTGCTCCTCTGTGATAAAACACTCACAGGGTTAATACAGAGGCTGAAAACATGTTCAGGTTCAAGTATTTAAATCAGGTCCAAGAAGATTCAGCTCTCGATGAAGAAGAAACTTTATTTATATATATGAAGAGCCATAAATCTGTGTCTTGTTTTGCCCTGATTTATAAGTTTGAAGCAGATCCAGGTATTAGTCACTGCATTAGGGTTTAAGGCTCTACAAACAGGATCTGCAGCTGTAGTAGTAGTAGCAGTGGTAGTATAGTAATAGTAGTAGTAGTAGTAGTAGCAGTAGTAATAGCAGTAGTATAAATAATAGCCGTGGTAGTATAGCAATAGTGAGGTCATAGTATCTGGGCTTAAATCCAGATTAAAGACTCTTCTTTTCAAACTTGCTTTAGGACACACTGACTGAATTGTGTCTTGGTTGTATCATTTTGTGTTTTTAAATTGTTTGAATCTTTGTGTGAAGCACTTTGGTCCTCCTGCTGTTGTTGTAAAGTGCTATACAAATAAACTTTGATTGATTGACTGATAGCGCCTCCTCTCGCCGTGCGCTCGCTCACGTACACACTCTTATCTGACCCAGCGCTCACATCACAGGGAACAGTGGTAGTGGAGCAATCTGAGCTCTGAAATGACCAGTCTAATGAAGCTGTCTGGACTTTACAAACAGAGAGGACGTCGTAAACATGATTAAAGACGTCTGGTACGTTAAACCATCCCACGGTAACGGGGAAAGAAGAGCTGCTTCCTGTTTGAGCCGTCGCATTCATTATTACATCGACTCATCGCAGAGACAATATCGTTTTTTCATCGATACTTTCAGAACAAGAGATTACTGTGATTCTCAGATTCTCAAGGTTCTCAATATTATCGTTAATATATCTCAATATATCAAACTTCAAATGTTGTTATCGTGACCTAGCTCCAGCTCAATAATAAAATAAAGAAAATAAATCGTTACTTCATCCGTGTAATGGCATCAACTATTTCAATAATTGATCAGTCAATTCATCCATTAGTTATTTCAGACCTAGAGATAAATCCACAAAAATGTCTGATGAAGTTTGCAAACCATCAGAAATATGCAAAACATTTCTGCAAATATCTACAATGAACAGCTTTGTCGCTCAAAAGGACAAAAGGATTTTTTTTCCTCCACATTTCTTCACATTGGAGAAAAAGTCGATATTGTACATTTGCAGATCTCGATACGATCTTAAAGGGATATTTCAGGATTTTTGACATCGGGCCTCATTTCCTAGTTATCCAGAGTGTTGTTGATGTCTGGAGATATTTTTTTCTTAAATTCATGCAGTTCTTATATTTGAAGAGCCTAGTGGCGCTAGGCTAATGCTAGGCTAGTGCATTTCTATGGTATCAGTTAGCCTGCATTAAAAACAGTGTGACCCACTCCACAGTGCACCTGAGGTAAATCACTTATAACACCAGACTAACCATATAAATGTCTGTGTTAATAGAATCATGTTTGAAATATAACTGACCTTGTATCACATGAATTACCGCATTTTGAGGGACTATTTCTCGCAGATCACTCCGCCGCTGCGTTAGCTTACAGCCACGAAGCTGATGCTGCTCAAATATAAGTTATTTTAAATGATTCTATTAACACAGACATTTATATGGTTAGTCTGGTGTTATAAGTGATTTACCTCAGGTGCACTGTGGAGTGGGTCAGACTGTTTTTAATGCAGGCTAACTGATACCATAGACATGCACTAGCCTAGCATTAGCCTAGCGCCACTAGACTCTTCAAATATAAGAACTGCATGAATTTAAGAAAAAAATATCTCCAGACATCAACAACACTCTGGATAACTAGGAAATGAGGCCCAATGTCAAACATCCTGAAATATCCCTTTAAGGACGATATTGATTCTGTTTCATGAACTTTATGAACTTCTGATCTGATACAAGAATCCCATGACTTTGAGGACATGTTTGTAGAGCTCTGAACTACCCAAATCCATAAGGTCACAGCCTATAGGCCAGTGTAATACCTCATTTGAAAGCTAAGACCTGCAAAACTCATCTAAATGGATCTTTCTCCTCAGTTCTCGTCACTTTTTTGTCTTTTTTTGCATTTCATTCTTGTTTGTCTCATTTTTGTTACTATATTGACACTTTTTTCAATAAGCTTTCAGGTTTGTTGAAAATAAGAGGTTAATTAAAGAGTAAAGACTCACAGACACAACCCGCAGGTATCGATCCCTCACGTGTTTATTTCAGACACGGTTTTCGTTTCTGACCCGTTAGTTCCGCCGTGACCGGGATTATCTTTACAAACATAAAGTATTGTTACATGAAGTATTGTTAAATGAAGTATTGTTAAATTAAGTATCGTTAAATTAAGTATTGTTAAATTGAGTATTTTCGTGTCATTCCTCCGCATCAGTTGAAGGACGTTATTATTTTTAGCCGCGCGGGAACCGGAGCCGTTACTGATCGATGTCTCCGTTAAACGTGAGCTCCCCCCGGGGTGGTGTGGAGCCCGGCGGAGGAGCGGGGATCCGGGGGCAGATCTTACCTGGCGGGGTACCTCCGTCTGCCGGCCTCCGCGGCGCTCACGGCCCGCTCCCGGTGCGGATGGAGCAGCAGGGCGGCCGTGAGGGAGCCGGCCCCGGCCAGGGACAGCAGGGCCAGGGGTCCGCGGGAGGACAGCAGCCTGGAGAAGGAGCGGTAAGCACCGGCCATGGCTGTTCGGAGGTCACACAGCGGGAGGAGCGGGAGGAGCGCGGCCGAACAGGAGCAGCTGCCGTCGGTCAGAGGAGGAGGAGGAGGAGGACACTGAGGCGGTGAAGCTCACGGAGGACAGGCGGGAAACGGGAAGTGTCAGAATAAAAGCTCAGCTACTTCCGACAGACGTTTAGATTAAGATAATTATTCTCCGTAAACTAATTTTAACTAAATATGACACTAAATATGTACGGCTAAAACAGGTTCATCTAGTTACCGTTAAGTTAAAGAACCGTTTGAACGAACGTTGCTGCGGTTGGAGCTCGCGCGTCTCCATGGTAACCCACAAAGGCCCGCGGAACCAGACCGTGTCCCGGCGGCCATGTTGGGACTGCACATAGCAATATTTAAAGTGCTTATGACTCATTAGACACAATTTTGCTAAAACATAGTTAACACGATTATATTTAAGATTGTGCTAAAGTTGAAGTGTTGAAGAACCTTCACCTGAACGACTGAGAGCCTACACAGACATTTTGCTAAAGGTTAAAGGTCCGCGGGAGCATTAAAAACCTGTCATGCAGTTTAAGTGTAAGGGCGTAACGTTTAGTTGAATTGTTCTTAGAGTATTTTTACCATATGATACTTTTACTTCTACTCGTTCCACAGTGGTTGAATCTTTTAGTTTCATGTGACGATAAACAGATGTAGTTTGTGTTTCATGGACTTTATTCCTAAGTTTTGTTTCTCATTATTTATGTCACGACTGAATCGTAACTCAGTTCCTCACAGTACTCGAGTAGCATTTTCCCCTGGTACTTTTTTGCTTTACTCAAGTCTTTATTTGGTCACTACGTTACTCTTACTCGAGTAAATATATTCATTTAAAAGTGCCTCTATTCATTTGTTAACTGCTTAACCCCGCCTTCCCGAGCACAGCTTCTCCATGTTCAGCTTTACCCAACTGGACTGGAGACTGGAGAGTTCACATCCTATGGACCTGTACGCCACATTTGAAAGCTAAGACCGCGTTGTTTCCATGTCATGACTTTTTAAACTTATTTTCTAGAAGCTTTTAGAAGAAGCCAAACTGGTTCAGGCAGGAGTTCAGTGGTTTAAATTATTCATCTTAATCAATATTTATTTATCTTTATTACCTCCGGTCGTCATGGCAACATTTGTGCATGAGCGTAACCTGATCCCCACAAAATAATAATGAAGGATTTATTAATATTTTAAAGGCAGAAAGACTTCGTACAGATCCTAAAGTACAGTGCGGGAGTTTATTTACTGAAGTCACGGCTGCAGCTCGACGTGACCTGATAAAGAGGCGAGGAAATAAATGTAGAAAATGATTAACTGAGTGTAAATACAAGCGGCTGTGATAAGGATTTACACTTTCATCACCGCACAGGAAGAAAACTCTCAGTTTCAGCTCAATGCTTCTAAAGGCCTTTGGTTCAAATGTGAAAACCTGGAAAAGACAAAGAAAAAAAGTAGAAAATGTTTGAGAATCCTGTGGCTCAGACCTGATTCAGTCGTTAAATCTGATCCAAACGTCTCAATGCAAAGACCTGGATCACCGATACTGATACTTAAGGTGTCAGGCCGTCCCTCTGCCCCACCTCGTGACATCATCAGGTGAATGTGCAGATGATTATTCGTTTTGTGTCGTGTCTTTCCTGCAGCGGCTGTAACTTTGTCTCAGGTCGGTCGTTACACGTTTGGACTTTGCTCGGGATTATTCCAGATTAAATCTCCATAAACGGTTTTATCTGGAACAATAAACAATGAAGCGAGTCCGACTTCAGCACAAACACAGTTCATTCATGAAACTTCAGCGTCTGACCCTTTGAGCTTCAGCTGTTCATGACCTTAATGTCGGACCTCAGCGTGACCTCAGTGAGGATCCTGCCTATATGATCACTAAACTCTGATTTAGTCTTACCACAACTTTAACGATGCTAGTTTTCGATACAGACACCTGAACGATACTTTTTTCTGATACACTAAAAACTGTTAAAAGTGACCCGTTGGATTATTTGTAACTTTTGAGTTACATGTTTTAACCCAATAGTTGTGTTATGTTTCTACACACTTTGAATGTCCTTTTCCTGACAGTCCTCTCCAGACTGAGCTCATCCTGAGGCTTCTGAACCTTTTCCTTCACTTTGATCCAGCACTTTGAGAACATCCAACTTCTTTAGTCAGTGATGGTTTTCTGCACAACTGTCAGGTCAGCAGTCTGAACCCATGATGGAGAATTCTACTGAACCACTGAGACCATTTAAAGTCTCAGGGAGCCATTGTAGATGTTTTGGATTCATGATCTGATGAAAGGAGACACTTTGAGCTACAATACAGTCCCTTTACACAATATTATAATTATGGCTCAGTTTGTAAAAAACCCAAATAAAACATCTCAGAAACATCTGAGGATGAGCTCAGTCTGGAGAGGACTGTCAGGAAAAGGCCATTCAAAAGTGTGGGGGACCTTCACAAGGAGAGGACTGAGGCTGGAGTCAGAGCATCAAGAGCCTCCACACAGACCTGGACATGGGCTTCAGATGTTCCTCTGAAGCATCCTGGTCTTCCAGAACACCTCAGCAGAGCCACAGGCTGAGAGCATCCATGCCACGCAACCACATTAAAGCGTCATTCAAGTAAAAGGACTAAGGACATATGCAGGATTAGAGTTTTCTCTGTTTAAAATCTGTTTTTTATTGATCATTCTGGACAAAACCAGCATTATGTTTTAAAGATTTTTAAGATTCATCAGCCCAGCATAATAAAGGCTTTTTAAATGTAAATAGAGAATTATGATGTGGGAGGAGCCTTGTTTTTTTGTTTTTCTTTTGAGTCTTAGTTCCCCAAACACCAAAGACCACCTTCCCCATAAACTAATGATGTCATTGACTTCCTGAGCAGTTTGTCTAGTTTTTTAATTGATTTCATGTAATATTCTAATGTTCTGAGTTTCCTCTGTGTATAAGCACTTTAACCACTCTGCCACCGAGAACAAACCACACACGACACGGAGCTGTAGAAAATCCTTTTACTGCGTCACGGTTCAGACATGGTTCATGATTCTACTGACTCTACTTCAGTCCAAACCGCTTCGCCTCGTCCCAAACTGTGACAGAAACACAGTCTGGAAATTATTACAATAAATTCACTAAAACTACAGTTCATAATGAAAAGAAACTAGACACAAATATGTCCAAATATGTGTAACATCATCCGCATTCCCCCAGACTCTCCCACACGATCCCTGAGGTCTGAAAACACAAAGTCACTCAGTCCAGACTTTTCTGAAACTTTATCCTCGTTTTCTCGTCCAGTTTTGACACGAACAGTTAAAATAATGAGATTAAAATTATTTTTGATTAAAGTTAATGATAAAAACTGTGCTTTATGAGGCTGAGAAATGTGAATACAATGCCGCCCCCTGGAGGCCGAGTGAAGGACTGACTCTGTTTAGTTTCCACTTCATAGAAACCTGTCCAAGACCCGAGAGTAACGATTACATTTCATTCCGTGGATTTGAAAAGTTCATTTGCAGAAAAATCCAGGAGTGTTGGTGATTTTCTCTTCGTGTTTTTGACTCTCTGCACTTTCCGTTGTCTGATAAAAATGTTGTGTAACAGTGACTTTAAAACAAAGTGAAGATACGAGTCTCTACAGTAAAAATACACGACCGTTATCCGAACGAGGCCAGGTTTAGTCTGAAACAGTTTATGATAAAAAGAGGAGCAGTCGTCTGGCCTGTTGTCTGTCTTTGAATGAATCTTTTTATCAGTTATTGTTTGTTGTATTTGTCTTTAGAGCTGCAGGATTTGAGCTGTAGATAAACCTTTAAATGTGCTGTTAAACATCACGGTTATTATCACTCAGTTATTTCAGCTCCATCAGCATCTGCGAGCGGCGTTTATGGAGTTTTATTCGTCTCTAGTATGAAAATCCGCTGCATATTTAGATTTGAAACCTGATGTAAAGACGTTCCAATACAGTACTGCTGCACAATGTATCGCGATATTAGGTGATGCAATATGACAAGAAGCCACAATATATCACAACATCACGTAAGTCTTCCACACATTTCCTGCAAACTCAGCCAGAAACGATGAACATGAACTTGTTTTGATCCTGATTTCGTGTTTAACCTCTTACTCCCCCGCTTTCTCCAGTTCGGCTTTACCCAAATCTAAAAGCTTCTCGACTGGAGAGCAACAGTGTAAGGACTGTCATTAAAGGCTAAGACCGACGAAAGTGAGTGTAACTTTTTGTAACTTTTTTGATGCTTTCCGGCACGTTTTTTGTCGCTATTTTACTGCATTTTCATCTTCTTTTCTTTGCTATTTTTTTGTTACTTTTAGATTCAGGTAAAGCCAAACTGGAGAAAATGCGCTCGGTTAAGGCGGGTTAAGAGCTCCATTAGAACGGAACATGACTCGCTCTGAGATGAACGATCGATGTGCAGAGATCAGGTAAACGTGATTCTCCTGCAGCGTCTCCACGTCCGTCACTCAAACGGAGACGCTGGACAGAAACCTCAGTGACCGCAGACACTTTAACCTCTTAACCCCCGCATGGACCGAGCACATAGTTCGACTTGACCCAAATCTAAAAGCTTCTTGGAAAAAAGCGTCAAAACAGGCGACAAAAAGGCAGCAAAAAAGTGGAAAAAGTGAAAAGTTTTACATCAGTTTTGTAGGTCTTAGCTTTCAAATGAGGCGTTACTGTGGCCTGTAGGTTGTAAACTCCAGTCCAGAAGCTCTTAGATTAAGGTAAAGCTGACCTGGAGAAAAGCCCTCGGTTAAGGCGGGTTAGAGGTTAGTCTCAGCTCTGAGACTAAACTCAGACTCGTCTCCGTCTTTCCCTCCACAGTTTGCAGCTCGTTGGCAGTGATTGTTTATACGTGAGAATCTGCTGATCGAATCTTTCCACCTCATGAAGACGTAACAACCAGAGGAGAACAGTCTGAGGAGAGTCTGAGTCGGGTCTGTGTCTGAGGTGGGTCTGAGGTGGGTCTGTGTCTGAGGAGAGTCTGAGGTGGGTCTGAGGAGAGTCTGAGGTGGGTCTGTGTCTGAGTCAGGTCTGAGTCTGAGTCAGGTCTGAGTCTGAGGTGGGTCTGTGGTGGGTCTGTGTCTGAGGAGAGTCTGAGGTGGGTCTGGTCTGAGGTGGGTCTGTGTCTGAGGAGAGTCTGAGTCTGAGGTGGGTCTGTGGTGGGTCTGTGTCTGAGGTGGGTCTATGTCTGAGGAGGGTCTGAAGAGGGTTTGTGGAGAGTCCAGAGAGATCCGGCTCAGTCTGGTTTGAAAAACAGTCTGTGGGAGGTAACAGCGCCCTCCTGCTGTGAGCGCGTGTTACTGCAGCGGTCAGACGGCGCCCCCTGCTGGAGTCCCGCTGATGTCGGGGATCTGGTCAGTGAAGCTCTGGCTCAGCCACTCCCCGTCCGACGACTGTCCCACAGCAGGCGACTGTCCCGGGGCGGGAGGGTCAGACGACGAGGCGGGCGGCGTCTCTGAGGAGGAGAACAGGGTTAAAGGAGAGCAGGGTTAAAGGAGAACAAGGTTAAAGGAGAGCAGGGTTAAAGGAGAGCAGGGTTAAAGGAGAACAAGGTTAAAGGAGAGCAGGGTTAAAGGAGAGCAGGGTTAAAGGAGAACAAGGTTAAAGGAGGAGAACAAGGTTAAAGGAGAACAAGGTTAAAGGAGGAGAACAGGGTTAAAGGAGAACAAGGTTAAAGGAGGAGAACAAGGTTAAAGGAGGAGAACAAGGTTAAAGGAGGAGAACAGGGTTAAAGGAGAACAAGGTTAAAGGAGGAGAACAGGGTTAAAGAGAACAAGGTTAAAGGAGGAGAACAGGGTTAAAGGAGAACAAGGTTAAAGGAGGAGAACAGGGTTAAAGGAGAACAAGTTAAAGGAGGAACAGGGTTAAAGGAGAACAAGGTTAAAGGAGGAGAACAGGGTTAAAGGTGTGTGTTTTGTAAATTGGGTCAGTGACATGTCCGGCCACAAAGTATGTTCAAATGGGGCAGTGCAGATCCATGTGTGACACCCTAGTGTGTGGGTCCCTCAGGGATCGGTGCTGGGACCTAAACTATTTTTATTATATATCAATGATTTGTACTTGGTTTCCACGAAGCTTAAACTGGTCCTTTTTGCAGATGATACAACAATCATACTCTCAGGTCAGACTTACAGCAAATGGTGATCGAGATTACAGAAGAAATGGATACATTGAAAGATTGGTTCTGCGTCATTGTCTCTAAACATTACGAAAACAAAGCAATGTTCTTTGGAAATCGTGTAATGAATGTACAATTACCAGTTAAATACCAGTTCATAGACTCTATTGAAAGAGTCTATGAACAAACATTTCTTGGTGTAACACTCGATCATAAAATCAGCTGGAAACTTGACATCATAAAAACTAAAACTAAAGTTGCAAAGATTTCAGCCCTAATGAATAAATCTAAATATATCATTGAAAACAAAGCTCTATATACTATATACTGTTCACTTATCCTTCAACATTTAACATATTGTGTAGAGATCTGGGGAAATGTGTATAAAAGTAATCTTGACCCATTGTTTAAAGTTCAGAAAAAGGCAATAAGAATAATCCATTTAGCTGGATACCGTGATCACACTAATCCATTATTCTTTAAATCAAAAACAATGAAATGTGAGGACCTTACTGAATTTAAGATGCTCAAATCATGTTCAAAGACTCACAAAAGTCACTTCCTGAGAGTTTACAAAATATGTTCTGCAAACGAGAAGTCAAATACAACCTGAGAGATAAGATGAGCTTCAATAAACAAAACTCCAGAACAACCATGAAAAGCATCTGAGACGTGGTGTAGAAATATGGAATAATCTAGATCAAAACATCAAACTGTAAAAATCTGGCACTTTAAAAAGATCTACAAAGAATCCATATTCCTCAAATATGAACAGACATTGTGAGTGTTGTTGTATAGTCTTTTGCCGTTGTTGTTTTTTTATTAATGCTCTTTATTATTTGCTGTTACCTTGTCCTATGTTCCCTTGTTTAAGATTTGTTAAATGAAATGTTATTGTTTTTACTTTGGGGTGGGGCTTATAAGCCTTTGGCTTCGGCCGACTCCTTTGAGCAGATAAACTGCTCAAATAAATGAATAAAATAAAAATGAAATATGGAAATATATACATCTTTGTTGTGCAGACTCTTAAATCTGCATGCACAATATTTTGTTCAAAAAAATAATAAAGTACGACGTCAAAAACCATGTCGTACCACATTACACAGCATCGCGTTTGCCTTTTAAACTCATCTGTTCAAACTTTGTAGCATTTATATTTTATATTAAAACTGTGAAATAAACATGAGGCGCAGGGAGCTGCCTTGTGTACGAAATGCACGCGATATAAATAAAGTTGCTTTGCCATTGAACCAACTGACAGGATTTGGTGGTTACCATTTTGGATTTTCACGTCACTGCTTTTGTCATTAAAAATGAAGAAAGTAAAAGTAACTTCCAGACGTCTGTCAGCACTAACGAGACGCTCATGTGAGGACCCCTTTATAATCATAGTGCCTGAAATATTGCCCGTTCAAAAATCTAAAATGAGCGTCGAACCAATAACTTTTTGTAAAATAATGCAAACATTTCAAAACTTTCCCAATGAATAAACAGCACCTTTTAGATTTTATTTAAACTAAACTTTGGAAATGCATATATTTATATTTTTAAATATACATTTCATAAATACACAGTCGAACCATATGACAATTTCCATGGGATCATTTTTATGGCCCGATTAAACACTGAGTATGTGTTAAGAGAAACCGTTATATCGAGGCTTCTTTTAATGAAATATTTTGATTTCATTTTGACATCATGGACAACGAAAAAAGCAGATTATGTCACTGACTGATTACAAGCCATTAGTCTCCACTGTTTTATACATTTCTGTTATTTATTGTGAATCTGGACTTTTTTGTTCCGTTTTGTTTGATTTCATTCATTCTTTTTATTATCCTGTAGTTTTTTTGGTGAGAGATGTCACTTGTACCTGTGCTGTTGCTGTTTCCGTTGTTGTTGTTGTTGTTGTTGTTGCTGAAGCTGCAGTGCCCGTTGCTCTGCCCCGCCCCTCCCTCGGCTCCGCCCCCCTCCACGTACGCTCCTCCGAAGGCGTCCTCGTATCCGGGGTCGTACTGCTCCTCTTTGATGGCCATGCGCTTGGCGTCCTCTGCAGCAGAGCAACAGCAGAGTGAGTAAAACAGAATAAACCAGAATAAACCAGAGAGTAAAACAGAGAATAAACAGAGAATAAACAGAGAATAAACAGAGAATAAACAGAGAATAAACCAGAGAGTAAAACAGAGAATTGGGAATTGTAAAAAGAAGAAGAAAAGATTTGGGGAAAAGGCTAAGTGTCTGCCGCACATTCCCTGATGGTTTTCAAAATTATCACTTCCTCATCGTTATCGAGAAAGAACATTGAGAGATTCATTTTCGTCGTTGTCGCCCGGCACTTATGGTGCATCCACACCAAGCGCCTCTTGGGCGTCAAAGACGCGCCTCAAGTCCGTAGTTGGACGCTTGTGCTTACTGAAGTCAGACGCTTGTCACAAATGTCACAGAGCGTCAGACGCCCTGGCCGCGCGTCAACTCAGAGTCTGTTCGTAGCCATCTTGGAAACAGCTCGTGCCTGAAAACTACAGTTGTTCGGAGGCTAACTACTGTAGTCTCCCTCTTTGCTCCTGCCATGTCCTATGGATCTTTAACTATTCCCCCATGGTCTACGCAGGATCTCCCCAGTATTTTAGCTCATATCCAGCCCATACGGTTGAAGGGACATTGGTGGCAAGTGGCTATAAGCTAGGTTAGCCGGTTAGCTTTTTGCGATCGCGTACAGCTCATTGTTGATGATAAAAAAAAAAAGTGTGTGCAATAAACCACAAATGCGTCAAGCCCATCTCAGTGTGTGACCATCATAAAGGCTGTTCTGTGTAGTTAAGGGCTTTATTGACGTGATTAGTGCATAATGTTTTCAAAGGGGTCAATGCGAGCTATCTGTTTGGGCTAACATAGAAATAATTATAAAACAGATCGACTACGGCCCGTTGTAGATAAAATGTGAGCAATAAACTTAAAAATCAACAAGCCTGGCTCAATGTGTGATCGTTACACGGTTGCTTTATGTAGATGGGGCTTAATAGACTTTATTCGTGCATATTTCTCGTTTTCACATCGATTGGAGATTTAGTTGTACTGTAGCATTAGCCTTGGGAATCCTGTGTGCGTCATCAAGACCCAAAACACATTCCCAGCGCAGATCCAGCCACTCAAATACATTTTCTTGTCGCCGCTTTTAATCCTGGGTGTTTAGGTAAAAGAAACACTGATGTGTCTTTGTAAAAGTCCCAGAGCTGCTGTAGCTCCGGTTCACAACACGATAATCCTCCGTGACTTGTTTACATCTGCGGGCCGGCAGAGGATCTGCCCCGGACCGACGGTGGCCCAGCTACAGCTTACGTCACTGTTGGAGAAAGCTCCTGATTGGTCGACGCTCGCGAATTTCTCCAAAAAGTTCAACATTTCCCAACTCTAGCGTCGGCCGCCCCGAGGCGCGTCACGCGCCTCGGACGCGCGCGGCCGCGCTGGAGGCGCGAAAATCTTGAAAACTCGCCGCTCAGGAGGCGCGTCACGCGCCGCAGGGCCTCTTGAGGCGCGTCCTCAATGTATTTTAAATGTAAACCTGACGCTTTGGAGGCGCCGGAGGCGCTTGGTGTGGACGCACCATAAGAGCGCGTCTTTCGTTACGCTTTCGTTTCCGTGGCGACCGTACCTTTGGCGAGCTGCAGGTTGAAGCTGTACTGGATCTCCTCCACCTCTCGGCTCCGGCGCTCGCCCTTCAGCTGGTCCCGGAGCTCTCGCAGCTTTATGTAGAAGTGCACTTTGTCCTGGGCGCGAGGAAACTGGGCACAGCGGGCACTGGAGGAGGGCATGAGGTACAGCGCCTGGGCACAGAGAGGGAGGGGCATGAGGTACAGAGCCTGGGCACAGAGAGGGAGGGGCATGAGAGTGATGTTACAGAGGAGGGCATGAGGTACAGCGCCTGGGCACAGAGAGGGAGGGGCATGAGGTACAGCGCCTGGGCACAGAGAGGGAGGGGCATGAGAGTGATGTTACAGAGCACAGAGAGGGAGGGGTCATATATCGTTTACAAGATCATATCGAAATCTCTGGTTGGAAGAAACGCAAACTTAAAATATTGAGTTTCAAGGATGTAGAAAATAAGTAAAAACGGAAAAAAATAATTAGGAAATAAATTAATTTGTAAAAACAGGATAAAAAGGGAAAACAACGGGGAAATTTAGCTAGGGTAAAAAAAAAACAAAGAGAAAATATTGTTACAAAATTGGGGGGGGAAATTGGGAAACCAGTGGGTGAAAAAAAAATAACATTGGAAAAAAACACACACACAAAAAGGGGAAAACAATGGGTCAAATTAGGAAAATAATGAAAATTTGTACAAATAAAATAATAAAATTGTTAAAAAAAAGTTCAAACCTGGAAAAAAAAATGTTACAAACTGGAGGGGAAAAAATAACATTAACAAAAACTAAAAAAAAATACAATGGGGAGAAAATTGGGCAAAAAATGTATACAAATTAAATAAAATTTCTTTTTAAAAATTGGGAAGGAAAAAAAGCAAAACAAAACGCAGAAAAAAATGTAAAATAAATAAATGGGTAAATATGAGGAAAGTGTTTTTCTTCAGCCCTTTTTTAGTCTGAGCTTAGTCACGTTCGTGTCGACTTGTGTTACTAGTTTCATTTAGTCTGACATTCGGATTAGAGATGTTGAAATGCAGGAGGCGTGACAGGACAGGTGATACTTCTGAGGACGGCCTGCAGATGGCGCTGAAACATGTAAAGGTAAAATAGTGTCCGACTAAAGGAACCTTGAGAGTCAAAGAAAATCGCATTGTTATCGAGTTAGTCTGAATCATTTTGCGATGTTTGTTTTTGTCGATATAGCCCCAGGTATGAGAGTGATGTTACAGAGTGGGGAGGTGCAGTTCACGGCGTGCACAGACAGGGGGCAGTCTCACCACGTCGCAGTCCGGGATCTTGTGCGGCTGAAGCCCGAACTCCAGAGTTTTGGGTTTCTTCCCAAACAGCTCCCGACAGAACATCTCGTAGATACCTGAGGGTCGTCAAAGAAACATCATGAAGAAGAGTTTGGGCTGTTTTATTTTAAAACTAAGACGTCGAGACACAGATCCGTGTTTTCACCACCAACTCTCTCCTTTAGACCTAAACATGTTTAAATGATCTCCTGGATATCGTTTGATGAAACACTCACATTTCCCGTTGAAGACGGCGATCAGAGGCTTGAACTTCTTCAGTTTCTCCACCAGGATTGTCCCGCCTTCCCTCAGCTCTTTACTGAACACACATCAACACCGTCAGAACATCACGAGCAAACCTCTCACACAAGATACTGCCATGTTGGACTGGTGTCTATGTTAGTGTTGGAAGGTGGGGTGGGGTACACAATGGGAAAAAATGGGGGGGGGGGGGGGGGGGGGGAAATGAGTGCAAATTATGAAAAAACTGTAAAAAAAAAGAAAAAAAAAGAAAAAAAAATGAAAAGAACAAATTGGGAAAATATTGTTAAAAATTGAGGGGGGGGGAATTGGAGAAAACTGGGAAAAAATAACATTGGAAACATTGGTCCGTTTTCGGATTGATTTTAAAATGTTAATGCTTGTTTTTAAAGCTCTTCATGGTCTCGCTCCGTTATATTTAACTGAGTTGTTGACCGTACATCGCCCCAGCAGAGCTCTCCGGTCTGCCAATCAAATGGTTCTGGATGTGCCCAGGTCCCACTACAAACAGTGGGGCGAACGTTCCTTCAGGGTTGCAGCGCCTAAACTGTGGAACAGCCTGCCCCTCAGTCTGCGTGTTCTCACGGACCTGTCCCTTTTTAAGTCCAGATTAAAGACTCATCTTTTTAAACTTGCTTTTAATACTTAGGGCACACTGAATTGTGTCTTGGTTGTTTTCATTTTGTGTTTTAAATGGTTTAATCTCTCTGTGAAGCACTTTGGTCCTCCTGGTGTTGTTGTAAAGTGCTATACAAATAAACTTTGATTGATTGATTGATTGGAAAACACTAAATTAGGAAAATAATGGAAAAAAAAGAAAAGAAAATGGAAAAAGAAAAAAGAGACCTGGAAAAAAGGGGGAACATTGTTTAAAAAAATGGAGGGGAAAAAAATAACATTGTGAAAAAAAAAAACAATGGGGAGAAAATTGTAAAAAAAAATAGGAAATGTCTTTTTAAAAATTGGGAATGAGAAAAGTAAGGAGCCCCTAAAGTTCCCTAAATGGAGAAAAAACAAAAATAGTCGTATGCTCAAAAAAATAAAATGCTTTTTTTTTTTGGCGGGACTGGTTGAAAAAAAAAAAAAAAACATCAATTTTTGAGCATACGACTTTTTTTTTTAGGGGCTCTGTAGAGAGTAAATTAAAATGCGGAAAAAAATTTAAAAATAAATAAACTGGTAAATATGGGTGTCGTGTGGTATCTATGCTAGTGTAAGTCGTGTTGTATCTATGCTAGTATAAGTCATGTGGTATCTACGCCAGTATAAGTCGTGTTGTATCTATGCTAGTATAAGTCGTGTGGTATCTATGCTAGTATAAGTCATGTGGTATCTACGCTAGTATAAGTCATGTGGTATCTATGCTAGTATAAGTCATTATCGTGGTATCTATGCTAGTATAAGTCATCGTGGTGGTATCTATGCTAGTGTAAGTCGTGTGGTATCGTGTGGTATCTACGCTAGTTTTTATAAGTCGTGTGGTATCGTGTGGTATCTATGCTAGTGTAAGTCGTGTGGTATCGTGTGGTATCTATGCTAGTGTAAGTCGTGTGGTATCGATGCTAGTGTAAGTCGTGTGGTATCTATGCTAGTGTAAGTCGTGTGGTATCTATGCTAGTGTAAGTCGTGTGGTATCTATGCTAGTGTAAGTCGTGTGGTATCTATGCTAGTGTAAGTCGTGTGGTATCTACGCTAGTATAAGTCGTGTGGTATCGTGTGGTATCTATGCTAGTGTAAGTCGTGTGGTATCGTGTGGTATCTATGCTAGTGTAAGTGTGGTATCTATGCTAGTGTAAGTCGTGTGGTATCGTGTGGTATCTATGCTAGTGTAAGTCGTGTGGTATCGTGTGGTATCTATGCTAGTTAAGTCGTGTGGTATCGTGTGGTATCTATGCTAGTATAAGTCGTGTGGTATCGTGTGGTATCTATGCTAGTATAAGTCGTGTGGTATCTATGCTAGTATAAGTCATTGTGGTATCTATGCTAGTATAAGTCATGTGGTATCTATGCTAGTATAAGTCTGTGGTATCGTGTGGTATCTATGCTAGTATAAGTCGTGTGGTATCGTGTGGTATCTATGCTAGTGTAAGTCGTGTGGTATCGTGTGGTATCTATGCTAGTGTAAGTCGTGTGGTATCGATGCTAGTGTAAGTCGTGTGGTATCTATGCTAGTGTAAGTCGTGTGGTATCTATGCTAGTGTAAGTCGTGTGGTATCTACGCTAGTTAAGTCGTGTGGTATCGTGTGGTATCTATGCTAGTTAAGTCGTGTGGTATCGTGTGGTATCTATGCTAGTGTAAGTCGTGTGGTATCGTGTGGTATCTACGCTAGTATAAGTCGTGTGGTATAATCGTGTGGTATCTATGCTAGTATAAGTCGTGTGGTATCTAGCTAGTTAAGTCGTAGTGGTATCTATGCTAGTATAAGTCGTGTGGTATCGTGTGGTATCTATGCTAGTATAAGTCGTGTGGTATCGTGTGGTATCTATGCTAGTATAAGTCGTGTGGTATCGTGTGGTATCTATGCTAGTATAAGTCGTGTGGTATCTATGCTAGTATAAGTCGTGTGGTATCTATGCTAGTATAAGTCGTGTGGTATCGTGTGGTATCTATGCTAGTATAAGTCGTGTGGTATCTATGCTAGTGTAAGTCGTGTGGTATCTATGCTAGTGTAAGTCGTGTGGTATCTATGCTAGTATAAGTCGTGTGGTATTATGCTAGTATAAGTCGTGTGGTATCGTGTGGTATCTATGCTAGTATAAGTCGTGTGGTATCTATGCTAGTGTAAGTCGTGTGGTATCTATGCTAGTATAAGTCGTGTGGTATCTATGCTAGTATAAGTCGTGTGGTATCTATGCTAGTATAAGTCGTGTGGTATCTATGCTAGTATAAGTCGTGTGGTATCTATGCTAGTATAAGTCGTGTGGTATCTATGCTAGTATAAGTCGTGTGGTATCGTGTGTATCTATGTAGTATAAGTCGTGTGGTATCTATGCTAGTATAAGTCGTGTGGTATCTATGCTAGTATAAGTCGTGTGGTATCTATGCTAGTATAAGTCGTGTGGTATCTATGCTAGTATAAGTCGTGTGGTATCTATGCTAGTATAAGTCGTGTGGTATCTATGCTAGTATAAGTCGTGTTGTATCTATGCTAGTGTAAGTCGTGTTGTATCTATGCTAGTGTAAGTCGTGTGGTATCTATGCTAGTATAAGTCGTGTGGTATCTATGCTAGTATAAGTCGTGTGGTATCTATGCTAGTATAAGTCGTGTGGTATCTACGCTAGTATAAGTCTGTTGTATCTATGCTAGTATAAGTCGTTGGTATCTATGCTAGTATAAGTCGTGTGGTATCTATGCTAGTATAAGTCGTGTGGTATCTACGCTAGTGTAAGTCGTGTGGTATCTATGCTAGTATAAGTCGTGTGGTATCTACGCTAGTGTAAGTCGTGTGGTATCTATGCTAGTATAAGTCGTGTGGTATCTATGCTAGTATAAGTCGTGTGGTATCTACGCTAGTATAAGTCATGTGGTATCTATGCTAGTACAAGTCGTGTGGTATCTATGCTAGTATAAGTCGTGTGGTACCTGCTGAGGTCCTTGCTTCCCGGAGTGGCCCTGGCCACCATGTTGGTGAAGCCCATCTTGTATTTCCGCGGCAGGTCGGTGTCGTGCATGTGGTTCAGCTGCTCCTCAGTGAAACCCGACAGAAACAGGCACTTCCCTGAAACAGACACAAACATCTTACCAGCTCTAAAATTAACAACAAATATTGAACCGGAGGATCACAGTGAACGGATCATTTTCAAACTCACAGAAGTGATTTCCGGGTCCAGGAAACCAGCGCCCGATGAAAGCGGCCATCAGCCCCGGGTTTATCCCGATCTGAAACAGAAGCTCCACGTTACACTTCAGCCGGTGGAAACGTCACTGACGAAAACACTGACATTAATGAGGAGCATTTATGTTTTTATATAAAAACAAGGCGTTTAATTCAATAAAATGATCCAAATTGCTGATATTTCAGCGACAAAACCTAAATTATGTTCAAGGCCAGGTTTACATATTAGTAAAGATTTGCTCAGAGGGATTTTGGATCTGGTTTAGTTTTGGAATAAACCAGTATTTGTGTATCATGTAAAATTTCTCCAGGAATTAAATCTGTAAAAATCCTTCCAAATGTAGTTGAGTGGAGTCTGTAGGAGCGACGAAAGTGCAGATGTTGTTAAAACTTTTCCAAATGTTGGAGTTACTTCCTGGATAAATCTCCGGCTCAAAGCCACAGAACGTCAGAGAATAAACATCGTAAAGAGAGAGTTTGGTTGTTTTGACTCTGACAGAGTTAAAACTAAGATGTGAAGGAGAGATCTAGATAAAATCCCAGATAAATGCTGTGAAGTGCAGAGGATTATTGAACTCACGATCACGTAGTCCAGGTTGTAGTCCAGCAGGTCGGGCAGAGTCTTCTTCATCACCTCCTCCTCGGACATGCCTTTGAAGCGGTCCACCTTCTTCCGGGGCTTCTTCACCTCCTGCCCCTCCTTTCCCTCCGGCGCCTCCTCCGCTTTGCCCTTCTTGGGTTTGGGGCCCGGTTTGGCCTTGGGGGCGCTGGGGTCTTTGGGAGGTTTGGGGGCTTTCGGGGCCTTCGGGGCCTTCGGGGCTTTCGGGGCCTTCGGGGCTTTCGGGGCTTTCGGGACCTTCGGAGGCTTGGGCGGTTTGGGCTCTTTGGGCTGAGCCGGACGACCGCGCTTCTTTGGAGGAGCTGAAGCACAAACTGAAGCTCAGACTCAGAGCGGAACAAACCGTCACCACAGCATCAGGAGGAAGTCACGCCATCAGCAGCAAAAATAACAACCACTGTTCCCTCTATGCAGCGTTCAACATCAAACCTGACCCGGGCGGATAATACACGTATGAACAAACTAACATCAGTAAACCAGATTTTAAATGCTCCTTATTTTACTATAAATAAAAACCCTATAATATAAAGATTGCTAAAGACATGTTTATATTGTAAGGCATTCGGGTCATTGTTTAATTCTGCTTAGTGTCATTTTATTCATTTTGTATTTTTGAAGTCTTTCTGTGAAGCACTTCGTAACAGTTGTTTAGAAAAGTGCTATACAAATAAACTTTATTATTATATTATAATTACATTTTACAGGAGAGGGTCCCAGGTTATTGGTTGAGTGATTTTGGGGTTGTGGCCTGAAAGTATTTAGAGCATCATTTTGGTATTTTTGATGAACTTATACAGTATATAAATTGTTGCGTGATGTCATAATTTTCCAATAAAATTAGATTTAATGCCACTTTGAATCAAGAAAGGCCTTTATTGAATGACTTTTAATGACTTTTAAAGCTCCGCGGAAAACCCCGTTTAGTGTCTCCCTGTCCCCGCCATGACAGTCCAAGAGCCGTCGTTGTGCTTCGCTCCCTCTGCAGCATCAGAGCGATGGGACGGGGACGAGTCCACGGTAAAGACACTGGAGCCATCGCTGTGAGAGGCTCGAAACAGAAGAGGATAAGCCCCGCCCACAGCGCTGGCCAAGCCTTGCACTCTCTTTATTCAAAACACTGTCTGAAAACATTATTATTATTACAAACATCAGAGTATGTGAGTTTTCCTTCTGGTTTCTATCCCCACAGCCTCATGAAACATAAAGAGGATTATTCTTAACTTGTTTTTATTTTAATAATATTTACTACACAGTTTGGTTTATTTAATGGTCTGTGATAATAGTGATATTGTTAATAATAGTATTATTAACATACTATATGATGGGCAAACCAGGGCCCAGAGGATTAATCTGCCTCTAACCTTTGTAAATTAATAGTTGTTACATTTCTGTTGCAAAAATAGCTCAAAATATAGTTTTAAAATGAAACCAGGATACAGAGAGGCCGGGGGAGGACCACCTGACCTCCCACTGAGGGTCATGTGTTTGAAACGCTCTGAGGTCTTATGAGGTCTTACGTTTAACTGGTTCTGCGGCCGGCGGCTCTGGAGGCGTCTCCGCTGAGTTGTTCTGGTTCAGGTGGTTCTGTGGATGGACAGGCCGCTCCATAGCGCCCCTGTGGGCTGCGCGGGGCTCTCCACGGCGCCCTCTGTGGGGGGGTAGGAGTAGTGCTGGTGGAAGCCGGAGTACTGGGCCTGCAGCGCGTGGAACTGCTGCGTCTGGTGGATCCTGAGGAACACACTTTAACTCTGAGCCTCAAGTTTATCTGCTTTAAGATAAAGAAACGTATCCTGCAAAAAAAAAACACCTGAACCCAGCACATTTCCTCCTGTCAGGCTTTACCCAAATCTAAAAGCTTCAGCATCAAAATAGCAACGAAAAACAGGATGGAAATGCAAACAAACATGTGACAAAAATGTGACACGACGACAACGTGACTAAAAAGTTAAAGGGATATTTCAGGATTTTTGACACTGGGCCTCATTTCCTAGTTATCCAGAGTGTTGTTGATGTCTGGAGATATGTTTTTCTTAAATTCATGCAGTTCTTATATTTGAAGAGTCTAGTGGCGCTAGGCTAATGCAAGGCTAGTGCATTTCTATGGTATCAGTTAGCCTGCATTAAAAACAGTGTGACCCACTCCACAGTGCACCTGAGGTAAATCACTTATAACACCAGACTAACCATATAAATGTCTGTGTTAATAGAATCATTTAAAATAACTTATATTTGAGCAGCATCAGCTTCGTGGCTGTAAGCTAACGCAGCGGCGGAGTGATCTGCGAGAAAATAGTCCCTCAAAATGCGGTAATTCATGTGATACAAGGTCAGTTATATTTCAAACATTATTCTATTAACACAGACATTTATATGGTTAGTCTGGTGTTATAAGTGATTTACCTCAGGTGCACTGTGGAGTGGGTCACACTGTTTTTAATGCAACTGATACCATAGACATGCACTAGCCTAGCATTAGCCTAGCGCCACTAGACTCTTCAAATATAAGAACTGCATGAATTTAAGAAAAAAATATCTCCAGACATCAACAACACTCTGGATAACTAGGAAATTAGGCCCAATGTCAAAAATCCTGAAATATCCCTTTAAGATCAGTTTTGTTGGTCTTCGCTTTCAAATGAGGCGTTACTCTGTTGCTCTCCAACAGATTTGGGTAAAGCCGAACTGGAGAAAAGGCTTAAACAGAGATGCTAAACATCAACTGAACGAGCTTTAGATCAGAATGAGTCGAAGTCGTCGTTTATTTAGAAACGAGCAACACTTTCCTGAAATAAGTAAATTTGTCCTTGATTTAAGAAACTCATTTTAACTCGGTCTAACGTATAAATTTTCACAGTAACATGTTTAATTATTCACGGATACAATGTCTGTGTGAGCTCTCAGTCGTACAGGAGTTGTCCCTCTTCAGTGAAGGTTCTTGAGTCGTCGTCTGTACTCTGTAGTTAAAGTCTCGAACGTTTCACCTCTTCATCCAAAAGGCTTCGTCAGCAACACTAATGCTGCATCCGAAACCATCAAAGTATAGCCTCTAAGTCCTAACACTAGCAACTAATCCTTAACCTTCCATGGGCTCAGCTGTTAGATCTCTATGCAGTTAGTGAATTAGAGCTTCAGCAGCATTTTCCCAATTCCACCGTCCTTACCCAGGGGAAGAGGAAGTGACATCACCAACAGCTGTTCTTCTTCTTCTTTAAAGTTCAGTGCAGGCCAAACAAAAGCGCATACCGCCCCCTACTGTATATTGTCCAACAACAACATAGTGTCCAAATAAAGACATTTAAGGTGAAAACAAGAGAAACATCCAAATGATCCTTCACATTTCCCTTTATTTTATCTCAACAGCTGTTTCATAAAGCTACAGTATGCAAATTAGCCATGTGGCTTAAGTTTCTACTAAATGAAGCAAAAGCACAAACTGCTTCATTTAGGTCATTTACTGAGGAGGCTCTTACAACCATGTGACTGAGCTGTGGGGACGACAACATGTATGAAGTCACTTTTATAAAGTTTGGCTTGTGCAGAATCTTTAATGTGCACCTGTGGGGGTGGGGAGATTGGCGCAGTGGCTTATGGGATGTCACATGGCTCCTAATCGCCAGTGAGTTAGCATCAGAGGACCCTATGCTAAAGTGGCTATAATAGTTAGCATCAGAGGTCCCTATGCTAAAGTGGCTATGATAGTTAGCGTCAGAGGTCCCTATGCTAAAGTGGCTATGATAGTTAGCATCAGAGGTCCCTATGCTAAGTGGCTATAATAGTTAGCATCAGAGGTCCCTATGCTAAATGGCTATGATAGTTAGCATCAGAGGTCCCTATGCTAAAGTGGCTATGATAGTTAGCATCAGAGGTCCCTATGCTAAATTGGCTATGATAGTTAGCATCAGAGGTCCCTATGCTAAAGTGGCTATGATAGTTAGCATCAGAGGTCCCTATGCTAAAGTGGCTATGATAGTTAGCATCAGAGGTCCCTATGCTAAATTGGTTATGATAGTTAGCATCAGAGGGGCCTATGCTAAAGTGGCTATGATAGTTAGCATCAGAGGTCCCTATGCTAAAGTGGCTATAATAGTTAGCAACAGAGGTCCCTATGCTAAAGTGGCTATGATAGTTAGCGTCAAGGGTCCCTATGCTAAAGTGGCTATGATAGTTAGCATCAGAGGGGCCTATGCTAAAGTGGCTATGATAGTTAGCATCAGAGGTCCCTATGCTAAAGTGGCTATAATATTCATCAGAGTTATGCTAGTGGCTATGATAGTTTAACGTCAGAGGTCCCTATGCTAAAGTGGCTATGATAGTTAGCATCAGAGGTCCCTATGCTAAAGTGGCTATGATAGTTAGCATCAGAGGTCCCTATGCTAAAGTGGCTATAATAGTTAGCATCAGAGGTCCCTATGCTAAAGTGGCTATGGTAGTTAGCATCAGAGGGGCCTATGCTAAAGTGGCTATAATAGTTAGCATCAGAGGTCCCTATGCTAAAGTGGCTATGATAGTTAGCGTCAGAGGTCCCTATGCTAAAGTGGCTATGATAGTTAGCATACAGGCCACTTTCCCTAACTCCTTCCTAACCGACAGCCCAATTCGGACGCTTCTTATCATGGCGGACGCTGACGCACATCCGGTTTGGTGTAAGACCTCTTACCAATTTACTGGTTTCGGATGCAGCATAAGGTTCAGCTCAGCCCAGATAAAGACCACAGGGAGGAGTTGGGCTTGGCTCCTCCCCTTTAATCACAGACACTCTCACCTGTGGGTAAACACCTGTGAAGCAGAGCGTCTCTAACGACCTGCTCCCCCAGAGTATCGATCTGCCCTGATCTCAGCTGATCACTGATAATCACCTGCCTGTTGTTCTATTGTTCCTGTGGCACCTCAGTCAAACATAGATCAGACTCCTGAGCTGAACCTTAGTGTTGCTGACGAAGCCTTTTGGATGAAGAGGTGAAACGTTCAAGACTTTAACTACAGAATACAGACGATGACTTTTACTCATTGTACATAAGTAGTAAATAAAGAAGTATCTTAACTGTTTGCACATTTCCTGTCTCTCCTGCACACCCTGAGTGATCTTATTAAGAGCCGAATGTAACGAGTGAATTTCTCCATCGTGAGATCAATAAAGGATGATCTAATCTTACATATTTCTGATGTTTGCAAAAATCTCGCTTCATCATCGTTATCGAGAAAGTCCCACAAATATTTGCAGATTCATTTTTGTCACTATAAGTTCAGAGAAATTCCACTTTTACAGATGTTTTCACTCATAACTAGTTTATTCAAAAGCTAAACAAGATCCAAAATCTTTGAGACTCGTATGAAACAGTTTGTGAACTCCAGACGTTCCTCGGTCTTTTGCAGGATACGTTTCTGTAAAAGCGCGGCGCTAACACACGGCGAGTGGATGGCGGCGGCGGGAGAGCACATGCTTCAGTTTGAACGCTGTGGGGGAGTTTTGGGGTGTAAATTTGGGGAGTGTTTGGGAGGTTTTCTGACTCACCACTGCTGGATGTACTCCGGGTTGACGGGCATCGCGGCCGGAGACCTGTCCTCCATCGCGACGCTCGACTTTTGATAAAATATTCACAGTCAATTCAGGAAACAGCAGCTTTTTATCCCAATCCAGCTCAGATTTCAGCTCAGAGCGTTAGTGCGTTAGTGTCAAAGTGAAGGCATGTGCCACAGGTCCAAACACTTAAAGGGAAAGACAGCGAGACATGCAGGACGTTTAAAGCCCCTGTACCTGAGCTTACTTTACCCTCACCTGAACTCAGCCCATTTTCTCCACTTTGGCTTTACCCAAATCTGAAAGCTTCTTGGAAAAAAAGCGTCAAAACGAGGATGAAAACACAACAAACATGTGACAAAAGAGCGACAAAAACATAAGAAAAAAAGCAACGAAATAAAGGCCACAAATAAGTGACAAAAAAGCGTCAAAGAAGCATTAAAAGAGCAACAAAAACGTGCCAGAAAATCAACAATAAAAACAAAAAAGCAAGGCATTACTGTTGCTCTCCAGTCCAGAAGCTTTTAGATTTGAGTAGGGCTGAAACAACTGATCGATTAATCGAGGACTAATCGATTATTTAAATAGTCGACAACTATTTTAGTATCAATTAATCGTTTTCTGGTTCACACAGACTAGAACAAAAATGACATGAAAATCTTGTTTTTATAGTTTGGGTCTGTAGTGTTTTGTACATATCATGAATGTCTGTCTGTGTCTCAGCAGAATTAGCGCTAAGAGCAACACGTCCTCAAGTGATGCCACTTTAGCTTTATGTGATAAAAAAATTGAAATAATAAAATTTTCCTACACCATTCACAGCCAAGCGATTAATCGTAAAAAGAATCGATAGATCAATTGATTAGAAAATAATCGTTAGTTGCAGCCCTAGATTTGAGTAAAGCCGAAATGGAGACAATGCACCCCCTGGCCTCACCCCCCTCCCTCCACACGCTGCCCTTGTGATGCATTCAAAGACAGAAGGAAATATCAATAATCTTGTATGTAACACACTAGGGCTGAAACAACTAATCGATTAATCGACAGCTAATTGATTATTGAAATCGTCGACAACTATTTTAATAATCGAGTAATCATTTTCTTGTAAACACAGACTCAAATAGAGCAAAAATGACTTGAAAATTGTGTATTTTTTATGAAAACCTACTTTGTTTTTAAAGTTTGGGTCTGTAGTGTTTTGTACATTGAAAATTGAATAAATATCTGTCTTTGTCTCATCCAGTCAGAAGCAGAATTAGCACAAAGAGCCTCAAACAAACATTCACTTTAAATTTACTCCATCAACACGTCCTCAAGCGATGCCACTTTAGTGTTGTGATTAAAAAAATGAAATGTTCATTTACCATTCACAGCCAAGCGATTAATCGATTAATCGTGAAAATAATCGGTAGATTAATCGATTACCAAATAATCGTTAGTTGCAGCCCTACAACACACATGTAGCAGCAGAATGCGATATGTAGCAAAGTAAACATTTCGATTCTTATATTTCTTTGCTGAACTGCAACTTTCATGTAAGTCTGTGTTTAGATGTTTATAGTGCAGAGCTTTTATTTCCCGCAACCCTCGAATGTCTCATACGCTTTCTCAAAACTGCTTTCACTCTTGGACACGAAGAAGAAACTACAGTGACTTTCATGTCTCTGAAGAGTCAATCATTTAAGTAGTTGATTAGTGAGCGATCATTATTGTTTGTCTTTATGAGGCTCATTCATAAGATGCAAGAACTTTGTTGTTATGGTAAATAGGACTGTGACAATATATCGAATTTCCGATATATTGCGATATTTTGCGGGACGATACCGATACTTTTTATTCCAATATTGATACTTTTGATGACGTCATGCATATTAATGAGAAACGTCATGCATACTAATGAGGCAGCAGTGCTCCACTGTTTTCACAGTCAGTAGAGGTCAACAATGATCCAGAATTCAGCCAGGACAGCAGGGGGCAGCACTACAGTTTTAAGCACTTGGACCAAACACTGTCACACAAATAAATTACTTTTAATGATAGTTTTTATAATTATAAAGAAGATTAATCTGGGGTTGATTTATTACTTTTTAAACAGGACTGTGGTTTCTTGTTTATTTAAATGTAAATGAAGTCACTGACAGATCTATGACCCATTTTCAGTGAGTAAGTCAGGGATCATTTATAAAAGTGGCACAAAGTACATGAAAAGAAATGTACATGATGAATAATATGTAGTATGTTCAAATAAAGGTTAAAAGTAGCATGTTTTTTAATCATGATGTATCGTAGATTATTTTTGTGCAATATATCGATTATCGCAGTATCGTGAGATAATCGTTATCGTGAGCCATGTATCGCGTATCGTATCGTATCGTATCGAAAGGTACCCAGAGGTTCCCAGCCCTAGTTGGAAATGGTCTCAACTTATAAAGCGCTTTTCTACCTTTATCAGGCCCAAAGCGCTTCACAGCAGGGAACCATTCACTCTCTCATTCATACTCCAGTGTACGCAGACACTGGAGTCTTGCTCAAGGACACAACAACATTGTGTGCATCTTCAGGAGCTGAGAATCGAACCCCCGACCACCTTCCGATCATGAGACGACCCGCTCAACCAACTGAGCCACTGTCGCTCTTCTTTGTTCTTACACCGAAAGTTGCAAGAACAACATGAAGTCATGTTTGCCTTAAACCGTGGACGGGTTTTCAGTTACAAGACGTTTCCATGGTTACAAGGCGGGGCTTGCAGCTCTCGGTGGAAGAACAAAGTTCTTATGAACAAGCCTTTATGGTTTTCATTTCATTTTATTTAGATCAAAGTCGAGGACAGAGCAAAGTTATTTCCGTAAGTTTTTCTCTGTCATTTTAATTAAATTGGTGCTGATCTAAAGCGCAGTCTCCAGTTACTGATCACTATTGTGTTCATTATTATTATAGTCTTTACATCGCAGTTGCCAGGTTAGTCGCTGCTCCTTAATTTTAGGAGAAGAGTTTGGCTTGTGAAGATGTCGGTCCCTGATTTCACACTAATGTATAATAATAAGCTTAAGTTTTTAAACATATAACACAAAATCCATTTATTACAATGAGGAGTGTCCTGCACGAAAAGGCTGACATTAAATCTTTAAAACTAGGTGTATTTCCCGGCAGGACTCGTGCGCTACGTGGATGACAAAACAAATATCTTTGTGAGGAGCCTCTTCAAATAAAACCTACATTTCTCACGGAGTTTTGTCAGAATCCAGTTTAAAGTGAAGCTCACAGAGCGGCCTCTGAGGCACCAAAGTATTTCACAAACAAGAGAAAGAGACGAAGAGTTAAAAGTCCATATTTAAATGTCCCGATCATTGTTACTGAGGCTAATAACAATAACGTGCTATTAATATCGATATTTACATTTCTATTCACTCATTAGTCTCCCTTGTATTTTCCCCTTAAAGACAAATATACTTGTTCACTTAGGCCGAGTTTTAAAGTTATTTTAGACTTTAATTTGCCACTTTTGTTGTTAGTGCTAGCAGTTAGCCACAGTTAGCTCCGGCTAGCTGCTAGCCTCCGAGCTAACGTAGCATGGATGAATGAACTCGCCTCATTTGGCTGGAAAACGGCACAGAAAAAGCGCAAATCGGCGGGTCAGAGAAACTGTAACTGTACCTGCGGGCGGAGAGGTAACGAGTGTTGATTTGTAGAGATAATTGGTTTATTTTCCCATTGATTTCCGAGGCTCAAAGAGGCAACAAAGAGACATGACACATTCAACTCTGACACCGGAGCGGACCCACGGGGACGCGGGGGTGACGAGACAAGAAATAAGGACTAAATCTGAAAATACCGATCATAAACAGTAACATCTTAGATGTATTTATAGATTTAACCTTTATATATTTATTTTATTGGGATGGAATCGCGTCGTGTTCGATAAACCACAGAAAAAACGCAGAATCCCCCCGTTTTAGCGTTGGTATGATCCGCTGGACTTTTAAATAGGCTCGATTCCGATGGCTCAGAGCTCTCTGTCAAAAGGACATTTGAAAATTTATCTTTTAGCATTTAATTATTCTATTATCTTATCTTTCATAAACACACCAGTGTTTATGAAAGATAAGATAGAATAATTCTAATAATTTAATCATATAAAACAGATGTAGATTTCTAATGTAAACCACAATTTAAAAAATAATTTAGTCTCTAAAATGTCTAGAAGTGCCTTAAAACTATGTGGAAAAATCAATTATCTCTAAGAACTAATGCCCTTATTGTTATTGCATTGTCAAGATGTATGTTAATCATTTGTGTGCTGCTTGGACTTTTCCAGTTATCTGCTGTCATTTGCCTTTTGATTGAAATACTGAAAGTGAATTAGAAAGAAATTAAAGTGTAAGTTACATAATAACTACAGTTCTAAGAATCCCAGATAAAATAAAAACTTCAACTTCTCCAACCCAGAAAGTTCAGAGGAGCGTTTACGAATTCTTTTGCGCTTTTTGAAACCTAGACATATTGAGAAACAAAGTGTAACCAGCCTGTCCAACTGTTCCGCAACATTAGTAAAACACATTTTCAACAGTAAAAATGAATTCAGACACATTTCTGAGGAAGAGTTTTAATCATACATTTACATTTACAGAGGCATAATTATTTTAGATACAAAAAACATTCAAATAAATATGAATAAAAACAGTACTGGATTTGTAACGTGCTCCGTTTGAATTCAGTCCCTGTAAAATGAACAAACACTTTAGATTAGAACAAGGAACTGTACAGAAGGAACAGCAGTGAGATAATTATGTCGGGATCTCGAGAACAGGATCAGCGACAACATGGCGACTGATTAAAGAGTAACTAAACGGGCGTGCCAAAGCCTTTCCCCACCCACAAGCAAAAGTCAAAAATTGCCACGAAAGAGGCGTCTCTGAAGTTTGGGGTGACATGCGGGGGTGAGTGTGTGGGCCTTTGCATTGGCACAATCACAGCAGACTGATTACGTGGGAGGGACTTGGTTATAAACCACAGGTACAGGGGCGGGACAATGGGCAGCACCTGATGACGATGTGTGGAGCTGGTGCTTATGACGTTCTGTGGAGGCCGTGGACACGTCTCCAGCCAATCAGGAAATTCTAATTTAGTAGCAGAGTTTCCCCTGAAGGGGGCGCAACCCATTCGTTTTCAGCCCAAAGTTAGGATTTGACACATGTTTGCGCTATAATGTCAGAATAATGTCAGGGACCAGTGGACAACACTATGAGACAGTTTATCAGTAAAAAAAACTTGATTTGGTGTTTAGTTGCTCTTTAAGCTGTATTTCAACCAACGACGACATTAAGCGTTTTCGGCGCCGTTATATCATCTCGGAAAGACATTTAAAGCAGATCTAGAAGTCGACTGATGACACGGACTACGTTTACATCTTAGCAGGAAACAGGAAGTACTTCGAAACGTGACCCATCGTCTAATTAATGAACCCATTATCTAACCCAGGGGTTCCCAAACTTTTTTGGCCGGGACCCCAAAATTGACACGTAAACATCTCCGGACCCCCATTGTATAAAGTTATTGCCTTTTACGCTACTTTAGGAAAGAAACACATTTTATAATCAAGTTAATATGTATCTAAACAGTTTATTTTGATCAACTGAATGAATTTACAGTAAAACATGTACTAAGAACAGTAGCATTTTTCTTTTTGTTTCATCTTGAAATCATCTGGGACCCCACCCAAGGCCTCGCGACCCCCCGAGGGAACCACTGATCTAACCGTCACAAATGGAGAATGGACTGAGATGTGGAGTTTACCTGAGTTAACGCTGTAGTTTCACCGTTATCCGTCCGTCAGTCCTGGCGGCGGCTCAGAGCTCACGCCGGCGCAGCTCTCGTACTCCGGGTCGTGCTGCTCCTCCTTTATCGCCAAACGCTTCGCATCCTCTGCACAAAACAGACACAACATGAGAGACGTCGGAAAGAAAGCTACGAAACTAAATCTAGACTAAAAAAAAAACAGCCCAAACTTAGGTTATGACGTTTGGTCGACCTGGGATTTTGTCTGAAATCACTGCAACAAAGTCCACTGGAGAAATATCCACAGGGCGCACGTGCTAAACTAAACTTTAGGGCCGTGTTCATTCCAAGGGACGGGACGATAAGGACATTTTGAGTCACGATTATCTCGGCCAAAATAAAAGCGATTAACGATATTATCTTTGTTTAAAAATGTCTCTGAAGCTGCAGAGATGAAGAGCATTGGGTAAAAAAATATTCCTCTTCATCGACTGCTATGACTGTCAAAATGAGTGACACCTAATAAAGTAAGTATTTAAACAAGTTCAACTCAAGACTATTTTTTATGCAGTAAATTATAAGTTAAGAAGAAAAACAGCTGATCTTTTCATGGTTAAAATAATAAGGCAGCCTTTTGTGACGCAGAGGAACCACAGAACATGGAGGCTCAGGTCGTGTCCTCTGTAGGTTTGTTACAGCAGAGCTATGAGGTGCTGTTAGCATCGCATTAATGAATGGACTTTTCTGCCTGGTAAAGATGACAAACTGTGAGAAAGCTTCTGACTGAAGCTCGTTAGTTCATCCTTTGGTGTTTGTCTCTCAGATGGAGCTGCGTTCGCTCTCGGTTCAGACTCTTTTCTTCCACATGTGGGAGTTTCATCTAAGTTTTATTTTGCTGTAAATCCAAAACACAAAGCTCAGACTGAAGTGTGGAGTTATTCAGATCCACCTCGTTCACCCGTCACTAGGGATGGGTACCGAACCCCGGTATCATAACGGCCCGGGGCCACGTGTGCCGGTCCACCCAGACCGATAAGCTCCAGCCTTAACGGTCTTCTTAACGGGGCTGCTGCGCTCAAACAATCACTCCGCCCTCATGGATGCGTTCGCTGCATCGGATCTGTTCATCCCCGCTACCCCACACGAGAGTGCAGGGTGTCCCCCTGCACTCTGCCACTGCCCTGTCTCCCCTCTGCAGCCGTGTGCAGCGAGACAGGTGCAGTGAGACAGGTGCGCGCGGGAAAGACACGCGGTGTACGAGCTGTTACCCTTAACCCGCAGTAAAAAAGCTAAACGTAACGACTTCGTATTGAACAGACAGACGAGCAACTCGCACTTTTCCTCTTTCACAAATACCCAAACTAAAGAGTTTCGGGTGGAGTCTATTTTTCCACAAACGGCGTACACAGTGGCATGTACGTGCACGTCAGCGCGAGCCGCAAGCGGAGAGGCAGAAAACAGTTCATTATTTTACTGCACATTTGGACTCATTTGGAGCTACAGCCAAATCTAACCAACAGCCTTGATTTACTAAATAATAATAATGATTAAAAAATAAAAAAGCGACGTAAGTGAAGTATTTAACTCCCATATATTAAGTGTATGCGCAAAGTGGAAATGAAATGTAGAGTAATAAATAAATAATATAGACCAAGGATTAATGCCTACGTATACGGTAGTCTCAATCTACCTATATACAGTATATTTTTCTGTTAAAGTACCGATAAGAGTACCGTTAAAGTACCGGATCGATAAGGAGTATCGATAAGAGTAGTAGTATCGATAAATTCTTAACGATACCCATCCCTACCCGTCACTCGCTCTGACAGCGGCGTGTCTCACTCATTCTGCCAAATGTTTGCACTGATTAGAGGAGTGTGCCCCCTTGTGGTGCAACACCATAATTTACAGAGGTACATAAAGAGCAACTAAACTGTTTTTGCTGATAAACGGTGTAAATGCTGTTGAATAGAGTATTTTGACATTTTGTGCAAACTTGTTCCAAATCCCACTTTTGTGTCTAAATCAATGGCCGCTGGCGGCTCTGCTTTGTGACCGCAAACACTGGAGGCCGCCATTGCTCCTCCATTTGGCCGCTAGGCCCCCATTGAAAAGCATTGGACTTTAGACACGTTAAAAAACAACTTTAATGCCTGGTTTCAATTTTTCAACACTTAATATGGCTACATATTCCTCCTGAGATAACGCTGGTTAGTCAAAAAAACCAGGCTGGTTTTCGAAATATATATTTTTAATCTCCTACTTAACAGAGGTCGGACTGTTGGCATTGGAGCTGCGCGAGCTACACGTCACGCAAGGGCGGAGTCTACAGTGAGATCCCGCCCTTATGCCCTTATTAGGAACATGCTTCGTCAAAGCTGGGGAGGAGGAGTCTGTAAATCCGCCATGATTTCCCCTCGAACGTGGTCATTATGGTAAACGGGGAGGAGTGAGGAGGAGCTGTCTATTCTTTTTAACAGTCTATGGTTTAAAAGCTCATGTTAGCGCCTCCTCTGGTTCCACGTTTCTACTACATTTAAATATTTACGTTTGGCCGGTGACTGAGCCACGAAACGTCACGGATCCAGAGAACGTCATCAGTTCTGCCTCTGAGCTCCGCCTCCCGCCCTGAGCTCCGCCTCCCGCCCTGAGCCCCGCCTCCCGCCCTGAGCTCCGCCTCCCGCCCTGAGCTCCGCCTCCCGCCCTAAGCTCCGCTCCCCGCCCTCACACGCCGCGGCCTCTGTCACGGAGCAAACAGGAAATGGCCCCGACCGCCGTGGGTGTGTTCGTACATCAACCAATCACACGTCATGAGAGTGTAGGAACTAGGGCTGGGAACCTCTGGGTCCCTCACGATTCGATACGATACATGGCTCACGATAACGATTATCTCACGATACGCCGATACTGCGATAATCGATATATTGCACAAAAATAATCTACGATACATCACGATTAAAAAACATGCTACTTTTAACCTTTATTGAACATACTACATATTATTCATCATTTACGTTTCTTTTCATGTGCTTTGTTCCACTTTTATAAATGATCCCTGACTTACTCACTGAAAATGGGTCATAGATCTGTCAGTGACTTCATTTACATTTAAATAAACAAGAAACCACAGTCCTGTTTAAAAAGGAATAAATCAACACCAAATTAATCTTCTTTATAATTATAAAAACTATCATTAAAAGTAATGTATTTGTGTGACAGTGTTTGGTCCAAGTGCTTAAAACTGTAGTGCTGCCCCCTGCTGGTCTGACTGAATTCTTGATCATTATTGGCCTCCATTGACTGTGAAAACAGTGGAGCACTGCTGCCTCATTAATATGCATGACGTTGCTCATTAATATGCAAGACATCATCAAAAGTATCGATATCAGAATATAAAGTATCGGTATCGCATCGTTCCGCAAAATATCACGATATATTGAAAAATCGATATATTGTCAGACTCCTAGTACCAACTATCCTATCCGACCGGTAACAGCAGTGTGTCAGTCCTGTCAGATCTGGGGGGTCTGAGGCTGTCCACAGACACCGCCCACACTCACCCTCCCAAAGCCTCCGAGACACCCCCCCCCCGCTGCAATCTTTGACTTTTGTCTGTGGGTGTGGGAAGGCTCTGGCACGCCCCTTTAGGCGCTCTTTAAGAGGGAGCGGCGGGGTCGTCAAGTGTAGCTGCATAACAATATTATCGGACTAAAACGCTGTGAACGTCAGAGTTTAGTTTCGTTTATTATTAGTGTCCCCGTTAGCCGTGTTTTACAGTCAGCTACTCTCTCTGGGGTCCCCTGGGGTCCCCCTGGGGTCCCCCTGGGGTCTCCTGCAGTGAAAGAGCGTTACCTTTGGCCAGGTCCAGGTCGAAGCAGTACCGCGTCTCCTCCACGTCTCGGTTCCGCTCCGTTCCCTTCAGTCGGTCCCTCAGCTCCTTCAGTTTGATGTAGAAGTGAACTTTGTCCTGAGCGCGAGGGAACTGGGCGCAGCGCGGAGACGACGACGGCATCAGGAAACAAACCTGGAGACGGGAGGACTTTAGAAACACTCAACAGTGACGGGACGGTACAAGGAGGAACTACAGCCGGAGGATGTGGAGTTAGAAAAGGACGATTATAAGGATTTCATTTGATGTATTTTATCTCCAGAATAGCGTCAATTTGAACCTCTTAACCCCCACCTGAACCGAGCAGTTCGGCATTACCCAAATCTAAAAGTTGTGACAAAGAAGCGACAAAAACGTGACAACACAGCAACAACATGTGGATAAATGTTAGATCAGTTTTGTAGGCCTGAGGGCTGCGCAATATGGCCATAAAATAAATCTCGATTTTTTACTCAGTTTGGACGATTACGATTTTAAATTGATTTATTGGAAATAAACTTAAGTAAAAAATAATACTTCGCACACACTGCCAACCTCGCAAAATAGTTTACTAGGATTAGGTCAATGTTTTGGTCCTGAGAACTTCATCAGGCAAATTGGAAATAAACTTAAAAAGATCTCCTGATTTTTCATATGAAAAAAACTGCCCAGAGTCTCCACATTAATATTTAGATTTAAAATATAGCCACAATTTGGCCCATTAAAAATGGTTAGTTCTGTTTTAAATATTCCGTGTCTGTAAAGTAAAGCTCTGCTGTGATTGACATCCGTCTCCATGGAGACTCAAGGGGAAAGGGGCGGAGCTACCATGGTGCCGCTGCTGCTGTGTCTCCGCTCAGTGGGAGAAGGAAGAGGATCATCAACTGTTTTAGTGAGAAAACTCCATCGCGCATAAAGAAAACACGACACACGGCCTTTGTGAAGCAGCAGAGCTCGTCAGAGTCACTGGCTCCACCGCCGTCATTTCTGAAAACAGTCACTACGGAGCGTCTGAAACGTTGCTAAATTGGCAGCGCGGCGCACTGGAGCGGACATAGAGGACATGGAGCGGCGGACACGATTTTGCCATTTTCCACATCGTCTGTTTTAAAAGCATGAATTAATCTAATTAATTCGATTTATCGCCCAGCCTAGCCTGAGCTTTCAAATGAGGCTGTAAGTGAGTAAATGTGGCGTCCACAGTCACCGTTTCCGTCTCTGGGATCTTGTACGGCTGAAGTCCAAACTCCAGGTTCTTGGCTTGACTCCGAACGTCTCTTTACAGAAGATCTCGTAGATGCCTTTAAAAAAAGCAGAGACAATAAGTTATTAAAACCTAAACCCGCGAGTCTGAAGCTTCACGCTGACCTTTCCCGTTGAAGGCGGCGATGAGCGGTTTGAACGTCTTTAGTTTGTCCAGCAGCTGCCGCCCGCCCTCTCGGATCTCCTTACTGCAAAACCACGAGAGAAACATTACAACTATATCAGAAACCTGACGGGAGAGAGAGGGCGGCCTACAAGCTCTACAAGATCATATACAACTCACTGTTTGGAAGAAACGTGAATTTACAATATCGAGGTTATCGCCAACGCCAAGAAACGTGGGAAACATCGGACAAAACATTATAAAAATGGGGGTGGTGAAAGAAAAGAAAGAAATTGGGAAAAATACAGGAAGAATTGGGGGGAAAAACCAACCAAGTCACCTCCTTTAATCCTGTCCCTGCACCAACAGCATCAAAACTTGGATCTAAAGAGACGTTTTTTTCTTTGTTGGCACCCGTTTCGAATATTTTTAAATATCAGAAGAACCTAAACTGGGAAAAAACTGAGGACAAAAATGTGGAAAAATAGGGGAACATTTTGAAAAAATTGGAGAGAAATTGGGGAAAATAGGAACAATCAGGGAAATGTTAAGGAAAAACATTGAAAAAAAGTTGAGGGAAATGGGGAGAAATTGTAAATAATGGTAAAAATATATATATGTGGAAAATCCCCCCTCCTTTTGTGGGAATTCCCTCCTCCTGTGGGTCCTCCCCTTTACACCTGCTTTGGCCCTCCTTCAGCCTCTACCTGGCTCCACCCAGAGTCTACAATTAGAGGCGCAGTCCACCTGTTCTGCCATTTTGTCCTGCCCAAGCCGCATGGTGGAGCCATCCAACTTCCAGGGGCAGCAGTGTGTGAATGATAACAAACCACTGCTCTCCCTCATGGCCCACCATACCTGCACCCCAAACCCTATAACCCCACTACTACTACACCCTAATAAAATCACCTTTTAAACCTGAATCTGCTGGCTGTCCCATCCATTGCGTTGGTACCTTCACCAGGAATCAGCATATTTCACAAGACTAGTTACTTGTATTTTTCATATAGTAAAACAAAACGGAAAAAATTGGGCAAACATTGGGCAATAAATAAATAAATTAGGGGGAAATTATACAAAATATTTTAAAAAATGGGGAGAAATGGGGGAAAAAAGAGGAACAATCAGGGACATTTTAAGAATTTTTTTTGAATAACTGAGGGCAATTGGGGAAAAATTGGGAAAATGTTTTAAAAAAAATAGGGGGAAAAAGAATTTAAAAAAATGGGGGAAAATCATCTATTTGAACTTAAACATGGGAAATGTTGGGAATTAAATATAAAAATGGGGGTAAAAGTGGAAATTGGGTGAAAACATTGTAAAAGAATAAAAATGGGGAGAAATTGGGTGAAAATGTGTGAAGTGTTTTTTCTTCTCTTTGCTCGTCTGTTCAGGATAATAATTAATGTAGATGTTTGCAGCACATTTTGACAGATTTCTCATGTTTTGCAAAGATCTGGCTTCATCATCGTTATGGAGAAAGATATTCATGTTTGTCAGTCTCGGCCCAGGACCTGCTGAGGTCTTTGCTGCCCGGCGTGGTGCGTTCCACCATGTTGGTGAAGCCGATGCCGTAGTTCTGAGGAAGACTCTGGTCGTCCAGGGAGTTCAGCTGCTTCTCCGTGAGGCCGGACAGGAACAGACACTTCCCTGGAGCACAAACACACATCAGACACAAACACACATCAGACACAAACACACATCAGACACAAACACACATCAGACACAACACACAAACACACATCAGACACAAACACACATTAGACACAAACACACAAACACACATAAAGACACATCATCTACATCATCTACATCTGCAAAAACACAACAAAAAAGCAATGGAAAACAAGGTCAAAAAGTGGCATTGTAAGGAAAAATATTAAATTAGATGAGTTTTGTAGGTCTTAGCTTCAAATGAGGCGCTACACTGGCCTACAGGCTGTAACCTTTGAGATTTGGATCTGGATAAAATGCATTAAGAGGTTAACTCTCCATGGCCCCAGCAGCAGTGGGTGATCGTTCCTTTGCTGTCACTAAACTGTGGACCAGCTGCTCCTTATCCACATGTTCTCACACATCTGTCCTTTTTTAAGTCCAGGTTAAAGACTCATCTCTTCAAACTGGCTTTTGCCAAGAACTCACTGAATTATGTCTGGGATGATCCTGTTGTTGTAAAGTGCTATAAGTGTTTACTTCTTTCTGCTCCTTTTCATACATTAAATACTGTAGCTGCATTTTACCTCAACAGAAATCTGAAATCCAAACTCCAAATGGCACTGGCTCACTTTTAACTCTGGCGTAAACAATCTGGTATCAGTGCTTTAAAACCTGCCTGTATCTTCTGTTCTAATAACAGTGTAGTTACTGACAGAAGTGGTTCCCGGGGTTGGGTAGTGGTGTCCTTTGTACGCAGACATTAATCCCGGGTTAATCCCAATCTGAAACACACAACACAATGTATTACACCTTTTCAAATTAAAATGTTCAAAGCTCCATAAACCAGGCAGGAATTAGATTTGGTTAAAAAAAAAAAACTTCCAAATGTTGAGTCTGAAAGTTTGAAGAGAGAAAACGTTCCACTCACGATGAGGATGTCCAGGCCGCGCTCGATGACGTCAGGAAGTGTGCGTGACATCACTTCCTCCACGGACAAACCGTCGAATCGGTTCAAGTTGCGTTTCTTCTTCTGAACCTCCTGTTCGTCCGGAGTCAGCGGCGGCTTTTTACCAGGACGACCACGTTTCCGTTTGTCCGGAGAAACTGGAGGAAGAAAAGGAGATCGAGGAGAGACGTTTAACAAGAGGGAAGATGAAGTCACTTTTAGAACTTCTTCCAATTTTACCAAATTTTTTCTTCAGTTTAAAAAAACATGTTTTGTTCAATTTTTTCTCATTTTTAATTTTTCCCCATGTTTCCAATTTTACCTTTTTTTTCTTCAATTTCCCCCCCAAATTTTTTATTTTTCTACATTTTTACCAAATTTTTTCTTCAGTGTTTCAATTTTTCAGTTTTTTGTTCAATTTTTGTTTTCATTTTTGTTCATTTTTTCCACATGTTTCCAATTTTACCTTTTTTTTTTTTTCAATTTTTCTCCAATTTTATAATTTTTATAATTTTAAATTGTATTAAATTTTGTATTTTTTCTAATTTGACCAAATTTTTCAATATATATATATTTTTTTAATTTTTCCCAATTCCCCCCCCCCAATTTTAATTTTTTATTTAATTTTTTTGTCATTTTTTCCAATTTTACCTAATTTTTTCTTCAGTTTTTCAATTTTTCGTAACATTTTTTTTACATTTTTCATTTTTTTCACGTTTCCAATTTTTATTTTAATTTTATTCAATTTTTCCAATTTGACCAAATTTTTCCATTTTTTGTTCAATTTTCATTTTTTCCCCATGTCTCCAATTTACCTTTTTTTTTTTTTTTTAAATTTCACAATTTTTCCCCCAATTCTTATTTTAATTTTACATTATTTTTGTACATTATTTTCCAATTTTACCTATTTTTCTTCAGTTTTGAAATTTTTTGTTCAATTTTTTTCATTTTTGTTCATTTTTTTCAAATTTCCCCCCAATTTTTCACTTTTTTTCTGTTTTTAACACTTGTGTTATTTCTCCTTTTAAATGTTGTCACTTTTATTTTTTCCCCATGTCCCCCACAATTCCCTCCCGCCCCATTTTTTCTTCAACTGTAAACGACCCAGAGCATCATGGGAATCTTAAACGGTGCCGCTCTAGAGTTGAAGCCTCACCCTGAGCCGTGAGCTGCTGCTGCGTTTGATAAAATCCTCCGTACTCGTCGGTCACTTGTTGCTCGTCAAACTCCGGATTCTGAAACTGAAACTGTCCGACTCTGTGTTCAGTCTGAGGGAAACCGTCCTGAGGAAACATCTGAGGGAACTGCGCCCCCTGGTGTTGGTACGTCGGTGAGTGACCGCTCTGAGGGAACTGCGCCCCCTGGTGTTGGTTTGTTGGAGAGTGGCCGCTCTGAGGGAACTGCACCCCCTGGTGTTGGTTTGTTGGAGAGTGGCCGCTCTGAGGGAACTGCGCCCCCTGGTGTTGGTACATCGGGGAGTGACCGCTCTGATGGAACTGCGCCCCCTGGTGTTGGTACGTCGGGGAGTGACTGCTCTGAGGGAACTGGGCCCCCTGGTGTTGGTTTGTTGGGGAGTGGCCACTCTGAGGGAACTGCGCCCCCTGGTGTTGGTTTGTTGGGGAGTGGCCGCTCTGAGGGAACTGGGCCCCCTGGTGTTGGTTTGTTGGGGAGTGGCCACTCTGAGGGAACTGCGCCCCCTGGTGTTGGTTTGTTGGGGAGTGGCCGCTCTGAGGGAACTGCGCCCCCTGGTTTGGTACGTCGGTGAGTGGCCGCTCTGAGGGAACTGCGCCCCCTGGTGTTGGTACGTCGGTGAGTGGCCGCTCTGAGGGAACTGCAGCCCCCGGTGTTGGCTCATCGGGGAGCCACAGTGACCGCGCTGCAGGAAGGGCGCCCCCTGGTGTTGGCTCGTCACGTGGCGGAAGTCCTGGGGGTAGTTTTGGTAAAAGGCGGAGTTTTCTCGGTAAAATCCCCGTTCGTTCTGAGTGTTTGGATCGGAGAATTGAGAGGCCGGAGAGAAAAGTCCTGGATCCGGAGGCGGCTGAGCGGACGAACACCTGGACACGCAAAGATATGACAGATCAGTCACAACTTAACCCTCGTTTTCCAAACTCTAATTTTTATAAAACAAAATTGACAATATTTTCTGCAACAAAATATAAATAATATGCAAATTTACAATATTGAGTTTATCTCCAATTTTAAGAAATGTGGAAGAAAAATGGGGGGAAAGTTAAGGAAGAAAATGGGGCCAAACTTGTTCTTAGAAAATCGTAACCGTATTTAAATAGGGGGAAAGTGGAAGAGTTTGGTCGATTCTAACTTCACCCCTGTAAACTCCAGTCAAGAAGTTTTAAGATTTGGGTGAAAATGAACTGGAGAAAATACACTCCGTTAAGGTAAGAGGTTAAGGCCAGTTTGTATCACATTTCAATGACATTTCAGAGAAACCACTGAATATATTTTTTAATTGAAAGATGTATTTTAAAAGTGCAAAGACATAGAACATAGACAATATCAGCACTTCTGTCTAAAATCTAAGGCTAAATCTGGACTACATAAAGAAAAACCTTGTAGTAGTAACAGTAAACACGCCAGATCAGGTGATTTCTATTGTTAAAGTCCATTTTTAATACGAATAATACCGTTTCCCCCTTTTCCCTAACGTTTTATGAAATGATTCCGCAGCTCAGTTTATTAAATACGACCAAATAACGCGAATAAAACGTTTTAAGAATAAAAACTCAGCCCAAACATGTTCAAACACAGTGGAACAGATCCAAAGAGAGGCTGAAATCAGATGGAAATGTCCATTAAAACACGGTTTTACGCGTTTCTTTGCTCTGTCCGTGAAGCCCGCGCCTTAAACCTTAGATATGTTTAACAAAAACCTTTAAAAAATAAGAATGTTTAAAGCACAAACCTGTCAAACATCGCGCAGAGCAGTTTGTTGGTAGTTTTTAGGGGGAAGGGAACAAAACAAAGGCATTTAAAAGCTCCACTTCCTGTTTCAGCCGTGACTGTCGCTCTCTGCTGGTCAGGAGGTGAACTGTCGATGAATTAAAACTATTTTCTACAATTCTACGAAGCGATAAATACAGAAGAAAATACGCCGATCAAGCCTGCGTGATGTTTTAGATTTATTTAATGCGTTAAGACTCGTAATAACCTTTGAAAACAGTCATTAAAACACAAGTTAGTTTTCCTCATAGAAAAGCGTTACTCGATCAAAGATGGCGGATTGTTGAGGTATTTACTCGAAAGGGGAGCAGAACTCGCCTTAACTTTAACCAAAATCAAACTCTTACAAAAACGAAGTCATTGGCGGTAAATTGGTGGATTAGATGCGGAATCGCCGTGAGTTTGTTGGTATTTTGGTTCAGTTTAAATCGTAACAGAGTGAGACTTCTTTACTTCAGCTCCTGCTCTTTGCCAGCGGCTCACTGCGCATGCGTGTGTCAGTCACGTGTATTTCACAATTTCACCTTCTGCAGAAATGACATAAGCAAGGTGAGTTTGCCTCATTTAATCAGTTTTAAAGCCCAATACGGCATTAAAATATAAGCTCTGTTCTTTGAACCCTACACCGAATCTTCCCCAACACTTTATTTATGTAAAAATGGACAGATGTAGACGTAGTTTTTAGTTTTACGGAGGCTAACCTTTCAAACACATTCACACAGGGGCTTTAGAGTCCCAACTTTAGGGGTGCTTAGCACCTGGGAGAGTTCGGGTGAGGGGGTTCTCCCTCAGAAAATGTTGAACCGAACATAATTATGTAATTTCCTGTAATCTGATGCATTTGAGATGAACTAATGAACTATTTACATTGTAAAAATACATTCAAATGAGGCAATATTTATTATAATAATTTATAAGATGCTAATCATATATTTATATTTATTTGGCCTGGCATTCTAGCGGTGCTTGAGCACCAAGCCTCGCCCCTGTTGTCACAGAATAAAACAACTACATACAATAGGCTATTTGATTTACTTATTCGTATCACTAAACAAATATCGCATGAAGCCAAATCTGAAGGAACTAAACCCTTGTCTAACTGGAAGAAATGAACAACTACTAAAAAAGCTATTAAAACTTTTCCCTCTTCTCAAAGGACTGATAAAAGAAGCAGATGAACAGCTTGAGGATTTTGAAGAATGATTTAAGGGTTTTACCTTTATTTAACCAGGAAAGTCCCACTGAGATTAAGAGTCTCTCTTTCAGGGGAGTCCTGGCCCCAGAGGGGGACCTATTGTACATGTTTTAGTGGTAGAGGAAACCTACACAGACATGAGGAGAACATGCAAACTCCACAGAAAGAATCGAACCCGGGACCTTATTGGTCTGAAGCATGCGCGCTAACCGCCGTGCCTTAAAGCTCCATTAATCAAATCTGGTTTTCTGATTAAAAAGGCCGGCTGTCTGATAATCTCCCTTCTGTGGTCATACCGCCTTTGCTATGCCCAATCCCGTCAGATCTTGGAAGCTAAGCAGGGAAGGGCCTGGTTAGTACTTGGATGGGAGACCGTTTGGTAACACCAGGAAGCCTAGCGAATGTAGTGAGTGAGTGAGTGGTTGGTGGTGGTCGGAGGGGCCGATGGCGCAGACTGGTTGCCTCGCTTCCGTCAGTCTACCCCAGGGCAGCTGTGGCTACAATAGTAGCTTACCACTCCCAAGTATGGAGTGAATGAATAATCAGCTGTGAAGCGCTTTGGGTGTCTTGAAAAGCGCTATACAAATCCAAGAGATTATTATTATTATTATTATTCTCTCTCCTCAGCCTCTCCTGGTGAGATCTTCCCTGTTGGACCTGGTTGGTGTCGTAATCAGTCAAAATGCCAGCTGGAGTGTCGTGGCCGCGGTATCTGCGCATGTTTACAGCCACCATCGCGTCCATGTTCCTCGGAGCTCAGGCCGTGCATCAGTATTACCTCCCGGACCTGGTAAAGTCAAATAATTATAGGCCAATTATTAAACAGCCAAAACTGCTTTCAAACTGCGCTGCCGAGAAAGAACAATATTGAATCTACAAACCTACCACATTCTTCTTTTGGCTGAAAGTCCATTGAACTTAACCAACATCTATGTTTGAATTATGTCACCACTTTTAGACACTTTTATGAGAAAATTATTTAACGTTACTTCATATTTTCTGACCTCGAAGACTTTGTGGTTTGTGCCGGTTTTTGTTTCATTACTGACAGAGACATAAAGCCTGGTTCTGAATCCTTAATGAATGTTCAGACCTTTGGAGACGTGACTTTAGATCAGAATGAGCCGGATATAAAAGTGTTTCTGAGCTAAAGGGTAAATCAGATTCAGTTTGTGCTTTTGTGGCTCAGATTCACGTCCAGCCTCTAAACCTCCTCTGATCATACGTTAATGATGGAGAAACCACAGGAATATATAAAAGCCATGAAACGGCTATAACGTACCTCGCCATAGTTTAGTATTGGGCCTGGCTTCACCATTCATTTGTATGGGGATAAAACGCTCAATTTACTGGTTCTACTGAAAAATAAAAATCTTTAGCTCCAAGTTTTGATGGTGTTGGTCCAGGGACAGCACCAAAGGAAGTGACTTTCACCTCAAATAAATGATACAAATTGTAAGACTATTGACTTTTATGGAATAAATGAACATTATTGTCCTGTTTTCTGTTCTCGACGACAAATATTTCAGTATAGGTATAGATACAGTAGCTACAAGCATTTCTGAGATTTCCATGATTTTAAACTATACGTTAAGTGTGACATCACACACAATAATTATCTACTTCCGGGTCCAAACAGCTGAGAGTTCCATTGATAAACACAGCAAAAAACGCAACTTTATCTGAATCTCCTGCTGAAATAACAGATAAAAGGCCAAAAACTGTTTTACACCTAATTCGAACAATATATCTCACCATTTCTCCAGGTAAAAGGAAGATATTTCAATATTTAAAATAAGCCTTCATTGTGTATGGAAAGTAATGCCTGAAAAACATCACTAATGAAAATCCAGAGTAAATGTAATATTTCTTTGTGATCAGATGTTTAAAAGAGCCTTGTAGTCGGCTCTACAGTAGGTTCAAATCCGCTACATCCCATTATAATAAATACGGCTAAAGCGCCTTTGGACGTAGAGCGATGACATCATCACTTAACAAAGGTATTGGCTATTTAGAATGTTGTGACGTCACGTGAACTCAACCTATTATGTCCCTAATTTAGCTGAATGAATAATTCATTCCATTTAAAGCACATTTAAATGACAACAACAAGCCCAGCTATATGTTTGTGTGCTGCCAGGTTTTATTAATGTCATTGCAAGAACGTCATTAGACTTATTGAAGTTTGTTTGCGCTGGTAGTGAAGATGTTAGAGATATTAATGATAAACCAGCTCCAAACATCGGCAAAATGAGAGTTTAAAGTGAGGCCAACATTCGGTGACACAATCTCACATGAAGCTCCAATGTCTTTGCAAAAGGTTCATACTGTAGTTTAAAATAAGAGCTTCTGTCTTAGTAAAAGAACAGTCTTTAAAAGCTCCAATATCTCTCCAAATTCTAGAGTTCGTCCCGTTGAACTGTCTGAGGCTAACACAATGCACTAGTCCACATAGTTATTGTGAAGTTCATTCTAATGTTTTGTCTATTCCAGAGTGTCCCGGACATCCCTCCCAAACCCGGAGAGCTGAGGACCGAGCTCAGAGGCTACAAGCTCCGGGAGGAGGCCAAGGCCACGCTGGAGAACATCAAAAACCAACAGAAACTGGACTGAAACGCCTTACAACTATTATTACGGACGTCAGACCACCGCAGAGGCAGCGACCGGACTCTGACGCCATGAACAAAGTCTGCACAAGGGTTCAAAAGCAAAACTTTGTTGTAATTTTCCTGAAAAGAAGTACATTGATTCTAAACCGGGTCGAAAAAGCTTCTAAAAATGACCTAAATGTGACTAAACGATGTCAAAAGTAGAAAAACACACGACTTGGATGCATTATTAAAGCATCAAAGCCTAAAATTGCAGATAGCCCTGACCACCAGAGGACGCCGTTTGAAAACCACTGACCTAAAAGAGGGATCTGCTAATTATGACTATTTCAAATTTGATTATGAAGCACTGGGCCAAACTGTAAACACTGGAAGAGGATCATCAAGAGGGAAGTCTGGAGAATCTTTTACCACAACAGCTCAGAAAACGTTGTTTTTGATGGACTTGTTCAACATTAACATCACATTATTAAATATTTTGGTCCTGCTGACGACTGCTCCACAGTGTCCTCAAATAACGTTGAAAACATGCGCTGAGGGTTTATTTGTAAAGATATATATATATAGTACTGTAAAGATATTTATGCGTTTTTGTAAATGAAAAAGCCATTAAATGTGTTTTGATGTGTAAAGATGTTTAGTCTCTGTTTATTTCTATTTGTAGAAGATTGTGAAAGAAGGGTACGTTTATTGTGGGACTTTTTAGGCAATAAAATATAAAGTTTAAGTCATTTTACAAAGAAATTCATGAGTTCAAATTAGGTGTAGCCAATGCTAGCTACAGATGCTAAACATAGATGAGCAATAATGTAAAATGTATACATAAAATCCTGTTCTTTCTTGTGTAGAAGGTGAGATAAATAAACTTTAGGTCATTCATGTTTTTTGTTGTTGAGGGAATGTAATACATCGATAGACAGTGTTATATATCAGTAAAAAGTTAATATCAGTTATGCTACTCCATGCTAAGCGCTAGCCGCGTCTCATAGCAACCGGCCCCAACAGAATCAGAAAAATGGCGTCAGAGCGGGAGGAAGAGGCGCAGAAATATTTACAAAAACATAAGATTCCGGAGCTGATGGACAATTTAATGAGTCTGGTGCTTTTCCACAGACCGGGTAAGACCTGGACCTGCCAGGGTTTAGTTCAGTTTGAAAGTTTGTAGAGGTTTTAGTCAAAGAAATCAGGGGAAAGTCCGTGTGTGAGGCTTGATTGGCAGTTACTGAGTTAGCTAATACTTAGCTCATATTTAACAGTGTAATGTTAACGACACATAAAAGGCCACAACATAAAAACAACAAACAAACAAATGCTACATAAAAGTCTCAGGGGTAAAAATTTAAAGTGCTTTATTTAAAGTGATCACAGCTTGATTATATTATTACTCAAGTAGAAGTAAAAAGTACTGTATGAAAAAATGACTCGCAAAAGTAGTTTCTTCAAAAAGTTACTAAGTACATACTCAGGTAAATGTAACTGAGTACTACCCTCCTGCATTTAACAAAGTTACTGACAATAAACTGAAACTTGATTCCTGCTGTGATGCAGCAGCTCTGTTTAAACTGTATTTAACCTCTAACACCCCACATTAACCCAGCACATTTTCTCCAGTTTGGCTTTACCCAAATCTAAAAGCTTCTTGAAAAAAGCGTCAATACACCGGTGAAAACAAGGATGAAACGCAACAAAAAGAGTGACAAAAACCACAACAATCTTAGATGAGTTTTGTAGGTTTTAGCTTTCGAATGAGGCGTTACATTGGCCTGTTAGATTTGGATAAAGCCGAACTAAAGAAAATGTGCTCTGTTAACGTGAGGATTTATAGTTTGCTTTTACCATTCTCCTGAAAAGCCAAATAAGCTTGTGTGATTTCTGGCCATAACAATAATTTTAAATGAACAATACTAGTCTGTATGTAAGGTTTTTTCTAAATAAACCCCTCCCTGTCTCTCCAGTGTGCGATATTAAATGTATTATTTGTAATCTTCTCCGTGTGTCCAGAGAAGCTGAAGCCGTTCTTGTCTGAGCAGCTGGAGCTCCTGAAGCATTCCCGACCAGTGGAGTCCGAGGCCCCGCTTTATTCACCAACAATAACCTGGACACGGTGTTCACCATCCTGGACCCGGCGCAGCGCAAACACATCTCCTTCGACCAGTATCACCACGGTAACGCCTCCTTTTATTCTACAGCGGGACAGTCAGAGGAAAAGCTCCAGTCTCACTCATGTCCTAACGTCAGACTCTGCTGTCCCTGTAGCGCTGCAGACTCTGTTGTCTCCCCTCTGTCTTCTCTGTCTCCCCTTTTGTCCTCTGTGTCTCCTCTGTCTCCTCTGTCTCCTCTGTCTCATCTGTCTCCTCTGTGTCTCCTCTGTGTCTCCTCTGTGACTCCTGTCTTCTAACATCAGACTCTCCTGTCCCCTCAGCTCTGGAGACTCTCGGCGCGAGGGACATAAACAAGTGTCCGGACGGAGTGAACGAGGACAAGATCAGCCGCGACACGTTCAAGACGGAGGCGTAAGACGTCCCACAACTGCACTTCACTAAACATGTCCCAGGACCGGCGTCTGCAGAGGAGGCGCTGTAGAGGAGGCGCTGTAGAGGAGTGTTTTATTGAGTAAAGGCTGTAATTCTCTGTGCTGTAGGATGGAGGCGCTGCAGAGGACGTGTTTATTCATTAAAGAGTACCTAAAGGGGCGTGCCAAAGCCTTTCCCCACCCACAAACAAAAGTCAAAAAGTGCAGTGAAAGAGGCGGTCTCTGAGGTTTGGGGGTGACATGCGGGGGGTGAGTGTGTGGGCCTTTGCATTGGCACAATCACAGCAGACAGATTACGTGGGAGGGACTTGGTTATAAACCACAGGTACAGGGGCAGGACAATGGGCAGCACCTGATGACGATGTGTGGAGCTGGTGCGGCTTATGACGTTCTGTGGAGGCCGTGGACACGTCTCCAGCCAATCAGGAAATTCTAATTTAGTAGCAGAGTTTACCCTGAAGGGGGCGCAACCCATTCGTTTTCAGCCCAAAGTTAGGATTTAACACATGTTTGCGCTATAATGTCAGAATAATGTCAGGGACCAGTGGACAACACTATGAGACAGTTTATCAGTAAAAAAACTTGATTTGGTGTTTAGTTGCTCTTTAACAGTAACAGTCTGAGTAAAGGCTGTAATTCTCTGTGCTGCAGGATGGAGGCGCTGCAGAGGAGCTCTCAGACCTTCCTCAGGTCGTCTCCGTGACGTTCACTGTGACTCACGGTTTGGATCGAGTTCATAAAGACTTTCTGATATAAAATGTAAATATGCAAATGAACTCTGTGAACTTCATTAAAATATTTACATATTTGATAAAGACATTTTATGAATGCAATGTTTTTATTATTACAATGAATTCAAATGAACGAGACAAAAAAGAAAAGTCTTAAATAATGCAGTTCCTCTGATGTATTTGCAGTTTCCATCATAGACAGAATATGTTTAAGGTTAACCCCGCCTTTAACCAGCAGTTTGGCTTTACCCAAATCTAAAAGCTTCTTGAAAAAGTGTCAATACAGCGACGAAAAAGAGAAAATGCAACAAACAAGCGACAAAAACAAGACTAAAAAGTGTCAAAAAGCAAGGGAAGAAAGTGATAAAGAAAGCAACAAAAACACAACAAAAATGTGACAAAAACACGGCGACAATGAAACCTAAACGTCACAATGAGTTTTGTAAGTCTTAGCTTTCAAATGAGGAGTTACTCTGGCCTAAAGGCTGTGACCTCCAGTCCAAGCTCTTAGATTTGGGTAAAGCCAAACTGGAGAAGATGCGCTCGGTTCAGGGTTATGACGTTTCCCAAATCTAAACAGATTAAAAAGCATTCAATTCGACGCTGTTGCCTGGAGTAGAAAGCCTGGAAAATAGTCTGACGTCAGTGGTGGGCGTGCCTCATGATGGGCGTCGTGACGTCAGCGGTGGGCGTGTCTTGGGTGTCATGGCCGCCTCCGGAGCTGCTCTCCTCTTCCTCCTGTCTCCTCTTTCTCTGTAGTTTATTTGGGATTGTCCGCACGGGTTCTCTTCCTGCCCCGCGCGCCCCTCAGGTGTGCCCTCGCGCGGACCCTCACCTGCGCAGCTCGAGCTCAGCATGGGCACCGTGCACGCGCGGGTAAGAGCCTGACCTCCGAACACACACACACACACACAGACAGGACGGAGCCACAGCCCACAGCAGCTCATGCGGATGGAAAACACGAGTCAGTTTTTTTTGTTTTTTTTTGAGTCAGAAATAAGTGCGTTTAAGTGTTCACTGCTGCTGACGTCACTGACGTCAGATCAGCGCAGGGTTTATTCTGCGGGAGTCAGGGAGGAACTGTGCTCAAATGTCATTAACAAGCATCGTAGATTGGCATCATATCAAATGTTTTTTGTTCTTTGAATGAGTGTCTTTGTTGTTCAAGCATAAGTTCATCAAAAATATAAAAAATATAAATCCTGTCCTCATTTAGAACTCTACCTAACCTATAACGTGTTATTCACATTCAGTCTTTATTGTCTAGATTTTTGTATATATAAATGGTCACATTTATATCATGGGCGGGAACCTCTGGTAACCTCATGATTCGATACGATACGATACGATACGATACGCGATACATGGCTCATAACGATTATCTCACGATACGCCGATACTGCGATAATCGATATATTGCACAAAAATAATCTACGATACATCACGATTTAAAAAAAACATGCTACTTTTAACCTTTATTTGAACATACTACATATTATTCACCATTTACATTTCTTTTCATGAGCTTTGTACCACTTTTATAAATGATCCCTGACTTACTCACTGAAAATGGGTCATAGATCTGTCAGTGACTTCATTTACATTTAAATAAACAAGAAACCACAGTCCTGTTTAAAAGGAATAAATCAACCCCAGATTAATCTTCTTTATAATTATAAAACTATCATTAAAAGTAATTTATTTGTGTGACAGTGTTTGGTCCAAGTGCTTAAAACTGTAGTGCTGCCCCCTGCTGGCCTGACTGAATTCTTGATCATTGTTGGCCTCTATTGACTGTGAAAACAGTGGAGCACTGCTGCCTCATTAGTATGCATGATGTCATCAAAAGTATCTGAAAAAACTATTCCTAATCGACTCCTACTTTCTATAGCGCTGTTCTGCCTGCTTTAGGCTCAAAGCGCTTTACATCAAGGACAAACTCACCAGTGTACGCAGACACGGGAGGGAGGTGGGTGAAGTGTCTTGCCCAAGGACACAAAGACAGTGTGCACCTGCGGGATTCGAACCGCCGACCCTCTGATCACGAGACGACCCGCTCTACCCTCTGCACCACCGTCGCACAAAACTATATATACTACCTGATAGACTCGTATGTTTTATTACGACTTTATGCTGCTGAATGTTTAAAAAAAAAATGAACAAAAGCTCCCGCACACTGTCTCACTCTTAAGATATTTATTGCTGCACGTTTCGGTCAAAGGACCTTCATCAGGCTTGATGAAGTAGCCTGATGAAGGTCCTTTTGACCGAAACGTTGCAGCAATAAATATCTTAAGAGTGAGACAGTGTGCGGGAGCTTTTGTTCATTTTTGCATTAATTTCCCTGTCTTCTACGCACCTGTCGCCTCCTGGGTGTGCGGAGTTGTCCTCAGTTACGTATGCTGCTGAATGTTTGCAAATGTTTAACATGAAATATGCACCGGTCTGGGCGATATTGCTGAAAATTAATATCTCAATATTTTTGCAAACATCAGAAATGTGCAAAAATGTGCTACAAACGTCTACATTTACATCAATTTGTAGCTCAAAAAGAGAATTGTCCTGAACAGACGACAAAAGAGCAGAAAAAACACTTTTCTTTCCCATTTTTTGTTCCCAATTACCCCCCCCCCACACACATTTTTTTCCATATTTCTTGACTGGATATTGTAACGTTTCAGATCTTGTAGATGGTATATTACTCTATGCACAGATTGTTTTAGTTTATCGAGCGTTTAAATAAGATTGTAAATCTGGTTAAAACCTCTGGACCTGATGCTTTTCTCCTTCAGTCTTTGCTCAGTGCAGATGTTCATGTTTATTTTATTATTTTATTAATTTATTGGTTTATGTGTGACCCGTGTCTCTGTCCCGCAGTCGCTGGACCCGCTCCCGATGCAGGGCCCTGATTTGGCGTTGCAGCCGGACGACATCGAGGCCCCGGGAGTGGAACCCGAGTCCAGACAGGAAGTGCTTCAGAACAAAGACGTGAGTGACATTTCCATCATGGTTTACTGCAGAGAAGGGTCTTAATCCTGATGGTTCTCCTGTAGGTGTGGTGCAGAGGGCTTATCTGATGGTTTCCTTAGGTGGTGTGCAGAGGTCTTAATCCTGATGGTTCTCCTGTAGGTGGTGGTGCAGAGGGTCTTAATCATGATGGTTCTCCTGTAGGTGGTGATGCAGAGGGTCTTAATCCATGATGGTTCTCCTGTAGGTGGTGTGCAGAGGGTCTTAATCATGATGGTTCTCTGTAGGTGGTGTGCAGAGGGTCTTAATCATGATGGTTCTTCTGTAGGTGGTGTGCAGAGGGTCTTAATCATGATGGTTCTCCTGTAGGTGGTGATGCAGAGGGTCTTAATCATGATGGTTCTTCTGTAGGTGGTGGTGCAGAGGGTCTTAATCATGATGGTTCTTCTGTGGTGGTGGTGCAGAGGGTCTTAATCATGATGGTTCTCCTGTAGGTGGTGTGCAGAGGGTCTTATCTGATGGTCTCTGTAGGTGGTGGTGCAGAGGGTTTAATCATGATGGTTCTCCTGTAGGTGGTGATGCAGAGGGTCTTAATCATGATGGTTCTCTGTAGGTGGTGATGCAGAGGGTCTTAATCATGATGGTTCTCCTGTAGGTGGTGGTGCAGAGGGTCTTAATCATGATGGTTCTCCTGTAGGTGGTGGTGCAGAGGGTCTTAATCCTGATGGTTCTCTGTAGGTGGTGGTGCAGAGGGTCTTAATCATGATGGTTCTCCTGTAGGTGGTGGTGCAGAGGGTCTTAATCATGATGGTTCTCCTGTAGGTGGTGATGCAGAGGGTCTTAATCATGATGGTTCTCCTGTAGGTGGTGTGCAGAGGGTCTTAATCATGATGGTTCTCCTGTAGGTGGTGGTGCAGAGGGTCTTAATCATGATGGTTCTCCTGTAGGTGGTGGTGGGGCACGATGCCCGTAGGGTTCTTAATCATGATGGTTCTCCTGTAGGTGGTGATGCAGAGGGTCTTAATCATGATGGTTCTCCTGTAGGTGGTGGTGCAGAGGGTCTTAATCATGATGGTTCTCCTGTAGGTGGTGGTGCAGAGGGTCTTAATCATGATGGTTCTCCTGTAGGTGGTGCAGAGGGTCTTATCTGATGGTTCCTGTAGGTGGGGCAGAGGGCTTAATCATGATGGTTCTCCTGTAGGTGGTGATGCAGAGGGTCTTAATCATGATGGTTCTCCTGTAGGTGGTGGTGCAGAGGGTCTTAATCATGATGGTTCTCCTGTAGGTGGTGGTGCAGAGGGTCTTAATCCTGATGGTTCTCCTGTAGGTGGTGGTGCAGAGGGTCTTAATCATGATGGTTCTCCTGTAGGTGGTGGTGCAGAGGGTCTTAATCATGATGTTCTCCTGTGGTGTGGTGAGAGGTCTTATCTGATGGTTCTCCTGTAGGTGGTGGTGCAGAGGGTCTTAATCATGATGGTTCTCCTGTAGGTGGTGGTGCAGAGGGCTTAATCCTGATGGTTCTCCTGTAGGTGTGGTGCAGAGGGTCTAATCATGATGGTTCTCCTGTAGGTGGTGGTGCAGAGGGCTTAATCATGATGGTTCTCCTGTAGGTGGTGGTGCAGAGGGTCTTATGAGTCTGTGGTGGTGGTGCAGATCTTATCTGTGGTTCTCCTGTAGGTGGTGGTGCAGGGGTCCATGTGGACGGTTTGGGTCGGACCAAAGAAGATCTGCTGACGTACGAGATCGGAGACGTGTTCAAGGCGCGGAACCTGATCGAGGTCAGACTCAAATGCACCTGATCTGATCTGGGAAGTTATAAATGTGTGAGGACAGTCTAACCCCCGCCTGGACCCAGCACATTTTCTCTAGTTTGGCTTTACCTAAATCTAAAAGCTTTGTGAAAAAAAGCATCAAAATAAGCGACAAAAACAAGAAGAAAACCAGGATGAAAACGCAAAATAAAAGGCATCAAAATGTTACAAAAAAGTGATGAAAGTGCCGCAAAAAAGTAACAAAAGAGCAACAAGAAATGGGTAAAAATTAGGTGAAAAAGTGGCATCAACGTGAGGAAAAATATCAGTTTAGATCAGTTTTGTCAGTCTTAGCTTTCAAATCTGGCCCTGGCCGATCCAGAAGGTTCTAGATTTGGGTGAAGCTGAACTGGAGAAAAAGCGCTCGGTTAAGGCAAAGGGTAAGAGGTTAATGTGAGTGTAATAATAATCCATTTGATTTGTAAAGCACTTTACATTTGACTAGGGGTGTCCATGTTTAACCGATTAACCGTTAAAAATTGCGTAAAATATTGCGAGTAAAAGCATTTTGCTCGGTTAACTGGCGTGTATAATTTGTCGTGCCATTGAAAATACTTGTAATACATTTTTGCACCAGCAGAGACCGCCAGAGCGCTCTCAGACATTTGTTCAGGAGAAGCCGTCATGGCGCATGGCTAAGCTAGTTTAACTTTTCAATATGAAGCGGGCCATAAACAGCACAGCGTGGGAGAATGACGGATCAAAATGCAAGTATAGCATTGCAGAGCTTAGATATACTTCAACTTCAACAGCCGACATCACTTAGGAGGTAGCTAGGTAAGCTAAAGGCACAAAACTCGCCTTTGTTAAAACGTGCTGGAGAGATAAGTATTGTTGTTGTTGTTGTTGCATGAATGACTGTTTCTTTGCACAATGTTTCAAACAAAGCGTCTAAATGACTGCAGGTAAAATCAATAAAAATACTGTAGGGCCACGTGAACACAAGTCAGTGACTTTGACTGCTCTGTCGTTACCCCTGCGTTTTATTTCTATACATTAATTTAGTTTTAAATGTGTTCCAGCCATTTAATAAAGGTGTTAACGATGAAAAACCCCTTTCGCGTCTGTCAGTGTAACGTAAAGGGGGGGGGGGGTTGGTGCGCACACTAATGGTTAACCGAGTATTAACCGCTAAGGGCCTCGGTTAACGGTTAATGAAAAACTTAAAAACGTGCTGCTAGATCACGTTTTATAGCAACAAACATCTGTTATTGACCCGACTTTAATCTGATGATGATGATGGTGACGTTGTCGTGCAGGTGATGAAGAAATCCCACGAGGCTCGACAGAAGCTGCTGCGTTTGGGGATTTTCCGTAAAGTGACCGTGGTCATCGACACGTCCCGAGGTCAGACTGAAACCTAACATACTGGTGCACCTCATTCACCAGGAATATAACAGACAGGACTCTGTTAAATGTGTGTGTTTCTGCCTGTGTCCAGGAGAGGGCGCTCTGCCCAACGGTCTGGAGGTGACGTTCGAGGTGACGGAGCTCAGGAGGTTCACAGGAAGTTACAACACGACTGTGGGGAACAACGAGGGCAGCATGGTCAGTGTCTGAACGACTGAACATGAAAAGCTTTACAGTTATTTCAGTTGAATTAAATAGGTATCATAAATTCAAACAATAAATTATAACATAACATTTCTAAAAATGCATATAGGGGTATATGTGGGTGTGGCTATACCCCCCCAAACCAGTAAGCATAGGGGAAACACTACAGTGTGTCGTCTGTTTCAATGTGTCATAGGGCTGGGTGATAAATCAAATTGATAAATCCACGATGTGGAAAATGGCTAAATGGTAAAATCGTGTCGGCCGCTCCATGTCGCCTCACGCTGCGTTTCAGACGCTGCGTTTCAGACGCTGCGTTTCAGACGCTGCGTTTCAGACGCTGCGTTTAGACGTTTCAGACGCTGCGTTTCAGACGCTGCGTTTCAGACGCTGCGTTTCAGACGCTGCGTTTCAGACGCTCTGTAGTGAATTGACAGGAGAATTTCGACTTTCTGACGAGCTCTGCTGCTTTACAAAGGCCGTGTGTTGTGTTTTCAGAGTGTGTGGTGGAGTTTTCTTCCTTTCCCTCGCTCTGCTCCTGTGCCTTTCTCTCTCTCTGCTCTGAGCGGAGCACCCTTTAACTCCGCCCCTTTCCCCTTGAGTCTCCATGGAGACGGTTGTCAATTATAGCATGAGGATAAAACTAAACACTTTAGAAAACTCCATGGCTTATTAAGAAGTTTTACTTTTGAGAGCAGACAAGGAATATTTAAAACAGAATTAACCATTTTTAAATAAAGGGTTATTTTATCTTAATGGGCCTAATTTTGGCTATAATATGAAATATTAATGAGCAGGACTCTGAGCACTTTTCTTCATATGAAAGATCAGGAGACCTTTTTGAAAATCGTAATCATCCAAACTGAGTAAAAAAAGTCGAGATTTTATTTTTTGGCCTAATCGCCCAGTCCTATTGTGTCGTCTGTTTCTGCAGGTTCTGGGGCTGAAGATGCCGAATGTTTTGGGTCGCGCTGAGAGACTGGGCTTTCAGTTTTCTTACGGAACCAAAGAGACGTCATACGGCGTTTCCTTCTTCAAACCGCAGCCCGGGAACTTCGAGCGCAGGTGAGACTCGAGTTTAGAACCTTGTGTTTGTGCTGATGCTGCAGTCGTGTGTTTGAGTCATTTACTACGTACGATATTAGACTCTCTATAGTCTCTCTCTACTTTCCCCTCGCCGCGTGTGGTCACATGACTGCAGTACTCGCTGGGCGATATGGAAAAAACTTATATCACGATATGGATTATTTTATATCACGATAACGATACATATCACGATATACCACAATAAAGTCAGTTTTCAGTTATTCTTTGAAAAGTTTGACAAAAATATCATTGCTTACTTTTTTTCAACTTTATTTTGAAGCAGTGGTTTTGCTATGGATAATTTATATAGCATATATTGTCAATGTCAGGAAAAATGTGAGACTGCAGGATAAATGGGCTAAACATGATCTGACCAGAGTCAACACGAATTTAACAACAGAAATGTGTAAACTCGTGCGTAGAGAACGACTTACTCAGAGCATCATCTGCTCCTCAATATCAAGGCTCATATTACACTAAACAAATGTAAATTGGAGCTTATTATCGCCATTTTCTCAACTTGAATGTAATGTTTAAGAAACAGTGGGCGAGCAGTTTGTATTGTACGTCTTTAGCTGCTCTACGCGCTGCCCGATCCGTCTCTTACCTCCTGCACCACGCCTCTCCTCTCTTCTCTCTCGTGTGTTTAATCCACGCGCTAAAAAGATCCATCACTAAAAGCTGTTTAGTTGCCGTGCGTAAAGCAGTGAAACCACGCGGTGTTTAACAGGGAGAGAGAGCCCCGCGTGCTCAGAGATGGATCAGCGCTGCTCAAAGCTAAACATATTACGTAAATGACGGAGAATTAATGTAACCTGTTATGAAGTGACATTTAACTCAGAAATAAACATGAGTGTTGTAGTGGGGCTGTACGTCCATTAGATGTCGCCGTTGCTACAGCAGGTGTGGCGGCGGACAGAGATATCGTAAAGCAGGGTGGTGTCGCAAACCACAGGGCAGAGTTTCTTTGCGAAAAAGTTCTTTTTTATTCTTGTTTATAATCACTTAATATAAACTTAGAGGATGCATAGTGACAAGACAACACTAATACATTCTTGTGTCCTATTTAATGAAATATCTGCTTTAATAATTGATTAAATTAGGTTAGAAACGATACAAACGATAGAAGCGAAATGGCACGATAGACACTTTTCTATCGTCCCCACGATATGTATCGTCATATCGCCCAGCACTAGTACTCGTAGTATTTATACTCATGTACTCTTCTCTCTGCAGCGTCACGTTAAACGCCTTTAAAGTGATGGGGCAGTTTCCCTGGAGCTCCCTGCGAGAATCCGACCGAGGAGTCTCTGCAGAACTCACCGTGAGTCACTTTAACTTTTCAAACGGAGTCACTGAAGTTCACGTTTCAGTCCCATCTTTGACTTGAGTTTCCGTCTCATTAACCACTTTTACTTTAGTTCTAGTGTCATTTTAGTCAGAGTTTAAGTTCCTAAATGCTCCTGCTCAGTTCCCCGTGTGGAGGACCAGTCAGTCGCTGAAGTACGAGGCGGTTTGGAGGGAACTGTCGTGTTTGGCTGGAACCGCGTCCTTCGCCGTGAGGGAAGAGAGCGGACACTCGCTCAAGTCGTCTCTGTCGGTGAGTCTCCTTATGTTCTGCTGATGTTCTGCTGATGTTCTCCTCATGTTCTCCTCATGTTCTCCTTCTGCTGCTTCCTTTAACTGCCTGAGTGTGACGTGTGTTTCCTGTTTGCAGCACGCCATGGTGGTGGACTCTCGGAACTCCAGCATCTTACCTCAGAGCGGCGGGCTGCTGCAGATCCACCAGGTCAGAGACGTTACAGTCGGGATATTGAAGGAACTCTCGATATGCGATAAAGCTGTGCAGTATCGCGATAACGATATTATTGCGATATTTCACTAAACCATTTCAACGCGATATGTTCCATTCAAGCACAAACTGTAACTAGGTTTTTTTTAGCAAATTGTGTCAAAAAAAGACTTAAAGGAACAGGCCAGTGTTTTTCCATACTGAGATATGTTCTTACCTGAGCTTAGGCGAGTTCATCTGTACCTGTCTGGTCTCCACGTGTGTCTTCAGTCACGTAAACACAGCACAGACGGCGTTAGCATTTAGCCTCTCTCTTCTCCTCTATAGCTCCAAACCAGGTGAAGATAGAAGCTACCAAACTCTTCCACGTTTTCCCGATTTAAATATGGTTACGTGAAGTGTTACACTATAAAGTATAATTACACAAAATTAAACAATGTGGATTTTCTAAGCGGATAAAAAGGGGAACTATATTGTAAGGCGTAATAATACCAGGAGTAATTTGACATCCGCATAGTGATATCTTCACTTTACTGCGCTGATGCCGAATTACTCCTGGTATTATTACGCCTTACAATATAGTTCCCCTTTTTATCCGCTTAGAAAATCCACATTGTTTAATTTTGTGTAATTATACTTTATAGTGTAACACTTCACGTAACCATATTTAAATCGGGAAAACGTGGAAGAGTTTGGTAGCTTCTATCTTCACCTCGTTTGGAGCTATAGAGGAGAAGAGAGAGGCTAAATGCTAACGCCGTCTGTGCTGTGTTTACGTGACTGAAGACACACGTGGAGACCAGACAGGTACAGATGAACTCGTCTAAGCTCAGGTAAGTCAGTATGTAAAAACGGTGGCCTATTCCTTTAAGCTCTTAAAAATCCCAAATCTAAAAGCTTCTCGACTGGAGAGCTTACAGCCTATAGGCCAGTGTAACGCCTGATTTGAAAGCTAAGGCCTACAAACTGTTCTAAGATTTCTCCCTGCAGTTTGAAAGTTTTCATCCTCATTTACGTCTCATTTCCAACAGTATTTTGACCTTTTCTTCAAGACGCTTTTGGATTTGGGTAAAGCTGAACTGGAGAAAATGTGCTCGGTTCAGGCGGGAGTTAAGAGAATAAAAACACTACATCAGCTCCACCACAAGACTCAAGTGAAAGTCTCAAACTTTAACTAGAACTTTTACATATTCATAAATTCAGAGCATTTTTGGCTGAGTTTGCAAAAAATGTGTCGATCTGAGTCCGATGAGCCACTTGTGTCTAGTCTAGTAGCGCTAGGCTAATTCTAGGCTAGTGCATTTCTATGGTATCAGTTAGCCTGCATTAAAAACAGTCTGACCCACTCCACAGTGCACCTGAGGTAAATCACTTATAACACCAGACTAACCATATAAATGTCTGTGTTAATAGAATAATGTTTGAAATATAACTGACCTTGTATCACATGAATTACCGCATTTTGAGGGACTATTTTCTGGCAGATCACTCCGCCGCTGCGTTAGCTTACAGCCACGAAGCTGATGCTGCTCAAATATAAGTTATTTTAAATGATTCTATTAACACAGACATTTATATGGTTAGTCTGGTGTTATAAGTGATTTACCTCAGGTGCACTGTGGAGTGGGTCACACTGTTTTTAATGCAGGCTAACTGATACCATAGACATGCTTTAGCCTTGCCCTAGCCTAGCGCCACTAGACTTCAAATATAAGAACTGCATGAATTTAAGAAAAAAATATCTCCAGACATCAACAACACTCTGGATAACTAGGAAATGAGGCCCAATGTCAAACATCCTGAAATATCCCTTTAAGGTTAACTTCTAATAAGAGCACACAGGTTCATTGTTTGAGACAGAGGCAGAAATTGTATTTAAGTTAAAGCAGAACTAAGTAACGGGTTTACCTTAATAAATCCTTTCCATAGTCCCTCTCGGGGTAATACAAGTGTTAATGGGAGGATTGGGGGTCTTTCATCGCCCCCTGGTGTCTCTGGACAGAAAACCACGCATGCAACTTTCCAATACACACTAATGGAATCACGAAGAAGAAGCTAACAGGCTAACGGGCTAAGCTAACTGCGGGCTAGCTCCACTTAAACAGTATTTACAGCCAAGTCTGAGTGAAAACAATGATCTCCAATATCCCTCTGTCCCTTTGTCTTTCTGTCAGCGTAGGATTTACTCTCACGGACAATTAATGAGTAAAAAACACAACATGCTACGACACCTGCAGTCAGGAAGTCATTGTAAAACAGTTATAGTCTGTTTCAGTAAAATAAAGTGTTTGACCAAAGTAATGTTGGTGAATAATGTTGTAAATGTGTGTGAAGTAGAGCTGCAAAGGGGCGGAAAATTCACGATGAATTATTCCGTAAAATTCCATCGTAAGAGTTTTTCTGTGACGGCTCTGAGTCGTGAATATCGTCGTCTGGACTGAGGAGGTTTCGCTTCGACCTTCAGAAGTTTCTCTCTCCTGTGGTCAGAAACGATCTTCAGCGTGTTCGACTCGATCACCCCAGTCCTGACGCAGATACTTAAAGCTTCACCGCTGCTGTTTGAGTGCAAGACTTTAACTTCCTGTCCCTCCATTAACTTCCTGTCCCTCCATGTGTCTCAGGAGCTGGCGGATAACCGGAGGAGACGCCAGCTTACCTGAAGGAGAACTTCGAGATCCAGCTCAACAAAAGCCGCTTCGGGGCTTTCCCAGTTGAGACTTTTTCTTATTTGGAAGTGTCTTAGTGAGACTCTTATTCTGAAAAGTCCTCTTTTAGTAAGACTCTTATTTTCTTGAAAGTTGTCTTTTTAGTTGAGGACTTTCTTATTTCTGAAGGGGTTTTTCTCTTAAGTGAGACTTTTTATTTCTGAATGGTTCTTGGGAGAATCATTTCTGGAAAGTGTCTTTAAGGTTGGAGACTTTATTGTTTGAAGTGTCTTTAGGAGAGTTATTCTGAAAAGTGTCTTTAGTGATTACTTTTATTCGAATCTTCTTTAGTGAGACTCTTTATTGTGAAAGTCTCTTTAGTGAGGACTCTTATTGTGAAAGACTCTTTAGTGAGACTCTTATTGGGTGAAAGACCTTTAGTGAGACTTCTTATCTGGAAAGTGTCCTTTAGTGAGACTCTTATTCTGAAAGTGTCTTTAGTGAGACTCTTATTCTGAAAGTGTCTTTAGTGAGACTCTTATTCTGATGTTTGTTCAGGTACTGTCGGCGTCTCTTTGGGGCGGTTTGCTGCTGCCGGTCGGAGACTCTCACACCAGCATCGCCGACAGGTATGAGTCGCTACAGAGACGCCTACGAATGTGGGAAAATGCAGAGAAAATTGAGGGAAAATTATTTTAAAAAATAATTTTATTAATATTGTTTTGAATAAAAGAGGAGAAAATGTGTGTAAAATAAAGAAAAAATTGAAAAAATGTGAAACAAATGAGACTTTTATGGGGAAAAATTAGAAAAAAAAATAGTAAATGAAATTTGGAAAGAAAAATATGGAAATAAATGAGGAAAAGGTAGTAAGTCAAATCTAGAAAAAAAATAGACTAAATTAGTGAATATATTTTGGAATAAATATGAAAATGTGCACAGAATAAGGAAACAAAGCCCTGCTATAACTATTGTCTGACTGTTTCTCCGCCGTAGGTTTTATCTGGGCGGCCCCACGAGCGTGCGAGGCTTCAGCATGTACAGCATGGGCCCGCAGAGCGAAGGTGAGGGGCGTGGCTTCGGCCCGCGTTTACGCCGCTGTGGTTTGACCTTCTCCCTTTGCCGTAGGAGATTACCTGGGCGGTGAGGCGTACTGGGCGGGCGGGCTCCACCTCTTCACGCCGCTGCCGTTCACGCGACGACGAGGCGGATTCATGGACCTGTTCAGGACGCACCTTTTCCTCAACGCGGGAAACCTCTGCAACCTCAACTACGGTAAGAAAAACCTCAAGTACAGAACTGTCTTTCCCACGCTTACTCATCCACAAATACTGACAGGTTTAATGCGCTAATCAGTCATGGTCATGTGATGCTCATGTGTGTCTCTGATTGGCAGGTGAAGGCCCCGCCTCTCACCTGCAGCGGTTGGCGGAGTGCGTTCGCTGGTCGTACGGCCTGGGCCTCGTGCTGCGTTTAGGGAACATCGCACGACTCGAGCTCAACTACTGCATTCCCATGGGCGTCCAGAGCGGAGACAGGTGAGCGCCGCCAAGGCCACCACCACACGCCAACGCCAACACACGCCACCACCACACGCCAACGCCTCCACCACACGCCAACGCCTCCACCACACGCCAACGCCAACACACGCCACCACCACACGCCAACGACACGTCAACGTCAGGATTTACAGAGGCTGATTTTGTGTTTTTTCTGTTTTGCAGGATTTGTGACGGGGTCCAGTTCGGCGCAGGGATCCGCTTCCTCTGATGCTTTTACTCTGAAAGGAAACACAGACTTTTACTTTGAAGGGAGCAGTATCGTAGCCTTGTTTATTCAGTTTGTTTGTTTGTTTCTGTCCTTATTTAAATTAAAGCCTTTGGAGAGACGGCTCTGGGTCTTTGTTTTCACTTTTTAATCCAGACAATCTGAAAAATATTGTTTTATTATTCCATATTTCTGATGTGAATCCATAACATTGGACATAAACTCTTTGCAAACTTTCTAAACAGCAGTTCTGGCAGATGGGTAAGAGGTCTGACACCAAACCGGATGTGCGTCAGCGTCCGCCATGATCAGAAGCGTCCGAATTGGGCTGTCGGTTAGGAAGGAGTTAGGGAAAGTGGCCTGTATGCTAACTATCATAGCCACTTTAGCATAGGGACCTCTGATGCTAACTATCATAGCCACTTTAGCATAGGGACCTCTGATGCTAACTATCATAGCCACTTTAGCATAGGGACCTCTGATGCTAACTATCATAGCCACTTTAGCATAGGGACCTCTGATGCTAACTATCATAGCCACTTTAGCATAGGGATCTCTGATGCTAACTATCATAGCCACTTTAGCATAGGGATCTCTGATGCTAACTATCATAGCAACTTTAGCATAGGGACCTCTGATGCTAACTATCATAGCCACTTTAGCATAGGGATCTCTGGTGGTCCCTTACCGGCGATTAGGAGCCATGTGCCAACCCATAAGCCACCGCGCCGCATGCCCACCCCGGAGACTATGGCTGTTTCCCAATTACGAGGATCCGTCCTCCGTCTGTCTGTGACCTATGGTATATATCTCTGCGTTGTGTTGTGCTCTGACCCATAAAGAGAGACTTTGCTGAAGTTGGGGTAGGGCAACGCCCGGAAGCCCATTTATTCCTGGCAGAGGAAATCAAAAATGTGGCGTTAGCCCAACTCATGTGCCCAACACGGCCTTTCTCATCAAATGTCCGGGAACAGAGAAAGGGGAAGAGGCGGAGTCTACCCTATATACCGGCAAACCGGACGTGCCAACTGTTGGGGACGGACAACCAAAATAAAAGACATACATGGGCTACACACACTGCCAGGTACACTAAACATCACAATAAGACAACACATAGGGACAATATACATACAGTCCCGGCTGTTGCCACACTCTGCGTGCTATCTCACGCTGCACCACACAGTGGCGCTCTAATCCTATTACCAGAATTTAACGTAACCTTTACACTCCGTTACATACACCCCCCAAAATTCTGAGTAATAGGGGGTGTAAAACCAAAAGACAGAAAGAAGGAGAAAAAAAACTTTGACCAAGAGCAACCCAAACCTGGTATAAATCCATCCCAAGGGATCGCACAGAGTAGAGCCCTACTCCACGCGGGTATGAAGAGTGCCGTTTACACCCCTCGTACTGCAGTGATACTCATGAAAAAAATTTTTTACACCTCTTCCTCTCAATGGGAGTTACAAAACCTCCCTAACACAAAACCAATGGAAGCTGGTAAGCCTTCCCTTGCGTGAACATACTATTTACAAAAGAGATAACAAATCTCACAGGCATTGAGGGTCCCCCTAACTCTACATTTTGTTCATTCATTTCACAAATTAACCGAGCGGGGGGTTAACCAATCTGCCTGTTCTGGTACGCACAGGTAACAGGTGCGCGTCAGCTACTGCGTCACACGTCACTACACCTGCGGAGGCAGGTTCTGATTGGTTCTCAGGTGTGTTGTGGTCGCTCACACTAATTGGCAATTGAGAGAACGCGCCATCAGATTCAACACGGACTGAAGCGCTGTCACACGGACTCAACGCCACAGAATCCACATCAGACTCAGCAAACGGATCGGACACGGTCTCTTCGTCGACTAGACTCGCTTCTACACTCTGGTAAGAACCATTTTCAGTGTTCAAAAGCCAATTAATCGTCCTAGTCTCACTGTCCTGTGTCTCAACAGGGATTTCTGGTCCGTCGTTCGCTAATGAGGAGCAATTAGACGCACATGGGCTCTCTACATTCGACGAAAGGAAACTGACAGGGAGTAGAAGATTTCTATGTACTGTTTTGACTTTCTGAGTGTCAGGGTCTTTGATGGAGTAGACATTTACGCCCGGTCTCACGGAGATAACTTCAAACACCGTCGAAACCCATTTGTCCGCAACTTTCCGCTTCCCTCTCTCCCCTCGATTGGCGAGTAAAACTTGATCACCCACGACGAGGGCCGCGCCCTTAGCCTTACGATTGTAGTTTTCTGTCTGACGGGCCTGAGCTGTCCTGTTTTGGAGGGCAATACGCGATGCCTCAGCTAAATCCCGCCTCAAAGCTGCAATAAACTCATGGTGGTCAACGACAGGTGTACCTTCGAGCACATGCTGGAAAACGATATCGACTGGCAAGCGTGGAACTCTCCCAAACATGAGGTAAAAGGTGCAAATCCCGTGGTCTCATGTTCTGTGCAGTTGTAGCAAAAAGTCAGCATTTGCAACATCTGGGGCCATCTTGCTTTCGACTGCGGGGGCAAAGCACGGATCATGTTCCCCAGAGTCCTGTTGAACCGTTCTGTGATGCCATTCCCCATAGGATGGTATGGCGTCGTGTGCGATTTCTGGACCCCAGACAGCGTCAAAAGTTCTTTCATAAGACTGCTCTCGAAATTTGCACCTTGGTCTGAGTGGATGCGCTTTGGGAAGCCATACACGCAGAAAAAGTCATTCCACAATCGGCGGGCGACTTGTTTAGCCGACTGATTCTTGCAGGGAAATGCGTGCGCCATTTTCGTGACGACCAAGACATCGACGCATTTTTTGTCCGTCTGTTCAGCAGTCCAGAAGTCGATGCAAACCAACTCCATCGGCTCCGAGGTTTGGATACTTTCCAAGGGAGCACGTCCATGTGGCTCAGGAGTTTTACCGACGATGCATCTGAAGCATTTCCTGACGTGATTGATGACGTCCCTTTCCATCCCTATCCAGAAAAACCTTTGCCTGGCCAGAGATAGCGTCCGCACTTGGCCCTGGTGACCCGCTGAGTCGTGGAGGCCAGTGAGGACTTGTTGTTTCAAGGCGCTCGGCACAACGAACTGATGGAGCGTCACGTTCATTTTATTGTCTCTCTTCGACCGGAACAACAACCCGTCCTTGATGGACAACTTCGCCCAGTGTTTGAGGAGGTTCTTCACACCACCTGGTTCACGTGCGCGCTCACGCTTGGTGGGGCTTTTCCGCCTTTGCACGTAATAGAAGACTCTATTCAGGGTGCCGTCCTGTTCTTGCATGGACACAAGCTGGCTCAGCGGAAGCGAAGCACTGTCGGTGATACACGCTAGTTGCGGGACATCAGCACAAGTGACACGCAATGGACTGGCGTTCCCTTCACTCTGGGCGCTTAACACCGCTTGGACTTCGTCGAGGGACAGAGATGGCTGTGGGGAAAGCGAATTGGCGGAATCCCCAGACTCGTCTACGAGTTGGCAGTTGTTCGTGCACCTAAACGCGTCTTGGACTCTCTGGTCCGCTAACTCACTAACTTGGGCGAGTAGATGAGAGTACGGTTCAGACACTAGACGGTGGGCTACGCAGGACTTAACAAACGGCTCCCTACTAAGTGCGTCACCCACCTCTGTTCGCAAGCGTCAAGTTTGGGCTTAGTCAATATATAAGTCAGTGGATTATTGTCAGTCCAAACAGAGAAGGTCCGTCCCTTTAACCAATGGCCGAATTTGTCGCACACAGCCCACTTAAGAGCTAAAAACTCCAGGCGGTGAGCTGGGTAATTCAACTGGGCTTGAGACAAAGTTTTACTGGCAAAAGCCACAGGTATGGCGATCTTACTACCAGGTGGCAATTGCGAAAGAACAGCGGCCTATCCCGTCGAGAGAAGCGTCTACAGCAAGGATAAAAGGAGCGTCAAAATCTGGATGAGCCAACGTCACACTGTGTATCAAATCATATTTGAGGGTCTCAAAGGCTACCCTACAGTCGTCAGTCCAGTCAGTGGGAGTCAATCTCACTAAACCTTTCTTGAACTTAGGCTTGGGAGGTCTACCCTTTTTCTTGGAAGTGGAGGTTCTGACACGAGACTAAACAGGGGCCTAGCCTTGGCTGAACAGCCTTCAATAAAGTGGTGGTAATACAGGGCCCATGCCTAAAAAGGACCTAATCTTTTTAGCGCAGGGGTTTTACCGTCTGCCTCCATGAGGTCCGTCTCCCTAATGTCCCCGATGGCCTGGACTTTACTGGGGTCGGTTTTCATGCCTTCTTCGCAGACGATGTGGGCCCAAAAACTTTACAGAACGCCGGAGGAAATGACATTTCTTGGGGGAAAGCTTAAGATTGTTTGCAGCTAACCGCGAAAATACCATCTCTAAACGCTCTAGCGCAATCTGTTCGGACGGCGCAAACACCATCAAATCGTCCAGATAACACAACAGGCTGGTGAAGTTTTTATCACCGAAGATCGACATCATCATGCGCATGAACGTCGCGGGGCTGTTGGTCAGTCCTTGGGCATCCTGTTATACTCATGTAGCCCAAACGGGGAGGAGAAGGCGGTGTATCGTTTGTCATCCTCGTGTAGCGGGACGTTGTAAAACCCCGAGGTGAGATCCATGGTGGAGAAGAACACATTGCCCCCAAGCGCCGCGAGCGCATCAGTCTGGTGGGGCAACGGGTGTGCATCTTTAATCGTTCTTGCATTAAGCCACCGAAAGTCATTACAGATGCGTAAATCACCATTGGGTTTCACGACGAGGACCAGAGGAGACGCATACTCGCTCTGGGACTTCTTGATGATCCCGACTTCCTCCATCTCGTTCAAAGCTGTCCTCAGTTTCTCATAATGGCAAGGAGGGACACGCCGGTATGGAAGTCTGAACGGCTTGTCATCCATCAACCGTATCCTGTGCACAAAGTCTTTCGCCTCCCCACAATCCATCTTGTGCCTAGAGAATGTGAAGTCGTATCGTTCGATCAGGTTGAGTAGCTTGTTTTTCCACTCCAAGGACACTTCACACGACGTGATATCAACTTCCTGGAGTCCCATGTCGATGAGGGTCTTGTTTATCTCGTTCTCAGTTTTCAAAACTGGAGTCTCCGTCGTGCGCTGGATATTTGACTGAACTCGTTGTGGCTCCGGTAAATCTTGCACTGACAAACTGGGCGAAACATCCACCAGTTTGGCATTTTTCTTCAGAGTGAGTGCTTTCTCCGTAGGGTTCACTATTTTAACGGGAACCCACCCATCCCCATACAGAGTGGTGACGACTCTCCCCACCAAGATCTGCGCTGGTCTCGTTTTAGATCGAGTGGGTTCTACGATGACAGAGCTCCCCACTGCCGAAGCGTCTACAGATGGTAATTTAGCCCACACCAAATGTTCAGTCAAAGGCTGTAACGTGACACTTCTCTTTAATTTCGCAGTCCCCAAATCCAAAGGCGAGGTGTCAGTACGATGCACTGTATGGGACAACAGTGACAGCAGCTGGGGTAGCTCTTTGCCAAAAGCGCCCATTTTACTCGAGTCTATTGCTCCATTTTCGATCCGCATCATGAGCCATTTCAAGACATTGCTTCCCAAGATCATGCTGTCGGACTGGCCGGGCACCACTAGGACTGGGACGATGACTTTGATACCGTACACTAAAACAGAGAGGTCGTACAGAGCGGTAGGCATTACCGGTTGACCTCCGCAGCCCACGATGACATACTCATCCGCTCGCTTCCTGTCAATCTCCGGATAATCCCTCTTCAGTATTGAATCAGTCTCTTCACTAATAGTGCACGCCATAGATCCACTGTCCACTAAGGCCTTGATTACGTAACCGTTGTCCATGATAACGTCCGTGTGAAATAACGAGTCGGTTTCTGAAAGTCTTTGTAATACCTGTACAACTGGTGTCTTGCCCAGCGGCACTTTGTCGCTGTAAGCTGCACGCCCGGAACCAAGATGTACCGCACTGTCCATTGTGGGAGGTGAAGAATCCCCATCTACGCTGTCCTCCCTACGCGCAGACTGACTAGTTTCCCTTGAGGCCCGGAGGGAGAAGTGTTAACGCCCCGGGAACAAGCGTGGCTGGAGTGGCCCTGCACGTGGCACCGAAAACACAGTTTATGCTTCCAACAATGTGTGTACGTGGTGTGGGACACATCTCTACAGACCGCACACGGCATGCTGTTTAAACCGTCTATTTTGGGATACCGTGTGTCTCGACGCGGTGTCTGGGCAATCTGGACGCCATCTTGAGTTTGCGACAAAACCCTTTCCAACATGGCGGCTAGCTTCTCAAGCGCTGAGTGGTCAGATACGTTAGCAGTGGGAAGTACATTAGCGGCAATGTCACCTTTATTCACAGCAACCGTATTCATTACACTGGCTCTTCTAGAGCTATTTTCTAAATGGTACTCGTCCAGCACCTCCTGGACATCGCGAGCCGACCACTTATCAATAGTCTTAGACCGGAATGTGTAAGAAAGCTCTTTGTTCGGGCAGTGTCTTATGAATAACCGGGTGACATCCTCCCCAGGAATATCGGAGAATTTCCCCATCCCCGCGAGGCAGCTAATGGCAGTGTCCGCAGCATTGGTTTAACCGCAGTGTTGTTTCGTCAACGAAGACGATAACGATATCATTTCGTTGACGCCCCTTTCTTTAATGACGATAACGTAACGATGACGAGCTAAAAATAGCTCTTTGGGGACTAAAACCTGACGAGACGTTTATGAGTTTACGTCAACGAACGAGACGAGACTAAAATGGGAGAAGTGGTTCGTCAGATCGTTCACAAACAGAGTTTATACGCGGAGCGGGAGAACACACCGGTAAACGTGACACAGAGCGGCGCCGTCAGCTCTCATGATGCGGCCAGGCAGCGGCGCCTCTTCCTCTCTCTTTCTCTCTCTCTCTCCCCGTGGCGTGCAGTGCACTGCTAGCGTACATTCTCCACGGAGCGCGTCTGACATCGATGTCAGTTTTAAATACCGTAGCGTATGAACGGAGAAAGCATGTTGAGGTAAGCTACGTATGTGCAGACAGCGCTGTTGATACAAAAAATCTGGAAGCGGTGTCAGAGGACGAGGAGAGCGGGCGCTTTTGGGGAAAGTCCTGTTCACAATGACACTTCTACTACTGCCTATTGTGGTGTAATCTGTTGTCAAAGCTATAAAGCCAATAGATAACTATTATTTATTCCAATTTCGGTCCACTTTGGTTGTTGTAAGGCGCTTTAGAAATAAACTTGATTGATTTCCAATACTTATCGAAATTAATTATAACTTTTTATAATGAACTGACGAAAACTTGACTAAAACCTTTGAAATTTTCGTCTGACTAAAACGTGACTAAAACTATCACATTTAGAAATGACTAAAATGTGACTAAAACTATAAGCATTTTCGTCCAAAAGACTAAGACTAAAACTAAAACTAAAAGGGCTGCCAAAACAACACTGTTTAACCGTACCCAAAAATCATATGGATCCTCATTAACCGTGGGGCGAATGGAGTAAAACTCAGCGAGTGGGACCGAGGAGCACAGCCCAGCGCCAAAATGCTTACGTAAAGACCATAAATGGCCTCGGGCCCTTGTGTGGAATTCAGACCCCCATTTTTAATACCCAGCTTCACGACATTTCTAGCTTTGCCCTTTAAATGGATAAGGATTTCCTCCGTTCTGCATTCAACGGGAACATTACTTTTGCGGAGATAAACCTTCATCAAATCTTCCCATTCATCGATAGCCAAAACATCTGAACCATCCCCTCTATAGACCGTGGCTCTTTGGCACCTTTTTTCAATAAACGTGACATTTGAAAGGTTTAAACTACGACTATACATGGAATCATTGGCCTGTGGAGGCGAATCAAGAGCCCTGGGAGACTCGCAGAAGAGCCAGACGTGTTCAACCTAGACACAATATTATCAGCTAACATGTGACCCATCTGTTGCATCATTTCACCCATCTGGTTCATTCCCCCACAGTTTCATCATCAAACACATGTCCCGTGCTGCACTTAGGCAGACCAAAACTCACATCATTCATGTCACGAGGCATAGCTCTGCCTCGAGTAACACTACTACCCACATCACTTAAAGGAAACGGGAGAGGAGACACCAGAGCTCCGCGCCCCCTGCTGGCCATGGCAGGCGTGTGCAGCTCCTCCGAGTCCATGGCTGCATCCGAAACCATTAAATTGTAGCCTCTAAGTACTAACACTAGCAACTAATCCTTAACCTTTCATGGGGTCAACTGTTAGATCACTATGCAGTTAGTGAACTAGAGCTTCAGCAGCATTTGCCCAATTCGACCGTCCTTACCCAGGGGAAGGGGAAGTGACATCACCAACAGCGGTTTTTCTTGAGTGCAAGCCAAACAAAAGCGCATACCGCCACCTACTGTATATTGTCCAACAACAAAATAGTGTGCAAATAAAGACATTTAAGGTGAAAAAAAGAGAATCATCCAGATGATCCTTCACATTTCCCTTTATTTTATCTCAACAGCTGTTTCATAAAGCTACAGTATGCAAATTAGCCATGTGGCTTGAGTTTCTACTAAATGAAGCAAAAGCACAACTGCTTCATTTAGGCCATTTACTGAGGAGGTTCTTTAAAACCATGTGACTGAGCTGTGGTGACGACAACATGTATGAAGTCACTTTTATAAAGTTTGGCTTGTGCAGAATCTTTTTTTTTTTTAATTATTTTTATTATTAAATGTGCACCTGTCAATCAACAGTGGTTACGCATGAATCACTCGAGGGTGGGGCGAGGGGGTGGGGAGATTGGCGCAGTGGCTTATGGGATGGCACATAGCTCCTAATCGCCAGTAAGTTAGCATCAGAGGTCCCTATGCTAAAGTGGCTATGATAGTTAGCATACAGGCCACTTTCCCTAACTCCTTCCTAACTGACAGCCCAATTCGGACGCATCTTATCATGGCGGACGCTGACGACATCCGGTTTGGCGTAAGACCTCTTACCAATTTCACGGTTTCGGATGGAGCACATATCAGCGGCGCGAAGAAGTCGCTGACGTCACCGATGTAGTTTCCCGCTCCGGTGGTCTGAGCGCGAACAGCCCCTCGTGTGGCGATGGCGGCTCCCAGTGGCGAAGCGGCGGTGGCGCAGGAGAACCGTCCTGGAGCCCAGCTACTAGACACCGTGGACCCAGCAACGTCTGGTCCAGTTCGAAACGGAGTCACGGCACCAATGTGACCTATGGTATATATCTCTGCGTTGTGTTGTGCTCTGACCCATAAAGAGAGACTTTGCTGAAGTTGGGGTAGGGCAACGCCCGGAAGCCCATTTATTCCTGGCAGAGGAAATCAAAAATGTGGCGTTAGCCCAACTCATGTGCCCAACACGGCCTTTCTCATCAAATGTCCGGGAACAGAGAAAGGGGAAGAGGCGGAGTCTACCCTATATACCGGCAAACCGGACGTGCCAACTGTTGGGGACGGACAACCAAAATAAAAGACATACATGGGCTACACACACTGCCAGGTACACTAAACATCACAATAAGACAACACATAGGGACAATATACATACAGTCCCGGCTGTTGCCACACTCTGCGTGCTATCTCACGCTGCACCACACAGTGGCGCTCTAATCCTATTACCAGAATTTAACGTAACCTTTACACTCCGTTACATGTCCACTTCGTTGACGTCCTCGGTGGCTCCTCCCAAACGGAGGCGAGTGTCCTCATACCGCCGCATTTGAGCTCAATTGGAACGGCCTCCGGAGCGAGTGGCTGCGTCATGTCACGTGTCAAATAATATATAAAATGTCAATCCATGCTTACAACAACGGCTGTTTTATGAATAAAAGCTGTTTATAAACTGGTTTTGATTGGATGTCTTACTGTTTGAACATTTTGGCCTGAATAAAATAATAACATTTATGCAAGGACTTGTAAGATATTCAATTAAAATATCAAATATATTTAGCAGGTCCAGTTTATCACTAATCGCCTTCAATTGCAGACTTACGTTAACAACCATAGGCCTGATTTATCAATAAATAGGCCTATTAATTAGGCCTTTAATTAACTTTATATAAACCTCTTTTTTACATCTTTACTTGCTTACAACACTTCTACCAATGATTTTATTATTACAGTTATTTTTTGCACAAATGTGGAACAAAACTTCAAACTAATAAAGTTTTGTGAGAAAAAGAGAGAAAAAAACAGTGTTGCAGTGCATCATGGGTAATTTCAGCTCTCCGAGGCTGCGGAGGATCCACCGGTGCATCCTTCGTAAATGAGCCAAACGGAGGAGTCGAACTGCGAGGAGGCGAGTGGTCTGAGTGAATTGGAACACCACTTGGCGGCGCTGTGATGACGTGGATTACGTCTGAAGTGGTCGAGACGCCGAGGATCCTCGCAATTGGGAAACAGCCTATGTTGTTGCATACGCAATACAGTAGGTGGCGACATGCGCTTTCGTTTGGCCTGCAGTCCGCCAATAACCTTAAAGAAGAAGAACAGCTGTTGGTGATGTCACTTCCCCTGGGTAAGGACGGTCGAATTGGGCAAATGCTGCTGAAGCTCTAGTTCACTAACTGCATAGAGATCTAACAGTTGACCAATGAAAGGTTAAGGATCAGGAGCGAGGGTTAGGACTTAGAGGTTATAATTTGATGGTTTTGGACACAGCCTCAGTCTGCCCACATACACCCTAATGTACATGTTTTAGTGGTAGAAACCTATGCAGACACGGGAAGAACAAACTCCACATAAAGATCCCGTCCAGGTGGGAATTGAACCTGGGACTGTGCCGCGCTGAAGCAGCACCATTTAAAACCACATTATTATTATTAATTTATTAAAAGATGTTTTTTCAGTATTTCCATGTTCACGTTACGACCCAAATGTAGACGATCTCTCTCTTCTACCTTTTGAATGTGACAAAATAATAAAAGTATATTTTTATTTACAGTATTGGGCAAGTTACTTTAAAACTGTAATATATTCTATATTAGTAGTTACAGTTTTAAAAATGTAATATAGTCACAAAGCGGCGATTATCGACCCTCGCCGACCGCCCTTTGTCTCAACCTTAGATTCTCATCATCCACCTCCACAAGACAGTTTAGACCCCGTTCATTTTCCTGCAATAATAAGTTTAAAGGTGTTCACTGTTGGAGACGGTGAGTTTACATTTGAAAGCGGGACATCGCTTTGGGCTGTTCTCGTGCGATTACAAAAGGCCCTTGTGTCGCTCTGGCCTAATAAAGCCACTGAGCAAAACTGCTGTCAAAGATTTACTTTTCCTTCTCTTTCCCCCATTCCCCTGTGTTTTGTTTGGACGACGTTAATGACAGACTGCAGATCTTATTCACCAGTGTCCAACTTGATTTGGTGCATTTTATTTGGAGGGAGTTTGTCATTTCAACACAAACCATTTAAATGCACTTGTTACTCGAGTTACTTCAGTTGTAATGACTAATATATTCCCGTGTTTTGTTTAAGTAATACAGCTGCTCGTCATATAATTAGAATATCATGAAAAAGTTCATTTATTTCTGTAATTCAACTTAAAATGTGAAACTAATACATGATATAGACTCATTACAAATTGACATAAGTCAAGCCTTTGTTATAATGTTGATGATTTTGGCTTACAGTCCATTTTCAAAATATTCTAATTTTATGAGATTTTTGATTTGGGGTTTATACAAGCTGAGCCATAATAAAATTATAACAACAAAGGCTTGGCATGTGTCACTTTGCAGTTTAAGTTGAATAACAGCAGTGAATGCGCTTTTTCATGATATTCTAATTAGCACCTGTATGTTATTCCTTAGTTACTGAAAAAGTCATATATTTTTGTAACTCGTTACCTTTGTAATGATTATTCACAGATTGCTCCAGTGTTGTTGTTTTTTATAAGTGTCCAGCAGGAGGCGCTGTCTCTCTTCTTCAGTGTCCAGTGAAGAAGCCCTCCGCTGAGAGTGCGCCTGCGCACTAGAGCCCGCTCCTTAGCATTAGCCGCATTAGCAGTATCTTCAGCGGGTGACGCTCTGTTCCGTGGCCGCTTCACTCGCCTTGTTTCTGGGCTTTATTCCCCGCTGTCGTCGGTCTCCACCGCCGCTCTCTCCCCGCGGGGCTCTGCAGGGCGACAGGCAGCAGCTCAGGCCGCTCTCAGGAGGCTTTAATCGGCTTTTATCGGCGGTAAAAGGATCGTTTTGTGGCCGTGCGGAGGAGCGCAGATGGCGGTCACGATCGAGGACCTGTACCGCAGCTACGGCGTGCTCGCAGACGCCAAGGACAACCTCAGCCAGGTCAGAGAGGGGCACAAATCACCCTCACGGCTCACACAGAGTGGATTTAAGCTAAACACACACTCACGCGGGTGTAGTTTGTGTCCGTACGACGCTTTGTTTTGGATATTACGTAAGGATGCTAAGCTAACGCGGCTAACAGCGCTGTCCGAGTCATTCACAAGAACCGTCCTTTATCTTTGCCTTTTGGCTTAAATACGCCCATATTCCACCATCCTGTGTGTGAAATGAGGACAATGTTCAGGAATTCGGTTGATTTATTAGTAACCATTCTTTAAATTATGATTACACGGATTTTCCTCTTGTTTTGTTGCGTTCATTGATCACATGCTCCGCGTAAAAACACTGGAAATCCAAACATTTGCCGAAAACTCAACACAGCAGTAAATGTTGGAGAATCTAGATTGTTATGGCAGAAATGCACTTAAGTCATTACTTAATGTATTTTTGTCTAATCTTTAGTGAAATAATATGTAGCTTTGTGATATTTATTTATTTTATTTTAATATATATATATATTTTTGCCTTAAAGACAAACAAACAATTACCCCGGGAAAGAAAAAAAATAGATAAAGTAAAAATAAATAAATGAATACGTCTACACACATGGATAGCCCACTTGCAAAAGCAGATAAGTGCCATTTAAAACGCAAGTTCGAATAATTCTTTACACAACTGTTTTTAATTACCAGACTTGTTTCAGTGCCTTAAAAATATAAAGTAATTTGTTCTTAAATTAAATGCACACAACTTTTGTTTCATAAATGGCATTTTTGGAGTGCATAAAAAAATACAAAATAAAGTGATATTTCTAATGAAGAATAATATTGTGATGTTTTATATTCACTTTAAACTCAGCATTTACTTTAAATTGTGATGCGTTTCTTTTAGCAAATTGAGATAAGACTCAAAAGCCTTAAATCAGCTCCAAGATGAGGCTAAAATGGAGCTGAGTTTTTGAGTTTGTAACATTTCAGTTTTGTAGGATTTTGTAATTACTGCATCAGCTTTTATTGCCGTACAATGTTTTTGAGGTATTTTGTGCAAACTCTAATTCCAGTTACCGATCCAGTTCAGGTTCTAGTTTGATCCTGTGGAGACTTTCTTTAACCTCTTAAGCCCCGCCTGAACCGGTTTGGCTTTACCCAAACCTAAAAGCGACAAAATAGTGACGAAAACATTACCAAAACGTGATGAAAATGCCACTGAAATGCAACAATAACACAATAAAAAAAAGCAACGACAAAATGCTTAAAAATGTGACAAAGGTACGATCTACAGCAGTGTTAATTTTGACACATATGTTCGTTTTTCTCTTCAATTTTAGTCTAGTTTTAGTCGACTGAAATTAAGATGAATTTAGTCTTTGCATTTATAATATTTATAATCATATTTAATCAGTTCTGCTTCATGTTTCTTCTCCTCCTGAACAAAGCTCAGAGCTGCTCCTTTGGCAGAGGATTTAAATGATCTGAGGCTTTTTCAAACTGTCAGTGGACGTTTGGAGGATTTTAGTCTCTGCTTTTCATTTTTATTCAGTCATGTATTTTATCTGGACATTTTAGTCACAATTTTAGTCTCATGAAAAACTTTGAATTTAGTTTTAGTCTAATTTTAGTCACAAAAATATAAGTTTGACTAAATATTTTAGTCGACGAAATTAACAGTGTTACTGTACAGTGTAGTTTTTATCACTTAAGACGACTTGCAAGAGTCAAATCTATCTTGTCGAGGCATAATTCTGAGAGTTGATTATACATTTATTCTATTTCCTTTTAAATGTTTGAATGGCCCCCTCCTCCCTGTGCCCCGCCTCGTGCTCTAAGGTCAGATCAGCTTCGTGGGGACCAAGCCCTAAAGCTGTAGAACCCGTGGCTCAGTGTCTGCCTGTGTTTAAAGCAGCACTGAGTAACTTGTTTACCTTAAATCCTTTCCGTAGTCCCTCTGGGGGTAATACAAGTGTTAATGGGATGATTGGGGGGTCTTTCATCGCCCAATACACACTAATGGAATCACGAAGAAGAAGCTAACAGGCTAACGGGCAAAGCTAACTGCGGGCTAGCTCCACTTAAACAGTATTTACAGCCAAGTTTGAGTGAAACAAATGATCTCCATTGTGTAACTGGATGAACAATATCCCTCTGTCCCTTTGTCTTTTCTGTGTAGTATTTACTCTCACGGACAATTAATGAGTAAAAAACACAACATGTACGACAGCTGCAGTGGCGCTTATGGCCTCTAGGGCATGAGTTACTTAGTACAGCTTTAATCTAAAAGTCTTTTATTGTTGGCTGTAGTTTGATGCATCATGTGTTTATAAATCCTTCCATTCTTTTAAAACATGTAAAGTTGGGCTGGTTTGAAATGAGGTGCTACACTGGCCTATAGGCTGTGAGATTTTAGATTTGGGTAAAGCTGAACTGGAGGAAACGCGCTTGGTTAAGGGTTTAACCTTAATGTCGGCGGATTCAAATACTCTCATTTTGTTTCTCCTGTCGCAGCACAAAGATGCGTACCAGGTGATCCTGAACGGCGTGAAAGGCGGGCCCAAAGAGAAGCGTCTGGCGGCCCAGTTCATCCCCAAGTTTTCAGTCAGTTTCCGGAACTTTCCGACGCCGCCATCAACGCTCAGCTCGACCTGTGCGAGGACGAGGACGTGTCGGTGAGTCGGACAAAAGTAACATTAGGTTAGACGGTGGTTAGAGCCGCGGGTCATACTGTATCGTCGACAAGAACATATCGAAATTGGGTGATTGACATGATGTGCATATTTTTGTGTCCGAGTGTTATATTTCTATTTTAAATAATTTGATCTTTTCATTACATGTATCACTTTATTCTACAAAACCTATTTAGTTTAAACACATTTTCAACACATTTCAATAATAAATATTTTTTTATGTTTTCACACCTCAAACCCCTAAAATGTCAGGTGGTGCAACCGTCCGAGCAAATGATTAGACTAATAAACCTTCTGAAAATTGTATTTTCAGGGTAACAATTAAAAAATAAAACATCATGGCATAATTGTTTGTTAAATATCTTTCAAATAAGCCGTCAGCCAGAAGAACAAGTCGTCTTTATGTCTGAGTGAAAAGGTTTAAAATCTCTTTCAAAAATTGAGGGAAAAACAGCTTTTTTCCTACTCATAGGTAAAATGTCACACTTTTGGTGTCAGGTGGTACAACCGATGTAAATATTGGAAAATATTATTTTATTATAAAAGTCTTAATTTGTTTTTAAAGTAAATGTTTACCCATGCTAACAAATGCTAAAGCTAATGTAAGAGTCCACATAAAAGACAATTTAATTTGAAATGAGTTGCTAATGTCAGGTGGTGCAACCACACAGTCAAGTGGTGCAACTGCAAAAACATGTCAAATTTCCATCTAAAAACTATAGTGATGCACTGATCCAATACTGATATCAGTATATCAGAGTCAATACTAGAAAAAAAATCAGATATTGGTTTAAAATATCCGATACTGAACCGATACCTGTTTTGGGCTGACACCGAGCACTCGGTCCATGGTCCTCCTGTTTTATTTCTGATTACAGCATCAGTCAGTTACAAATTACAGATGAAATATTCAGAGGAGAAAGACTGTGTAAGATATACTTGGCAAATATTTGACTTTGTACAAATTTTTGGAAACTATTTAAATTTTAGAAAAAACTCGGTTGCGCCACCTGACACGTTTTTATACAGAGAAGCTACAAATACATAAAAAAATACATTTAAATACTTTTAAATGTTATTTAACAAAAATAACTTGTTTAAACACAAAATAATTGACTCAAAAATATGCATGCCATCAGTTTTGAAAACACTTATACGTCATTGACCCTTTTACTGTTTGGAATAAATTCAAATTTACAATATCGAGTTTATCTCCGATGTCAAAAACATTTTGGGGATTTTCTTTTCTTTTTTCTTCTTTTTTTTTTTGAAAGAGGGGAGGAGATTTGGATACAAAATTGGGGAAAATAGGGAAGGAAAACGTAAGATGGAGAATAGCTACTTTGCTAAATCTGGTACAAATCATCTCTTCTTTTGTAAAGGCTAATGGTTTTGTGCACTGTCCCTGTTTCACTAAACTAAAAGATGGAGGGAAACATTAGGAAAAATAGGCAAGATATAGGGCAAAAAACATAACAAAGAATTGTTATATTCACAAACAATATACACATGTTTCTTTTGTTTTTATGAATATACTGTTAAAATGTATGTTTATTCTTAACAACAATGTATACACTCCCAAACTTAAAGAAAAAATCTTAATAAAAAGTTGATCACAAAAAAAACAAAGAATTGGAGAAATATTGGGAAATGGGAGAATGTATTTGGAGAAAGTTAGAGAAAAATCGGGAAGGTGGAAACGTGTAATGTTTTTTTCTGCCCTTTCGTCGTCTGTTCAGGGCGATTGTTTTTTTGAGCGACTGATTTTTCCATATTTCTGATGGTTTTGTCGGTGTCGCCTCGGCCCTAGTTGTGGTTCTTTATTACAATAAACTCAAACTCACTTTTATCACGAAAATGACTTTAGATTTAATCAGAAATCCCACATTTTGAAGATGCTTCGCTCTTTCTTTGTTTTGATTGGTTTCCTGTTTTTCAGATCCGACGTCAGGCCATAAAGGAGCTGCCGCGATTCGCCACAGGAGAAAACATCCCCCGAGTGGCCGACATCTTAACACAGCTCCTACAGACGGGTGCTTTAATCAATCACTTTAATCAATCACTTTAATCAATCACTTTATGATTAATCAGTGACTTTGGAAAGAAAACATGTTTAACCCCTTAAAGCTAAAGTCCCGCTGCTTCACGGCGCTTTGACATGAATCGTTTTCCGGTAAACACAGACGGCACAATGGCAACAATGGCGTGAAATGTAGTGTTTTGTATGTTGTAAATTTGATAAACATCTGCCTCAGGACAAATCTCCAAAAGCCTCTTACAAACGTTCACTTTAAGTTTCCTCCATCAGCACGTCCTCGAGCAGCTTCAGCTTAATGTGGGAAAAAGTTGCAGATTAATCGATTCTCGAGCTGGGACACAAGTGTCACTATATGTGGACAGGCCATTCCTCATTTGAAAGCTGAGAACATCTAGAGTTTCAGCTAACTTCAGTTAATGGACCGGATCTCATGCTTCGTATCGTCTCATCCCTGGTTTAACCTCTTACTCCCGCCTTAACCGAGTGCATTTTCTCCAGTTCAGCTTCACCCAAATCTAAACATTTACAGCCTATAGGCCAGTGTGACGCCTCATTTGAAAGCTAAGACCTGCAAAACTCCTCTAAATGGAGCTTTGTCCTTGCGTTGTTGCCGTGTTATCGGATTTTAGCCACTTTTTTGCTGTGTTTTTGTTGCGCTTTCATCCTAGTTTTCCTTTCGCTTGTGTCGCAATTTTGCCGCTGTCAAGAAGCTTTTAGATTTGGGTAAAGCCAAATTGGAGAAAATGTGCTCAGTTCAGGCGGTGGTTACACCCTCCCGAAACAGGCTTTGCTATTTAAACTAATCTCCAGCAGAAATGAACAGCGAGGCACGCGGCCGATATATCTGTTATGGGCGGAGCCTGGACTCCTGTGTTTATACTTTATCTGTTTTTCCAGACGACACAGCGGAGTTTAACCAGGTGAACGGAGCCCTGCTCTCCATCTTCAAGCTCGACGCTAAAGGTGAGGCTCAAACGTCCCTCATGTTCCTCCGCGCTAGGGCTGCACGTTTCAAGTTTTTCATTAACCGTTAACCGAGGCCCTTAGCGTTAATACTCGGTTAACCATTAGTGTGCGCACTAACCAACCCCCGCCCCATTCACACGCCGCCGCCCCCTCCGTTACGTTACACTTACATGAAAGTTTTTCATCGTTAACACCCTTATTAAATGGCTGGAACACATTAAAAACTAAATTAATGTATAGAAATAAAACGCAGTGGTAATGACAGAGCAGTCAAAGTCACTGACTTGTGTTAACGTGACTCTACAGTATTTTTATTTATTTTACCTGCAGTCATTTAGCTTTTTTTAAACATTGTGCACAGAAACAGTCATTCATGCGGCGACAACAACAACACTTATATCTCCAGCACGTTTTAACAATAAGAAAGGCGAGTGTTGTGCCTTTAGCTTACCTAGCTACCTCCTAAGTGATGCCCGGGTGTCGGCTGTTGAAGTTGAAGTATATCTAAGCGTTTCTCCCACGCTGTGCTGTTTATGTCCCGCTTCATATTGAAAAGTTAAACTAGCTCTAGCCATGCGCCATGACGGCTTCTCCTGAACAAATGTTTGGGAGCGCTCTGGCGGTCTCTGGTGGTGCAAAAATGTATTACAAGTAATTTCAATGGCACGACAAATTATACACGCCAGTTAACCGAGCAAAATGCTTTTACTCGGTTACGCAATTTATAACGGTTAACCGGTTAATCGGTTACCATGGACACCCCTACTCCTGAACGTCCCCCTCGCTCTCCTGAACGTCCCCCTCGCTCTCCTGAACGTCCCCTCGCTCTCCTGAACGTCCCCTCGCTCTCCTGAACGTCCCTCATGTTCTCTCTCTCTCCTCAGGAACTCTGGGCGGACTCTTTTCTCAGATCCTTCAGGGCGAGGACATCGTCAGAGAAAGAGCCATCAAGTTCCTGTCGGCCAAAATGAAGACTCTGCCGGAGGACGTGCTGAGCAAAGAGGTGGAGGAGCTGGTCTTCACCGAGACCAAGAAGGTACGAGTCCAAAAGCAGTGGAGACAGAAATGATGCCTTTGTTTTGGGTTCAGATAACCGGCCTGGGAAATGTGAAGGCTGTGCATTAAAACGATTCCATTACTAACGATGGTCTCTAGGTGCTCCGCAGTAGAGACCGGGCTGTGGGACGGTCCTGTCCTGGCCGCCCGAGGGAGTCATGGTCCCGGCGAGTCCCCAGAACGCAGCGCCACTTCAGAGGCTTTTCTCAAACCGAGCGGCGCTTTAAACAAGTCATTTATCCATTTATCAAACATAAAGTAAAACACGTAGGTCAGTGTGAGAGAGACAGACCTAACACACTTTAGTTCTGACAGTGGTTTCTCTTTTTCCGCTGCTCTCCTCATAAACAGAGGTTACAGCGCCCCCTGTCTGTCACAGGCCATAGACTCGTCTGTTTCACTGCAGAAGGTTAAAAACCCTGTTTTCTGCCACTGCGCGTCACCTCTTATAGAACTAGTTTAGTTCATCTGTCAGGTCGGTTGGTCAGTGCAGGGATCGAGTCTGCATCGTCCCAGAGCCGCTGGTGGTGATGCGTGTGTCAATGTGTGTCCAACACGCTGTTGTCTCTTCTGTCAGGGGTGGGCCGTATCATATCGAGATGGAATGTTTTTTATCTTGTTGTGGACACGATATAGTTTGTTCTGCTCAGCTCCATCAGAGCAGCATAAACACTGATGCTCCATCCGAAACCAGTAAATTGGTAAGAGGTCTAACGCCAAACCGGATGTGCGTCAGCGTCCGCCATGATAAGAAGCGTCCGAATTGGGCTGTCAGTTAGGAAGGAGTTAGGGAAAGTGGCCTGTATGCTAACTATCATAGCCACTTTAGCATAGGGACCTCTGACGCTAACTATCATAGCCACTTTAGCATAGGGACCTCTGATGCTAACTATCATAGCCACTTTAGCATAGGGACCTCTAACGCTAACTATCATAGCCACTTTAGCATAGGGACCTCTGACGCTAACTATCATAGCCACTTTAGCATAGGGACCTCTAACGCTAACTATCATAGCCACTTTAGCATAGGGACCTCTGACGCTAACTATCATAGCACTTTAGCATAGGGACCTCTGATGCTAACTATCATAGCCACTTTAGCATAGGGACCTCTGACGCTAACTATCATAGCCACTTTAGCATAGGGACCTCTAACGCTAACTATCATAGCCACTTTAGCATAGGGACCTCTGATGCTAACTATCATAGCCACTTTAGCATAGGGACTTCTGATGCTAACTCACTGGCGATTAGGAGCCATGTGCCATCCCATAAACCACTGCGCCGCATGCCCGCCCCCCTCGCCCCCACCCTCGAGTGATTCATGCGCAACCACTGTTGATTGACAGGCGCATTTAATAATAAAATTAAAGATTTTGCACAAGCCAAACTTTATAAAAGTGACAAAATACATGTTGTCGTCACCACAGCTCAGTCACATGGTTTTAAAGAGCCTCCTCTTTAAAACCTGCTTCATTTAGTAGAAACTTAAAAATACTGTAGCTTTATGCTACTGTTGAGATAAAATAAAGGGAAATGTGAAGGATCATTTGGATGTTTCTTTTTTTTTCCTTAAATGTCTTTATTTGGACACTATGTTGTTGTTGGACAATATACAGTAGGGGGCGGTATGCGCTTTTGTTTGGCCTGCACTGAACTTTAAAGAAGAAGAAGAACAGCTGTTGGTGATGTCACTTCCCCTGGGTAAGGACGGTGGAATTGGGCAAATGCTGCTGAAGCTCTAGTTCACTAACGGCATAGAGATCTAACAGCTGAGCCCATGGAAGGTTAAGGGTTAGGGCTAGTGTTAGGACTTGGAGGCTATACTTTAAGGGTTTCGGATGCAGCACCTGACTGTACAACACGGGACAGGGGCTTAAAAAGTAAAGTGAAGGCTGTAAACTGCATCATATTCTTGAGGAAAAAAATAATAAAATATCACTGAATTTATCTTCCCAATAAGGCTTATTTATCCACTGTCAGTTATATTATCAAATATATCGTGATATTTCTTTTTTGTATCGTGATGTAGATTTTAGGCCATATCGTCCTAGTCAGGACCTGTGGTGTTTGGTCTGAGCGTCCGAGGCTGTTTGAATCCGATCCCGTGATCCTGCAGGTCTCCAGTCCACAGTAGATGATGGTGGTGGTGTTGATGTTGATGTTGATGTTTATGTTTATGTTGATGATTATGATGGTGTTGTTGATGTTGTCGTTGATGTTGATGTTGATGATGATGATGATGATGATGTTGATGATGTTGTCGTTGTGTCCAGGTCCTGGAGGACGTGACGGGAGAAGAGTTCGTGCTCCTCATGCGTCTGGTGTCGGGGCTGAAGATCCTGCAGACGGTGAGCGGGAGGCAGCAGCTGGTGGAGCTGGTGGTGGAGCAGGCGTTTCTGGAACAGGCTCTGAACCCGGCGGATACTGACACGGTGGACCGACTGCTGCAGTGCACGAGGCAGGCGCTCCCGCTGTTCTCAGTGAGTAACTTATACTACTACTGCAAATATGACAGGGAATTAACGTCTGTTTGCAACACAACTTTCGGCAAACGCTCTGTTATCTTCTGTCACAGAAATAAACGGATTAAAAAACACGAGATCACACCAGAACCTTTCTTTTTACTTGCAAGGGGGTATTGTCACAAAATTCTGCAACCTATACCAGCGCTGCAAAATCTTTCAATTACCCAACGTTTCATTTCCCCGTCCAAGCTTTTATTAAGATAATCACATGCCCACATTCCTTACACACGTCACAGTAAATGACAGGTAATCCTCCTCCTTCCCTGAGCCCAGGAAGACGGGTCAAACAGGTCATGTGAATCTCTCCTCCGACTAACTCCCAAGGGCTAACAGCCTCTCATAAACAAAAAGTTACATCTTTTATGGCTTGTGTCCTCATGTGTTTAAACATAAACAGCGTTATAGGTCAACTCAATTACTACAAGGTCCAGGTGCTCAGGAAATCATTTTAACACATGCTTAACTTCAACAGTTCAATGCATACAAATAGACTTGAGAATACATTTTGCCATCACACACAAATTCATTTAGTAACAATACACCAAATGTAAACACATGATAACTTTATTTACAAATTTCGTCACATTTACTACTACTACTACTGCTGCTGCAAATACTACTGATACTATTAGAGATGATCCGATCCAGCTTGTTTCTGATACTGGGGTTTGAGTCTCTCCCATATGAACTGATAAGGGACTTCCTTGTGGTGGTTTGAGGTGTTTTTGGCAAAGATGAACTAAAACATTTGAATATCCGATTCTTCTTCTTCTGATTTTGTTGTGAATGAAATATTCTTGTGTTGCAGAAAAATGTGCACTCGACGCGGTTTGTGACGTATTTCTGTGAGAACGTGCTGCCGAACCTCAGTGCCCTCGCCAGCCCCGCCCCCACACTCGACATCCAGCTGGAGGTCAGTGCTTCACCTCCTTCTTCACCTCCACATTCACCTCCACCTCTCCCTCCACCTTTTATTACAAATAAAAAACAGTGTAAACCTTTTTTTCCCTATTTTTGCCACAATTTTCTCCCAAATTATTTCCCCGTTTTTCTCCACATTTCTTGACATTGGAGATGAACCCGGTGTTCTACTCGTGCAGATCTTCCAAACATTATTAAACGTTTTAGTATCCGGGAAAAAAGTCTAGTCCTCGCTCATGTTTCCTCTCTGACTCTGTGTGGTACTGACTCCTGTGTCTGTGGTCCTCTCTGTGGTCCTCTCTGTGGTCCTCTCTGTGGTCCTCTCTGTGGTCCTCCTGTGTGATCAGGTGCTGAAGCTTCTGGCCGAGATGAGTCCGTTCTGCGGCGACATGGAGAAACTGGAGGCCAATCTGCACACGCTCTTCAACAAACTGCTGGTAATTTAATCTGTAAATCCGTACATCACGTTTGTTTTGAGTGAAATGACTGGAGTCTTCTGTAAAACGTGTCTGATTTCTTCTTCTCCTCCTCGTGGTCTGCAGGAGTTCATGCCGCTGCCCCCGGAGGACGCGGAGAACGGAGAGAAGGAATCCTCAGAGGAACCCAAGCTCCAGTTCAGCTCCGTCGAGTGTCTGCTCTACAGCTTCCACCAGCTCGGAAAGAAGCTCCCGGACTTTCTGCTGGACAAGGTGGACCAGGAGAAACTTAAAGACTTCAAGATCAGGTACTTCTGCTACTACTGCTATTATTACTACAACTACTACTGCTACTGCAAAATCATGTACTACTTATTATTTGTTATGAAAACTAAAAGAATTCACAGGCATTACTCTGACCTATAGTCTGCTTTAGATTTGGGTAAAACTGGAGAAAATGTGCTCAGTTAAGGCGGGGGTTAAAGCTCAGACTGTTTCTTGGGCTTTTATTATGAAAATAACCGATATTACGCTCTTATTCTGAAGGCTGCAGTATTTCGCGCGGGGGCTGCAGGTTTACATCCGGCAGCTGCGAGTGGCTCTTCAGGGGAAAACGGGAGACGCCCTGAAAACGGAGGAGGTGCCGCTTTATCTTCATATTGTAATATTTAAATAAACTTAGCTTTATCAGTGAATAAACTCCGGCTCTTTCTCTTTCAGAATAAAATCAAAGTGGTGGCTCTGAAAATCACCAACAACATCAACATCCTCATCAAGGTACGAGAGAGAAAATCAATAACTCAATATTTTTGGGACTTTGTCGATAACGAAGTAATGTTTTTGCAGAAAAAACACTTTTTTTTTTAATTATTTCTTCCCATTTTCCCACATTCCTTGACGTTGGAGATAAACTCGATCTTCTCTTGTAGACGTATATAAATTGCCGACCTCTAAGAGAGTGATCTAATGTTCATACGTGTTTGTGCTGCAGGACCTGTTCCACAATCCTCCATCATACAAGAGCTCAGTCACTCTGTCCTGGAAACCCGTGCAGAAGAGCGAGGCCGTCGCCGCCGCCGCCGCCGCCGCGTGAGTCTCACATTTCAAACTCAAACTGCCATGAGCTCAATAATTAACTCCTGCCTGATTTACTGAAGTCACGGCTGTAGCTGTTAGCTTCACGTTAGCTCCACGTTAGCGTCACGTTAGCTTCACGTTAGCGCCATGTTAGCGTTGGCTCCATGTTAGCTTCATGTTAGAATCACGTTGGCTCCATATTAGCTTCACGTTAGCGCCACGTTAGCGCCACGTTAGCTCCACGTTAGTTCCACGTTAGCGTCACGTTAGCGTTGGCTCCATGTTAGCTTCATGTTAGAATCACGTTGGCTCCATATTAGCTTCACGTTAGCTCCACGTTAGAATCATGTTAGCGTCACTTTGGCTCCATATTAGCTTCACGTTAGCTTCACGTTAGCTTCACGTTACCATCACATTACCATCATGTTAGCTCCACGTTAGCTCCACGTTAGCTCCACATTACAGTCACGTTAGCCTCACGTTAGCTCCACATTACAGTCACGTTAGCCTCACGTTAGCTCCACGTTAGCTCCACATTACAGTCACGTTAGCCTCACGTTAGCTCCACGTTAGCTTCACATTATAAACGCACCTCTCTCTAACCGTGGTTTCCGTGTCCAGGCCGAAGCGAACAGGGGCGCCAGAAGAGGGCGCCACGGCGATAAAGAAACCTGTCCCTGTCGCTCAAAGAAGAGACGCCCGACAGATCTACAACCCCCCGAGCGGCAAGTACAGCGCCACCATCGGGAACTTCACCTACGGTACAACTACTGCAATACTCTTACTACTACATCTCATTAATAAGAGATATCATGATTCTACATTTTTGAGACACGATTATTTTGAGGAATAATATGTAACATTTTTATATTTATTTAATGATTTAATTGAAAACCTATTGAACATTCAGTCTGTTTTTTTATCTTTGTTTTTACCCTTAATTTAAAAAATATGAATATGGTGAAATGTGTTTAACATAAGTTTATATTTGTTTCTGACAGTGTTTTGTATGTTTTGTTTCCAGAGCAGCGCGGCGGCGGCGGATTCCGCGGCGGCGGTCGGGGGCGGGGCTTCGGCAGCAGAGGAAGTCGCAGCAGAGGAAGGATGTACTGAGCCCTTCACAATAAGACTCCACAGAGGAGGGACTGAACCTTTCACAACTAAAGCCCCCGGACTCACTTGTCGTTGTCCCGCTCCGTGTCCTGATTTTTTACTTTGTTGTATTTGTGACGGTGATTTGCAGACGCTGTAGTGAAGTTTCTTTTTATTTAAACTTTTTTTAAACCAGAATGAGACAAAACTTTGTACATTTGAACGTCGTTGCATTGGATTTTTATCATAAACTTGTACCAACTGTCTCCGGTTCGTCTGTTTACTCCATTTTAGCCTCGGTTTGTTCAGTGATAAAAGTTTAGATGTAAACTCTGAGAAGATTCTTTAACCTCTTAACCCCCACCTGAACCGAGCACACACGTCAAAATAGCAAAGACATGAGATGAAAACAACACATCGTTTTTTCCGTACTGATGCAGTAAAGTGAAGACCTATAAAACTGATTTTTCTTCGTGCTGTCGTCACTTTTTCGTTGTGTTTTTTTAAAACTTTTTTGTCACTTTTTAGCTGTTATCTTATGTTTTTGTTGCGTGTTTTCCTTGTTTTTGTCTCAATTTATCATCACTTTTTTCAAGAAGCTTTTAGATTTGGGTAAAGCCAAACTGGAGAAAATGTCCTCAGTTCAGGTGGGGGTTAAGAGGTTAAAAAGGCGACAAAAACCTCAAAACATTCAACAAAATTATGAAAAAAAAATGTAACAAAGTGACAAAAACATGAGAGTTCAGTGTTGTAGGTCTTAGCTTTCAAATGAGGCGTGACACTGGCCTGTAGGCTGTAAGAAGCGCTTAGATTTGGGTAAAGCCGAACTGGGAAAAATGCACTCTGTTCATTTTGGGGTTAAGAGATTTTAATGACATTCTGCTTCAACTTGAGTTTTCATTTTTTTAAATTTGTTCGGGACAGTGCATGTTAATGAACACACATGGGTCTCATGCATGTGTTACAGTGGTGTTTCGGCTCGGCGTTGTGTAAAATCAAAAATAACTAAAAAGGACTTTCCGGACTCAGCATCCAATTTGGAGGCGACCACACTCCATTATTAGGCAATTAAACATATAAGAGGCAAGATTTTTGACACTGGGCCTCATTTCCTAGTTATCCAGAGTGTTGTTGATGTCTGGAGATATTTTTTTCTTAAATTCATGCAGTTCTTATATTTGAAGAGTCTAGTGGCGCTAGGCTAGGGCAAGGCTAGTGCATGTCTATGGTATCAGTTAGCCTGCATTAAAAACAGTGTGACCCACTCCACAGTGCACCTGAGGTAAATCACTTATAACACCAGACTAACCATATAAATGTCTGTGTTAATAGAATCATGTTTGAAATATAACTGACCTTGTATCACATGAATTAGCGCATTTTGAGGGACTATTTTCTCGCAGATCACTCCGCCGCTGCGTTAGCTTACAGCCACGAAGCTGATGCTGCTCAAATATAAGTTATTTTAAATGATTCTATTAACACAGACATTTATATGGTTAGTCTGGTGTTATAAGTGATTTACCTCAGGTGCACTGTGGAGTGGGTCAGACTGTTTTTAATGCAGGCTAACTGATACCATAGACATGCACTAGCCTAGCATTAGCCTAGCGCCACTAGACTCTTCAAAGAACTGCATGAATTTAAGAAAAAAATATCTCCAGACATCAACAACACTCTGGATAACTAGGAAATGAGGCCCTATGTCAAAAATCCTGAAATATCCCTTTAAGAATGATCCCTTTTCTACACGGTTTAAACTTCCTGGATATTTTCTGGAGTATTTGGTGAATGAAGCGAAGCTCAAAGTGACGTTAGTAAAGTCGGAGCTTTAAGAAAGTGTGTTATTGTCACGTTTCTGTGTTTGACCTTTCGTACCGACTTCTTCAGATATGAAACTATTCTATATCCGTCCCACTCCTTTAACGCGCACTTTCACCAGATCTAAATTAACATATTTTCAACAACAGTTACAAAGTCCATAAACAGCAGCAGCTCCATTTGTTTCAATGTCAGAGACGCCTTTAGCCTCAGACCAACTTCATTTAAACTCCAGATCCTTCACTTTTATTAAATATTCACTTTACACGAGCTCCTTAACACGCAGTCACTCACTTTTAATACAGTTCAATAGAGATTCTCGTTAAACAAAGACCTGAAGTCCGGCAGATAATGGAGTAAATATACAGGAGGAACTCAGAGAATTTGAATATTGTGAAAAAGTTCATTTATTTCTGTAATTCCACTTAAAATGTGAAACTAATATATGATGCAGACTCAGGACAAAGTAACAAATGTCAAGCCTTTGTCATAATTTTGATGATTATGTCTCACAGTTTGTAAAAAACCCAAATTCAAAGTCTCAAAGATTAGAATATGACATGAAATCAATAAAACTCTAATCCTGCATCTGTCCTTAGTCCTTTTCCTTGAATGACGCTTTAATGTGGTTGCGTGGCATGGATGCTCTCAGCCTGTGGCTCTGCTGAGGTGTTATGGAAGACCAGGATGCTTCAGAGGAACATCTGAAGCCCATGTCCAGGTCTGTGTGGAGGCTCTTGATGCTCTGACTCCAGCCTCAGTCCTCTCCTTGTGAAGGTCCCTCACACTTTTGAATGTCCTTTTCCTGACAGTCCTCTCCAGACTGAGCTCATCCTGAGGCTTCTGAACCTTTTCCTTCACTTTGATCCAGCACTTTGAGAACATCCAACTTCTTCAGTCAGTGATGGTTTTCTGCACAACTGTCAGGTCAGCAGTCTGAACCCATGATGGAGAATTCTACTGAACCACTGAGACCATTTAAAGCCTCAGGGAGCCATTGCAGATGTTTTGGATTCATGATCTGATGAAAGGAGACACTTTGAGCTACAATATAGTCCCTTTACACAAGATTATAATTATTATAATTATGGCTCAGTTTGTAAAAAAAACCAAATAAAACCTCTCAGAAAATTAGAATATTTTTGTCATAAACAAAATTAAAACAAAGGCTTGACATTTGTCACTGTCTGTGTCCTGAGTCTGTATCAAATATTAGTTTCACATTTAAGTTGAATTAAATAAATAAATGAACTCTTTCACAATATTCTAATTTTCTGAGTTTCACCTGTAAATGTTTCTGTTCCTGAAGGTAAAACACTGACGCAGTTCCGCCGTGTGTCCGGCAGAGGGCGCTGTGTGGCCGCGGGTCAGTCCTGCTTCACTTTAACTTTACACATGTCAGAAAAAGCTTTGATTCTGCTCATGTTGATGTAAAAAGTTGATCAGGCTCAGTTTTATAGTTTCTTTTCTTTTCTTACAGCAGCTCGTGATGATTCTTTAGCTTTTATTCAGAGCTGGAAGTGGAATTCTAAAGGACAGAATTATAAAATCACATAACATTGATTAAGACGCTGCAGGTGAAAAGATACACTTTTTAAATTCAGAAACACCAATTTGAAGCTTTTGCTGAACATCACTGATACAAGAGAGAAAAATGTTGCAAGTTTTTTGTCGTTTTGTTTCTTCACATTTTTGGCGACGAAATCTGAATAATCCAGGTTTAAATGCTTTTATTTTGTGACATATCTGTCAACACGAAAAGCTTTTCAGTTTATTTATTTATTTATCTGTGTTTTTTGTTTACTCCCCCCCATTTTTATTATTATTTTCTATGTTTCTTTATGTCTATGTTTATATTTGTATTTGTCTCTTAATTTCTCATATTTATATTTTTTATATTCTTTACTTTCATTATTTAATAACTGCGCGTGACTCCCCCGGTTGCCATGGTGAAAAGGTAAAGGTAAAAAGCAGCAGCTGAGGTGAACGCGCGGCCCCGTGCGCGCTCCCGTCTGAGGCGCGCTCCCGGAGCTGCAGAAACAGAGCCGAGCGCGAGCTAAAAATAACCACCAATCAGAGAGCGCACGTGACAGCGCTGCACAGCCTCACGTGACCCGCAGCACAGTTCAACAAAGTAATAAAGACGTGACGTCCAAACATGTCCGCTCCTTTTTGGTCCGTTTTACACATTCGTCACATTCACTTGATCGTCTCAAATGTGTGGATTCTAAACTTCAGCTTCTGTTTCTTCAGCTTCTGTTTCTCATGTGTTCCTTTAGATTTGCAGCAGGGTTGAGAGAGGACGTTCAGGCCGTTGCCATGGTGACTGTGGCGGCCATCTTGGGACGGTCTGATTGGAAAGACTGCCTGTGAGCCGTGTTACATGTTTACAGGAACTACAAGGTCTTAGCTTTCAAATCAGGCGTTACACCGGGCTGTAGGAAAGCTCTTCCCTTTGGTCCTCATGGAGCTGACATTGCTGTAATACCGCCCCCTGGTGGTCATGGGCCACTCCAAAACACACTTTGTAAACAGCGTTGCTATGAAGCTTTGGACCTGCTTTAAACGGCTTAAAGCCGGACTCCGGGTCATACATCTCCATGAACCATGTGACCACGTGGGCGGGGCTGCTCATATTTGTAACCACGTCAGCAATAAAAAACTGAAGCGTGAATCTCTGATTGACAGGATCTGGAGGATCTGGAGACTCGTAGCCTCATACCCGTCTGTTCTTCTCCCTTTTTGCTCTTGTAGGGAACAGTCTTTGTAGGGAATAGGCTTTGTAGGGAATAGGCTTTGTAGGGAACAGTCTTTGTAGGGTAAATCACGTTATGTTAAAGCTGTGACTAAAGTAACATTCACGTCACTGCGGGGGTTTAGTTACAGTTTAATCATTAGCTGCTCCTCCACTGGGGGCGCTGTTACTGCGGGGTTTAGTTACAGTTTAATCATTAGCTGCTCCTCCACTGGGGGCGCTGTTACTGCGGGGGTTTAGTTACAGTTTTTTACCTGGACGAGGCCTTTCTGTGGAGTTTGCATGTTCTCCCCGTGTCTGTGTAGGTTTCCCCTAACACTAAAAACATGTATAATAGGTGAATCCTCCAGGCAGGTGATTCTGACCTTCAGCCTGGCTCCTGCCGTCGCCCACTGCTCAGACAGAGGACACAGTTGTATAAAGACAAATAAAGCACTTTAACCTTTAAAATGGAACCGGAAAAACTGTCAAAAACAGCAACAGAAAAGTGACTGAAACTCCTGTGTTACAAACGTTCAGATCAGTACTGTAGTGCTTAGCTTTCAAACGAGCCCGTAGGCTCTAACTCCAGATTTGGGTAAAACTGAATTTAAGGCGGATTAATTTGATTGTAAAAAAGCGCTCTAGAGGAGGACGAACCGCGTTACCATGGCAACGTCATAGCTACTACAGTTTTCCCCATAGAGCTCTGCAGCGCCCCCGCAGGCCGTCTGTGCTCCTGCAGAGAACACCGTGTTCCAAATATACTTTACACTGTAGAGTATATTTGGAACACGGTGTTCTGTAGACTCTACAGTTCACACAAGTACACACAAGTACACACAAGTACACACAGAATACTTGTGTGAATACACAGGAGTATTCACAGTTACTCGTGTCTTCATTGAAAAGCTGCACAGTTACTAAATCCTGCTGTTTGGGAGGATTTGTGGAGGTCAAACGGGGTCACGCTGACGTCATCATGTGACGTCATGTGATCATGAAACGTCCAAATGTTTCCCCTGATCTTTATTCACAAACCGTGCACATTGAAAAAAAAGGGGGGGAACTAAAAAAAATGAAGAAATAAATTGGGAAAAAGTTGGAAAATAGAGGAAAAAACAAACAAAAAATAAATATTTGGGGAGAAAATGAAAATTGAAGGATATTTACATTTAGATTAAGATAAAACTCTTAAATGATTTTACATAAAAGTGTAGTGTATTTTATTGAAGTGTCGTGGATAAAGTTAGACAGATGTTTCATTTTGACCTGTTGCTGTGCGTCCAGATGTTACAGAGATATTAACCATAAACCAGCTCTGTTTCCATAGTTACCACAATAGGGTTTTCCATTTTAAACTAAACGCTGTTAAGGGTTCACTTTGTGACGTCACATGGGCGGAGCTTATTCCTCATTTACTGAATTCAAAACTGAACTCAAACATCAGAAATAATATTTCTGATGTTTGAGACACATTTGTGTCTGAAACATTTAGATCGAGTCAAAAACAGAATAAATACTTTCCCATCTGTTCCTCATTTATCTGATTATGAATGGATGCAGATACTTATGAATGAATGAAACCAAACACTCCTCACGCAGTGTAACGGGACCAAAACATGTACAACGGGGGCCCGCGGGGATAAGAGCGGGAGGATGAAGCGAATTAAAAACACGCGCGGATCCAGAGACGCGTTTCTCTCAATGAACTTCATTCACGGTTTCACTCATTCATAAAGTCAGCGCGAGGACAGAGCGCGCGCGCTGCATTCACGGAGTCAGGGCTCGATCTGACACAAAGACACGAAGACACAAAGACACACAAAGACACACAAAGACACAAAGACACAAAGACACAAAGACACAAACACACAAACACACAACACACAAAGACACAAAGACACAAAGACACAAAGACACAAAGACACACACTGTCCACATATTTATCTCCTTTATTATTCCTGACTTTACTTTCTCTTTTACCCCCCGCTGTCTCCGTCCCGTTCTCCGGTCTCCCCGGTCTCCTCCCGCTCCTCCCGTGTTTACCGCGTGTCTCGTCGCGCTCTTCACGGTTGGCTGTAGTGGTGACGTCAGCGCTCGGTAACTGACGTGAGCCGCATTTCTGTATCTCTTTTAGAGTGTCCCCGAGTTCCCGCGGCCCCGGTCCGGTCCCGGGGCAGCGCGCGGACCGCAGCCGGGCCCGAGAGCCCCGGGACCGGTCACCGTCTGCCCCGGGACGCACGGACACGCGGAGGGAACGTGCTGCCGCGTCTGCCGCGTCTGCCGCGCGCGGATTCCCCGCCCCTTCTCCCGGAGAATGAAGGTATTTCACTGATTTCCTTTTTCTTTTCCTCATGTGGGAGAAAAACTAAAGAGGCGTCATCCGGACTGGAGACTTTACACCAGTGTGACCACTCATTTGAAAGCTAAGACCTGCCAAACTCATCTAAGCTTCAGCTTAGCTTAAGCTTTAGGTTTGGGTAAAGCTTTAGGTTTGGGTAAAGCTGCTCGGTGCAGGCGGGGTTAAGAGGTTAACAGGGTCTTATTCCCGCAGGAGCGTCACGTGAGTAAATCCCGACTCTCCCGCAGACGAAGGAAAACCCGCGGCTGCTGCGCTCGTGCCTTCGCGTGTGCACCCCCCCCCCCCCCCCCCCCTTTCCCCTCGCGCGTGCACATGCGCGTGCGCGTACGTGCGCGTCCTCTAAAAATAGACCGCGCGGCTTTGATCGCGCTCCACAAATAGACGGAGGGACCTCGCGGTATAAAGAGTCGCTCCCTCCGCTTCAGCGGAAAATCCTCCGCAGCGTCAGCGCAGGTGAGCCCGCACTCCGCCGCACACGACCCGCACCCGGGGGGTCCTGAGCCAGGGGGAGTCCTGGGGTAGTCCTCCGTTAGTCCTGGTTTATCCTGATCCTGGTTTAGTCCTGGGTTAGTCCTGGTTTAGTCCTGGTTTAGTCCTGGTTTATCCTGATCCTGGTTTAGTCCTGGGTTAGTCCTGGTTTAGTCCTGGTTTATCCTGATCCTGGTTTAGTCCTGGTTTAGTCCTGGTTTAGTCCTGGTTTAGTCCTGGTTTAGTCCTGGTTTAGTCCTGGTTTAGTCCTGGTTTAGTCCTGGTTTAGTCCTGGTTTAGTCCTGGTTTAGTCCTGGTTTAGTCCTGGTTTATCCTGAGCCTGGTTTAGTGCTTGTGCTGATGAAGTGCTTGAACTCGTTTGTCGGTTTGTCGTTTGTTGTTTTGTGTTTTTGTCTAAACTTTCCATCTGTTGCGGCTCGTGCTCTCGTGTCAAACCGCGGGAAAAGGCGCGTGCTTCCCTCCTCCAGCTCCGCGTCCCGGTTGATCCTGAACATGAAGCTCCGTGTTGGTCCAAACCTGCGCAGGAAAATCCCAAACTCAGGCCAAAGTTGGACCCAAAGAACAGAGTGTTCCTGAGCCTGATGCTCGTGATTCCGGGCGGAGGACTCAGAGGGAGACCGCTGGACGACTGAGAGCTCCGTCCCGGGGCTTGGAGGGAGGACAGGAGAGGGGTTTTTTCTGCCTAAACTTTGGGGAGAATCCGTGTTTGTGGAGCTGTCCGCGCGCTGCGGTGCTGAAAGCGGGTCACACGGGGCAGCACGAGCCCGTTTGTTCTGTGAATGAACGCGCGGCTTCATTAATGAGGCTCAGCCCGGGACAACCGGGAGGAATGCGGGTTTTTTCTCATCATCTGGACTCGTGTCGATCCAAACGTGTTACACACCTGGACTCTCGGGCACGTGCTCCCGCTGCAGTCTCGTGCTGAACATGTTTTTAGACTCGTTTCCTTTGCAAAAGCCTCGCCCTGACCGCGGGAACATCTGGGAGAGAGCGGAGAGAGAAGCGTCGCGTCGCGCTGTGATCCGGAGAAGTCTCGTGTTTTTCCGCAGCAGAGGAATCCCCCCCTCGCGCGCGGGGAAGCCACGTACGCGCGCGAGTGCATCCGAGGCGACGGCGCAGAGCGGGCGCGCGGCTATTTTAGGACACGATGTGACAGGCGGGGGGGGGGGGGGGGGGGGCAGAGCTGCGGGGAGACGCGGCGCTCCTCCGCGGCGCTGACTCCGCGGTAAAAAGGAAAGCGCGCGCTGTTTCTGGGCGCGGGAGAGTTGGTTGAGCTGGTGTTGGAGGTGACATGCGTAAGGCCTGTTTCACACCGCACACGAATTCGTGAACGAATTCGTCTTCGAACCCTCTCGCGTGCATTCGCAAGCTGCGCTTCAAGTCGCGTCCTGTTGTGCAAATGAGAAAGCTCTTCTGTGTACAGACCGGCGCCGAGGCGGCGCGCAGGGAATCGGCGCGCGCCGCTGCCGCCTCCGCTCCTGAAACCAAAAATGGAACTCGAGCGCATTTTTTCCGCGTGTAGGCTGCGCAGCGAAGCGACTTTGAGCACCAAATGTGCAAAAATCACTTTTATGAAGCAATTTCACGTCTATCCAATCGTGTACTTGGAATACATAAAGAAATATAACTTTAGGCGTATTAATAACATAATTTTCGAGGTACTACTAAATTTAGATTTTTTTTTCATATGCATAAAACACATGTTGCACTTTAAGGAGACATATCCGCTGTATTCCTATCTTATATTTAATAGTGCTGCTTTAGAATGAACCACGAGGAGTTGTTTTGAGTCCAATACTACTCCAGGCTCTTCGCCCGCGCTCCGTGGCAGTCTGAATACATGCGCTCACCGCGAGGTAGTTCGGCTGGAAAGGGCGCTCGGCTCTGGGGTCCGCGTGCGGTCTGAAACAGGCCTAAAAAC
>VHKM01000170.1:0-66975 GCA_007210695.1 Neogobius melanostomus
CCATATGACACCTTAAAGGTCCTGTTTTCAAGACCCAGCCTTAAGTTCATTATTTTTTTATCTTTTTGATGTCTTTGTTGGACCTTCTGGTTGAGGGTTGGTGTCCCCTCCCCCTTCAGTGGGGCCTTAGACCCACTACCATATCTGTCAGGCTGTGGCAAACTGTCTTGGATGTGTATCAGATCCAGTGTAAGCCTGGATTTTCTCCGAACAGGGCTCAAGTGTGACCAATGGTTACCAGTTATTCACGCCCCGCAACCTAACGGCAGTGTCAGTCCTTTTGGGTCACTTCAAAAGGTCCTAGTTATCTTTGACCGTTCCAACCGGGTCCTATGTGGTTCTTAATGTGACTTGCGATGGTAAACCCAGCTGTGTAAGTCAGAAACATTGGTGGTCAGTTGTTAAATTTAGGTGTTAGTTCTTTCAAAAGTGATTTGGAGAGCCTCAAAAATACGGTCTGAACTGGGAAAATATTAATTTGACCTCAGGCAAGGGGCTGCTGAGGTTAGATTTAGGCAGGCAACGGGCATGCCCTACCAACATCAGTTCAAAAGGGAGTGAAAGTTCAGTGGTTGTTATTTACAGCTAGACTAAGATGAAGCAACGCACACTGGAAGTAAGGACTAACCAAGTTAGCTTTGGGGTTGTCTCGCAACATTTTAGCAAGAACACTTTTTAGGGATCTGTTCTTCTTCTACTTGCGTTTTGCCTTTTAGGATAGTAGACACAGGAAAATGATTTGTTAATTCCCAAGAGTGAGCCAAAGAGTCTTAACATCATGTGCTGGTGAAGTTGAGTACTGAATCACTATGTAACTCCGAGGGTACCCCAAAAAAATAGGGATCCATTCTTTTCAAGCAATCAGCCATCACTTCAGCTGAGCTTTCCCTTTTACAGGGGAAAAACGCGGCCATTCCAGAAACGTGTTCTACAATACCAGAAGAAACGCTTAACCTTGGTGTGGTACGAGCATGTCTGTTAAAGTTAACGATCACCATTCACAGGGAAGCGTCCGTTTTCACCGCGCCCGCACCTTGTGGTATTGGGGTGTGATTAAACATGCACCACACCTGGCACGCACGAACAAAGTCTTTTGCAAAGTAGCAAGGGTGTCTTATAGAAATGTATTGTTCCATAATCCGGGACATAGCCTCGGGCCAAGGTGATTAACGCCATGCAATTCTTCCAGAACGATTTGTTCCATGGATGGGTCAAAAGGCAGGCCATTTTAGGCCCACGATACACACCATCAACATAGGCCGTCAGCAAGGCGATGTTGTACCAAAAGTCCTCACCGTATTTTTTTTATGATGAGAACGACAGTCAGGGTACTTCAGAGGTTCCGAAAGGGCCACTGTGGCCCCACATCCGCGCCCTGTGCCAATTGGCAGTCATAGTCCCTGCTTTTGAATGCCCCGAAACCTTCACCACCGCCACCGCAGCAGGGAGGCAACAGACAGTCAGCCACTTTCCTCGCCAAAGTTCTTATGGGCTATAGGAGTGCCTTCGCGGTCAAAAGCCGTTTCTTTTCCAGACGGACAAGTCACGCAACCACTAGGGCCACACACATAAGCTGAATCGGTTGTATAGATCGTGACCGCTTGACCCGAAGCAACCTCCCAAAGCAACTCAAAGCCATCAAACTCCGCAAACTGGGCGGAGTAGCACCACAGGGGCCCAGCTGGTAACAGTGCGAGTGTGCGTCCGGTGGCCGAGAGTTCAACAACTGCCGCCCCGCTGGACAGGGACCCGTCCGGGAGCCTATGACAATGGCCATCAGTGAAAAGTAAGCGAGGAGTCTGGTAAAGGATTGGTCAGATAGGTCAGGCATAATCCGAAGTTTGAGATTTGACGAAAGGATCACACAATGTGGAGAGCCAGTAAGGGTCAGCCCTGCCGAAGCGTTTGGAGCATCATCGGCTGCAAAAGTCAAGTTCGGGCCGTCCTCCTTAGGCAAAGTTTCAGTTGTCGCTGAGGGAGTTAGGGCAAAAGTTTTGATTGAAATAAGCTCACGGAGTGAGAGGTATACACACCAAGAATTGGACCATTTACTACATGGGCCACTTTCTTCAATAGGATAGCCATTGTTTCAGCAAAAACAACCACAGTCAGCTGGCTTCTTAGCAATTGGATCACAAGGTGGATGCATAAAGTATAATATTGCTGTTTGACCCACTTGCTCCTTGTCTGCCACAAGACAGCATGTCCAGAGGCAGTTAGTAAATTGGTGTCAAGATAAAAAGACCTTACCATTAGTCCCGGGTAGTAAGTCAGCACAGGAAGCCAATGCTTGCCTTCAGATCTGTAAAGGCTTTAATCAGCCTCCTCCGCCAAGACAGAGAGCTTGGAGATCCCGAAACCCGGTCTGCGCGGATAATATCCCGCCAATGGCGGCAGTTCTTACCTGGTGTAGGTCCATAACATGGGTGTCTGGGAGTAGTTCGCCACCCAAAAAGGAGAGAAGGGACCGTACGTATCCGGACGGTCAGGCCGCAAGAATGGACCTGGCCTCTGAGTGGCAACTGGGGTAATATGACCAGCGAGATAACTTTACCCAGGAAAGGACAACTTGTGATCGGCAACATTGTAGCTCCGTCTTGAGACTTTAAAGCCACATTCAAGGAGACGTGACAGGACGCGGGCCGTCACATCTAGGACAATCTTTAGCACTTCTTGCTCCGATCAAAACGTCATTCTACGTACTGGACGACAACTGCACCAGAAGGACTTCGATCGGGAGGACCAAACCAGTCCTTCAAAACTTTATTGAAGATCCCAGGGGGAGTTTCCTCATGACTCTTGAGGGTAAGACTTTGTACTGAAGTTTTACTCCCCCAATTAGGTAAATGCAAATTGTACCTACATTCCTCAGTGCCAAAGGGCATGGTGAAGAATGCATGTTTAGGTCAATGACTGTAAAGTACTTTCATTTCAGGTGTCAGGACTGAGAGACATTTGTGAGGGTCTGGGACAGGCAAGGGTGTAGTGTGACCCTCGTTCCACCTTTCGGAGGTCATGTGCAGTCTAAAGGTGCCATTTCAGGTTTGGGACTGGTTCAAAGGAGTATTCCAATGGGAATCAGAAAGTTTCTAATAACCCCAGCTTCCCATAAATCTGTTAGGGGCGGTTTCAATTGCCCTTCCGTTGGTTTGTCTGTTCGAAGGATCTTTGTGACATTAGACACGGGAACCCGGAAACCATTCCAGAATTACCGTCCATTTTTGTGCATCGACCGATGTCCGAATGGGCCCCCTCGCCCACAAGTCCTCTGAGAAGCGCCTGTAACATGGTCCGCCCCCCTTCATGGTCGGGTCAACTCCCGGCCTTTGAGACCCGAGAAAGGATCTCTTCCTCGGCCATGTTTCATCTTTTGCTATACCTATGTCAACCTTGTATGCCTGTGTACGTAGAACTGTACATTACCCCATCCATTCCAGGTTCTGCTCCAGTCCAGAACCATTGTTAATTTATGTGTTAGGGACCTAATCCCTGGCCTCAATGGCAGGGCCCAAAATAGTGACACGTGTGGTCGGTTCTCTTTTGTAGAAGCATTTATATTGTCTAGGTAGAACAACTGGGCAACAACACCTGATTTGTGTACATAGGAAATGTCGTGGATGTGATATTTATAGGTATTACCTCTTTAACCTCACTATCAAAAGCCAACTGATATTGGGCGTCGCATTTCTGTCATATAAGAGGGTTGCAGGTGCAGTGTCTTTTGGAGGGCGTATGGGTGGAGCATAGTGAACCAGGGTTTCCATTCAAGCATTTTTGCCGTAGATCCAGTCATTTTCAGGAGTCCCTGCTCGAGGAGTAGCCAAATAAATGGGACCCACTCTTCGTCCATTGTTCTTTCTCGAAAAAACATTAAAGGTCCCATGTGATCGTGCCGGTGTACAAGGCGATGGAATTATCCGTTTGGCCATTGTGAGGATACATGGCGTCAGGGGAGCAGTTGATAACGGGCACCCTGAGCTTGTAGAATGTCTCGACCCAGCAGAAATTCACCGGAGTCCTGTGTCAGTGAATAGATCAATGACGATTTGAAATCGTCCAGCCAGTTAAAGAGTCAGATCTTTGATCATGCGTTAGAGGGGTTGCCTTTTCGTGAGTTCCTAAAGATTGATTGCTTTTGTCACTTAGATAATTTTTGGTGTTGCTTTTCTAGTCGAATGGACTGGGAGTTGGCCTCCTGTATCACGAGCATCAGCAACGTTTCCCCACCCACCTCTTACTGACAAAATGTTCTGGGGTGGGTCCAGAACTTCACTGTGGCACCCCTAAGCAAGAAGTCATTCTTTGGCCGTAGGTAAGCAACCATGGGTGTCGTATACTGGATAGTTGCCACCCTCCGCCTCCACGTTCCACGGGCTGGTCCAAACCGGCTAGGTCCCCCTGTGGATATCGGAGCCGCGGTGCCCGCGTGCTCCTCCCATAGGCACACGAGCAGGTGGGTTGGGGCAATCCCTAGACAATGACTGAGGTCCCCACAGTTAAAGCAGGGCCGCCTGTTGGCCCCTCGCGGGTACAGTCTCTTGACCCAATGATCCAGCCCCCACAGTTTGAAAGCAGCCCTCCTGTTGGCCACCTTGGTTGCAGTCTTTGACCAATGATCCGGCCCCCACAGTTAAAGCAGCCCTGGTCTTTGGCCCCTTCCAAGCTCCAGTAGCCCCAAATAGCCCGTTCCTCCGAAATCCCCTGCCCTAGGACCGTCCCTATGTGTTACTTTACCCTACCTTGGCGTGTAATGCGTTGTGGCATTTGAATAATGGCCTTAAGGGCTGCGTCTTGGGAGGCGTATAAGACGCTTTGCTATGTGTAGGACATGGTTAGGGTGTGGTGTTGTTGCCACCATTTGGGTCTTTTATTGTTATTTTCTTTTCTTGCAGCCGTAATTTGCTGCCGTGTCTGATTAAGCTGGGTCTTTTAGCAGCTCTTCCTGCTGTTTTCAATGTTACTTGTCTATCACGGTGTTTTTTATTAAAAATTTTCTGGGTGCTGTTTAAAATGAGTCAGAATGGTGGTTGAGTCTGAGTCAGTCCTGGGACATTGGTCAGACTTTGTCTTAATTGGTTCTGGAAAAAAAACGTCCAGGCACGTTCTGAGGAACAGACAGGATGTTCTGGGGTGTCTGTACGGGTGTACATGCATGGATGCAATGTATAATTGGGATAACACTTATCCAGAAATTGAGTAGGGCAGGTGCCCGGTACAAATGATGGGAATGTGGGAGGATTGTGGGGATGGGTGGTGGATACATAAGATCAACACTGTCAAGAAATTCTCTGCCAGGGGGATCAAGGGCTCATGTACCTGCACGTCGTTGCAGGTTTGCGGTCTCAGTTAGGTGGCTTACAGCGTGAGGGGCTGCACATGCGGACACCAGGCCCAATATCTCAAACCGCAGCTGCGCATTAGCGCATGTAGCTGTATTGTGGCGGAACCATTTTTTGCCCCCTTCTTGTTAGGGGGGGGTAAGATCCCTAAGTGTTGTAATTCGATACTAACTCAGTGGCTTATAGGGCCACTGGGACCTGGGCCAAAACCTTGAACTGCTGGGGGTCCCGTTTGAATAAGAGGATTAATTACCTCGATATGTGGCTCCTTTGGAAGGTAGCCGTTCCTTAGTCTTTTTCTCGATTGGCCACCTGTAGGGTCCAATACGTCCTTATTTGCCTGTCGCAGCCTCTCCTTCCAGTCCTTCCTTCCTCTCTCATCGTTCTCTTTCTTAAGTTTAGTAGGCGATTCAAAGCGCCTCTTTTTTCAGTGTTTATGCGCGCTTAAATTCATCATATGTTTGATATTGACTCCTACCTTGGGCCTACAGCGCCTTCTTCCTCGCTATTCATCCGATACAGGAAAAAAGGGAATCTTTTTCAGGATGACTTCCTTCTTTGTTTTCACTACCGAGCTGGGTAGGCCTCGGTTGCCTTAAGCGCGAGTTTCCTGTTTCTTTCCGTTAGTTCGTGAACCTCGGCCTTTCTTCTTCTTTTTTTCTTCATAAATTTGTTCAATTAGTTCTTGTTGGGCCTTTTGGTATTCTTCTGTTGCCTGCTGCTGTCTGCGCCTGTGAGTTTCTCCTCAGCGCTTAATGCGTTCCATTGTGTCCTGAGCGTATTTCCCGTTTGTTCGATCACTTTAATTCCCCCACAGTGTCCCACTTGCATCCCTTGGTGCAGACTGTTATCAGTGTATGCGCGGGTTATTTAAAGTCCTTACCTTATCATGTTCCTCCACTGATAACGAGTTTGAGGCTGCCACATCCCACATCCACCACTCCATGGGAGAGTTAGTGCGGGTATAGGGTGGAGCGCTGACTTCCTCCCTTCCGTATGGAGGATGGCGGCCGTCGGGCCAAGGCGGGCAGCTCCTCCTCTGGGGAGGGGGCTTTCGGGTTCCGCCCCCCCGAAGTGGGGAAAAAATCTTTTCGTATTTCATCCAGTGCGCTGTTGCCAGCTCCGGATTAGGTCGATTCGTTTTCCCAGTTTATACTTACTGATTGTGAGTTCCAGCAATTTCTTCTCACTTTTCGGAAAAGTCCCGCTTTTCTTCTTTAATTTCGCTCCTCCCGCAGTTCCATCCGTGCAGGCCTCCACAGTTTGCAGTCAACACCCCGCAAAAGAACTCCCAGTGTTTGTGGACCTTTGGGTTCTCTCTTTTGTGTCTCTGAATCCCTTGTGCACAGGCCTCGACTGCTTTGTTCAGGGGCTTTTTCCCGCCATCATTTTTCAAAAGAGGTGACGCTGTTAGCTTAACCATTTTCACCCATCCTTCACAGTCTTTTAATTCCAACATTTCCTTACCTGCTGTAAACTTCCCTGCACACAAATTATCCTTACTTAACAACTACCTCGTATACCTTTTTATAGTCACAAAAAAAACCGAACATTAAAACTCACCAAATTATTATATATATTTCGCCAATATTTCGCAATATAGAATTTTAAAGGATCTTATTTATCCCTTTGGCCTCCAACCGAAAGTATTTCAAACACCCCCAAATCTGCTTACGATTCTTATATCTCGACCGCTTGAATTCAGACGCGCCGGTCCGCGTCTCTGGGAGATACTACTACGGGACCTTTTCTCGGCTTTTAAAAGGGAATACACCACCGCGTAGCTCTGTACTAGGCCTTAAAACCTTACCTCTTAAAACTCTCACCGCGCGCGATACTTTAAGGATTTCGACCGAATCCTAGGGGCCTGAACCCACCACACTTAAACTTAGAATTTAACTATTAATTAACTTTATTTTTAGTTCGGTATTTAGATCATTAATAATTAACGTTTTACCCTTTCCCCCGTCCACATCAATTCACAGAATTTCACCATTCAACAGTTAACTTCGTTAAAAAGTAATTAAAATTTGGAAAAATGCCAATAGACGCACTTGAAGACTCACAGTAGTTAGTGATCAAAAGTCGTCTTACTTAATCCTATTTGGACTGTCCGTGAATTTTCCTGTTGCGTGTCGTGGAAGGGAGATACCGGGCATGTCCTACCGCCGAAGATTTCACCAGAGCTAGACCTTCGCCAGTCCGTTAGTTGACGAACCCAAACCACCTCCTCCTTCAGCACGTACAAGGGGCCACCCAATGAAGAAATTCGTATATTTCTCTTAAGTTTGTCCTCGAATACCTTTTTAAAGAGCAAAATCAATATTCGAGTACCAATGCGGTCTCTTTGTCCTGATGCCTGATTACCTGACTCCGGACAAGCCGCGTGTCAAAACTGAGCCGAAGAAGTTAGCTTTTGCCGTCAACACTACCCTAACCGCTAATAATGACATACCAGATAAGATGACCAGGATTGGAAAGATTAAAGTCACGAAAAACTTTATTCCCTAATACAATCACCTAAGCAGGAGGCTTCCACCTTCCCCCTCAAAAGAGTCCTAAAACATATACTAATTTTCCCGTTTCCGAAAGGAAAAAACCTGTCTCTCTCTGGTGCAGACTGGAGCTTACGTCACATTTTCACATTCACACAATCATTTGAGCCTAAGCATACGGTCTCGTTTGTTCCATTGGCTTCCGATCCGTCATGTGACGTTTGGCTCCGCCCTTGCGGCCATTTTATTGAGTTTCATTTCTCTTCCCCACGTTTTCCCTTTCCTGGGGGCGAGGATTTCAATTGTTTCTTTTTCCCCATCCCCCTCGGATTTCTGTAACTTTCCCCTGTAATAAAGCAACTGGCAAACACTTCGACAACTTTGATTAACATTTCTTAAATAGCCCTAAGGCAAAAACACATCCACATAAAAATTATTATCCTCTTCAGGATAAAGTGATGAAGTGGTAAAGTGGATAAAGTGGATTAAGTGATAAAGTGGATAATAAAGTGATAAAGTGGATAAGTGAATAAAGTGGAATAAAGTTGATAAAGTGGATAAAGTGGATAAAGTGGATAAAGTGATAAAGTGATAAAGTGATTAAGTGGATAAAGTGATAAAAGGATTAAGTGATGAAGTATAATAAAAGTTGATAAATGGATAAAGTGATAAAAGTGGGATAAAGTGATAAAGTGGATAATAAAGTGATAAAGTGGATAAGTGTTGAAGTGGCATTAAAGTGATGAAGTGGATTAAAAGTGATGGAAGTGGATAAAGTGATAAAGTGGATTAAGTGATAAGTGATAAAGTGGAAAAGTGGATTGAACAGTGGATAAAGGGATAAAAGTGATAAAGTGGGATAAAGTGGATAAAGTGATGAAGTGGATAAAGTGGATAAATTGATTAAAGTGGATAAAGTGATAAAGTGGATAAGTGATAAAAGTGATATAAAGTGATCATAAAGTCCGATAAGGTGATATAACGTGATATTAAGTGATAAAGTGATACTAAAGTGACTCTATAAGTGATAAGGTTGATATAAAGTGGATAAAGTGACTGAAGTGGATAAAGTGATAAAGTGGATTAAATTTGATAAAGTGATAAATGATAAAGTGGGATAAAGTAATAAAGTGGATAAATGATTAAAGTGGATAAAGTGATGAAAGTGATAAAGTGGATGAAAGTGATGAAGATGGATAAAGTGGATAAAGTGATTAAAGTGGGATAACAGTGATAAAGTGGATAAAGTGATTAAAGTGAATAAAGTTGATAAGTGGATTAAAGTGATAAATGGGATAAAATGCATAAAGTGGATAAAGTTGATAAAGTGATTAAAGTGATATAAATGATATTAAAGTGATAATGATATTAAAGTGAATAAAGTATTAAAGTGAGATAAAGTATAAAGTGATAAAGTATATTAAAGTGATAAAGTATAAAGTAATTTAAAGTGATAAAGTGGATAAAGTGATGAAGTGGATAAAGGATTTAAAGTGGGATATAAAGTAGATAAAGTGGATTAAGTAATAAAGTGGATAAAGTAGTAGGGTTTTAAAGTAGGTTAAGTAGTATAAAGTAGGATAAATAGGATAAGTAGGATAAAGTAGGTTAAAGAGGTTAAAGTAGGGATAAGCTAGGATAAGTGGATAAAGTGATGAAGTGGATAAAGTGGATTAAAGTGATTTAAGTTGGATAAAGTGATGAATGGATAACTAAGTGATAAAGTGGATAAAGTGATAATAGTAGTGTTAAAGTAGTGTAAAGTAGGATAAAGTAGTTAAAGTAGGTTAAAGTAGAATAATTCAGGATTTAAAGTAGGATAAAGTAGATAAAGTAGGTTAAAGTGAAAGTGGTAAAGGATAAAGTGGATAAAGTTGATTGAAGTGGTAAAGTGGGATTAATAAAGTGATAAAGCTGGATTAGTGATAAAGTGGATAATAAAGTGATAAAGTGATATAAAGTAATGAAGGTGATAAAAATGATAAGGTGAATTAAAGTGATAAAGTGATAAGAAGTAAAATATAAAGCTGATAAGTGAATAAGGTGATAATTAAAGTGATTAAAGTATGAGTGGTAAAGTGGATAAAGTGAGTAAAGTGGATAAAAGTGATAAAGTGGATTAACGGTGATAAAGTGGATAAGTGATAAATGGATTTAAATGATTAAGTGGATAAAGTGGATGAAGTGGATAATAAGTGATAAGTGGATTAAGTGATAAAGTGGATAAGTGGATAAAGTGATAAAGTGATAAAGTGTAAAGTGGGCTAATTATGATAAAGTGGGATAAAGTGATAAAGTGGATTAAAGTGATAAAGTGGATTAAAGTGATAAAGGTGGATAAAGTGATAAAGTGGATAAAGTGATTTAAGTGGATAAAGTGATAAAGTGATAAAGTGGATAAAGTGATAAAGTGATAAAGTGGATAAAGTGATAAAGTTGATAAAGTGATTAAAGTGGATAAAGTGATAAAGTGGATAAAGTGATAAAGTGGATAAAGTTGATAAAGTGGATAAAGTGGATATAAAGTGATAAAGTGGATAAAGTGATAAAGTGGATAAAGTGATAAAGTGGATAAAGTGATAAAGTGGATAAAGTGATAAAGTGGATAAAGTATGGATAAAGTGATAAAGTGATAAAGTGGATAAAGTGATAAAGTGGATAAAGTGATAAAGTGGATAAGTGATAAAGTGGATAAAGTGATAAAGTGGATAAAGTGATAAAGTGGATAAAGTGGATAAAAGTGATAAAGTGGAATAAAGTGGATAAAGTGATAAAGTGGATAAAGTGGATAAAGTGATAAAGTGGATAAAGTGGATAAAGTGGATAAAGTGATAAAGTGGATAAAGTGATAAAGTGATAAAGTGGATAAAGTGATTAAAGTGGATAAAGTGATAAAGTGGATAAAGTGATAAAGTGATAAAGTGGATAAAGTGATAAAGTGGATAAGTGATAAAGTGGATAAAGTGAATAAAGTGGATAAAGTGGGATAAAGTGATGAAAAGTGGGATAAAGTGGATAAAGTGATAAAGTGGATAAAGTGATAAAGTGGGATAAAGTGATAAAGTGGATAAAGTGATAAAGTGATAAAGTGGATAAAGTGATAAAGTGGATAAAGTGGATAAAGTGGATAAAGTGGATAGATAAAGTGATAAAGTGGATAAGTGATAAAAGTGGATAAGTGATAAAGTGGATAAAGTGATAAAGTGGATAAAGTGATAAAGTGGATAGTGTAAAGTGGATTAAAGTGGATAAAGTGATAAAGTGGATAAAGTGATAAAGTGGATAAAGTGATAAAGTGGATAAAGTGATAAAGTGGATAAATTGATAAAGTGATAAAGTGGATAAAGTGATAAAGTGGAAATATAAAGTGATAAAGTGATAAAGTGGATAAAGTGATAAAGTGGATAAAGTGATAAAGTGATAAGTGGATAAAGTGATAAAGTGGATAAAGTGATTAAAGTGGATAAATAAAGTGGATAAAGTGATAAAGTGATAAAGTGATAAAGTGGAATAAAGTGGATAAAGTGGATAAAGTGGATAAAGTGATAAAGTGGATAAAGTGATAAAGTGATTAAAGTGATAAAGTGGATAAAGTGATAAAGTGGATAAATATAAGTGGATAAGTGATAAGTGGATAAAGTGGATTAAAGTGATAAAGTGATAAAGTGGATATATAAAGTGATAAAGGATAAAGTGGATAAAGTGGATATAAAGGATAAAGTGGATAAAGTGGATAAAGTGATAAAGTGTAAAGTGATAAGTGATAAAGTGGATAAAGTGATAAAGTGGATAAAGTGGATAAGTGATAAGTGGATAAAGTGTAAAGTGGATAAAGTGATAAAGTGGATAAATGATAAAGTGGATAAAGTGATTAAAGTGGATAAAGGATAAGGGATAAAGTGATAAAGTGGATAAAGTGATAAAGTGGATTAAAGTGTAAAGTGATAAAGTGGATATAAAGTGGATAAAGTGGATTAAATAAAGTGATTAAAAGTGGATAAAGTAAAGGATAAAAAAAAAAAAATAAAGGAAAAAAAAAAAAAAAAAAAAGATAAAAGTGATAAATGGAATAAAGTGATAAAGGATAAAGTGATAAAGTGGATAAAGTGATAAAGTGGAAAGTGAAAAGTGGATAAAGTGATAAAGTGGATTATAAAGTGAGTGAAGTGTAATAAAGTGATAAGTGATAAAGTGATTAAAGTGGATAAAGTATAAATGATAAAGTGGATAAAGTGGATAAGTGATAAAGTGATAAAGTGATAAAAGTGGATAAAGTGATAAAGTGGATAAAGTGGATAAAGTGATAAAGTGGATAAAGTGATAAAGTGGATAAAGTATAAAGTATAAGTGATAAGTGATAAAGTATAAAGTGGATAAAGTGATAAATAAAAGTGATAAAGGATAAAGTGATAAAGTGATAAGTAATAAAGTGGATAAAGTGATAAAGTGGATAAAGTGATAAAGTGATAAAAGTGATAAAGTGGATAAATGATAAAGTGGAAAAGTGATAAAGTGATAAAGTGATAAAGTGGATAAAGTGATAAAGTGGATAAAGTGATAAAGTGGATAAAGTGGATAAAGTGATAAAGTGGAAAAGTGATAAGTGATAAAGTGATAAGTATAAAGTGATAAAGTGGATAAAGTGATAAAGTGGATAAAGTGATAAGTGATAAAGTGGATAAATGATAAAGTATAAAGTGAAATGATAAATAAAAGTGATAAAGTGGATAAAGTGAGATAAAGTGGATAAAGTGATAAAGTGGATAAAGTGATAAAGTATAAGGATAAAGTGATAAAGTGATAAAGTGAAAATAAAGGATAAATGATAAAGTGGATAAGTGATAAAGTGATAAATGGATAAAGTGATAAAGTGGATAAAGTGATAAAGTAATAAATGATAAAGTGATAAAAAGTGATAAAATAAAGTGATAAAGTGATAAAGTATAAAGTGGATAAAGTGATAAAGTGGATAAAGTATAAAAGGGATAAAAAAAGTGGATAAAGTGATAAAGTGGATAAAGTGATAAGTGATAAGTGAATTTAAAGTGGATAAAGTGATAAAGTGGATAATATAATAAATGATAAAGTGATAAAGTGGATAAAGTGAATATAAAGTTAATAAAGTGGATAAAGTAATAAATGGATAAAGTGATAAAGTGGATAAAGTGATAAAGTGGATAAAGTGATAAAGTGGATAAAGTATAAATGGATAAAGTAATAAAGTGGATAAAGTGATTAAAGTAATAAAGTGGATAAAGTGATAAAGTGGATAAGTGGATAAGGTATAAAGTGGATAAGTAATAAGTGGATAAAGTGATAAAGTGGATAAAGTGATAAAGTAAAAGGATAAAGTAATAAAGTGGATAAAGTGATAAATGGATAAGTGATAAAGTGGATAAAGTGATAAAGTGGATAAAGTGATAAAGTGATAAATATAAAGGATAAAGTGATAAAGTGATAAAGTATAAATATAAAGGGATAATAAAGTGGATAAAGGTAATAAAGTGGATAAAGTAATAAAGTAATAAAGTGGATAAAGTAATAAAGTGGATAAAGTGATAAAGTGGATAAAGTGATAAAGTGGATAAAGTGATAAAGTGGATAAAGTGGATAAAGTGATAAAGTGGATAAAGTGATAAAGTGGATAAAGTGATAAAGTGGATAAAGTAATAAAGTGGATAAAGTGATAAAGTAATAAAGTGGATAAAGTGATAAAGTGGATAAAGTGGATAAGTAATAAAGTGGATAAAGTAATAAAGTAATAAAGTGGATAAAGTAATAAAGTGGATAAAGTGATAAAGTGGATAAAGTGATAAAGTGGATAAAGTAATAAAGTGGATAAAGTAATAAAGTGGATAAAGTGATAAAGTGGATAAAGTGATAAAGTGGATAAAGTGATAAAGTGGATAAAGTGGAAAAAGTGATAAGTGGATTAAAGTGATAAAGTGGATAAAGTGATAAAGTGGATAATAATGTAATAAAGTGGGTAAAGTGATGACATCATGTGTTTGAGAAGCTGAAACAGGAGAAACAAAAAGAGTCTTTATGTTTCAGTGACGTCAGAGCAAACAGGGCGCGGCTCCACCTGCCACTACAGGCCACGCCCCTACACCTGCTGCCAGCACAGGTCCCGCCCACATATGCCCTGGACCTGAGGCTCCTGTTACAGTTACTCAAGTACAATGATTAAACTGTAGTCAGTACTTTTACTTCTACTCGAGTATTATCAGGCCTGAGACAAACGAGCGCTGTGATTGGACAGATGTGTGAAGCGGAGAAGAAGAGAGAGACCAGACTGTAATTTGTACGGGTGTTGCCACGGAGACGACCAGGGGCCCCATGTTAGTCTAATGGGACGGACTCAGGTCTGTCAGGAGCGTGTGGACAGTGGTCATGGAAGTACATCTGCTTGTGAAATAAAAGAAATATTTTGTGTGCACTAGTGCCCTGCAGGTGGGAGCCATCATGCACATGTAGAGGCTACAATAGTTTAGATCAGGGGTCACCAACGTGGTGCCCGCGGGCACCCAGGTGCCCTTTGGGGCTTGCCCAGTAGCCCTTGAGACTTTTTCTAAGGTGTAAAACACCTAATTTTCTTTAATCTGATTCTTAAAAATACAGTTATTTCTGTTCTTGTGACTCAGTACGAGTTTAAAATAAAGCTATTTTGATATAATATGGGGTCAATAACCTATAAGTAAACAGTATACGTTCAAGTCTTAGGATTTGTTTTAACTGGTAGCTCTCGAACAACTCAATGCTCTTGAAGTAGCCCTCGGCTGAAAAAAGGTTGGTGACCCCTGGTTTAGATGTTTACGGACACACGTTAGGACCCGGTTCTTTTGTATCACTTTGGCCCTGATTAATGACACGTGTTAGTCGATATAAGGTTACAGATTGAAATGTTTAGTTTCCAACACAAAAGACTGAAGTCCTGGGGTTAAACAATTAAAGCACAATTCAACGCCTCCTGCAGCAGATGGCGCTCTAGGCAGCCACCTGGGTCGCCTATGCCCAGGGCTGGCGCTGAATATTATAATGATGTGCGACATGTGTGTGTCGCCAGAGGAGCTGACACACACACGTCGCACACACACACGCGCACGCGCGCACGCACGCACGCGCACACACACACACACACACACACACAACTTGAACCTGAAACTGAAGTAAAAACTCTCACTTGCAGCTAAATGAACATTCCTAATCATCACCGGAGACCGAGCAGAGAAGGATCCGCCCCCACTGCTGCTGGTTTCATCAATAAAAAACACTTGGCGAGTGGAAAACGCTAAGCTAAAAGCAGCTAACTGGCAGCTCTGATGCTAAAGTGAAGCCGCTCTGACGTTGGAAGCGGACTGGAACCAGCTCTAACATAAAGGTATAGTAAGATCAGAAGCTAAGCAAAGCTTTTTATAACTAGAACTGTTTGCTGTGCGTGTGTGGAAAACCTCAACGGAAAAAGCAACTGACATTGAGGCACTCGGTGAGTCTGAAACCAGCTGTTAGCCGTTAGCTCATTTAGCCTCGCCCTTAGCCTCGCGCTTAGCCCTAATGTACGATTTGTCTCGTTCCGTTTCCATGGCAACACTCCAGGCACGTTAAAGCCTCTGTGTGGCTCGTTCTGAAACTATTGCACCAGTTTTAAAGCCATGGATCAGTAAATTAATACCTGTGGCGCTAAAACCAATATTTAATGTGATATATTTTGTGCACTCTATTGTGTGTTGCTACATTTAGACACAAGATGTCACTGTTGAGCCTTAATTGCTCTGTTGCCTGTAATACTTAGATATTAAGAGTTATGCCATTGTGCTGATGTTTTCAAGCCTTATTTTGCCAAATTATTTAATTGCACTAACTTCAAAGAAGGTACTTGAGTCATCTTCTGTACTTGGTAGTTGAGGTCTCCAAACGTTTCGCCTCTCATCCAAAAGGCTTCGTCATTGAACAAGGTTGCGCTCAGCACACAGCGTAGATAAAGACCAGTTGGGAGGAGTTGGGGTTGGCCCGGCTCCTCCCCTCTAATCACAGCTACTCTCACCTGTGGGTAAACACCTTTGAAGTAGAGCGTCTGTAACGACCTGCTCACCACAGTATCGGACAGTCCTGTCCTATTCATGGCTGATCACTGCTAATTACCTGCCTATTGTTCTTTTGTTAGCTTAATTACACTAGAAATAATTTGTGTGAAAATGTTTTTTTTTTTACATTATAATCAATGCATTACATCATAATGCAATGGTACTTAATGCAACTTAAAGCTGCAGTTTGTAAAAAGTGATTTATCCTAGTTTATCGGTAATTCATGATTCTTGTTTTATTGTTTAATATGTGAACTTTTGAACTAAAGTGCTTTAATGGGATTTACATGTGTTCCATGATTATAAGCTATGCTGTTATTTTATTAATGTTGTTATTAGTGTTTTAGTAACACACTTGCATTAATTGAGGTATTTCACGCACCGTAAAAAGTGCTGCGTCCGCCATGCTGGAGGCCTCTCGATTAATTACGGTGTGTAGGTCCAGTTTTGTTGTCTATATTATACTGTGTATTTAAAGAGCAGAATACGATGCTAAAAACACAGTCTGACAGTGTGGCTTATAAAAACAGAACGATCATGATATAATGAAGTTGTAGTTACTTGAGACAGATTAGCTACAGAATAAAGCGGCTTCCCAGTGTTTCCCGTAGGTTTACTGGTTTGGTGCGGGGGGGGGGGGGGGGGTGTTACACATGCACGCGCACGGTCTGTGCACGGCACGCTGCCGGGTAAAACAAAGTGTTATAGCAAATGTTATTATTTGTAACAATTTATTTTTTGAATTGCTATATGATTCAGATTTAATTCAGTTTAACTGTAAAGCATTTTGATGATGTAGGAAACAATATGTTTTAGAAAGTTTGAGAATGTAATATACTATTATTAGATTAGCCTAATGTAGGCTACCATTATTTATTTTTCCCAGGGGTGTTTGGATTTTCCTCATATTCATCAGTGAATTCCACAGTTTATGAGTCTGTGTTCTGCTTAAAACAAGAGGAGCTAAAATCAGCATTTAAGGCTAACTTCAGTGACTCATGTGAAACAGCTTCACCTAAACCATTTAGGCTAAACTCAACTGTTGCATTTAGCTTGGGTGGAGTTTCTTGTTTACAAAGTGCCAAAGGGATTAAATGTTAATTTTATTGTCCTCTAATCGCTCTAGTTAAACTTACTCGCTCTGTGGCGGCTCCTGTCTCTGCCCCTGTTTCTCCGATCTTTTCACTGAGCGCAAAACGCGGACTGGATCCGTAAAAAACGTGGACTCGGACTGGATTGAACAGGCGTAGTAACTCATACAAAAAAAACGGAATGGATTTAATAAAGACGCTCGTTTTAACGATCGGTGATTAGCGCTGCATATTAAAAGGCTATCGTCCTGAGAGGGCGGGGCCGCTGATGGCGGGGCGGCCCGCCCTGCCTGTATAATGGTAGGGGAAACACTGGGCTTCCTAATTTGTGAATGTTTTGAATAGTTATTCAACTACAAAGCTAAGTTTGTTATATTGCTTGTTCATGTTTTTTATTGTCATAGGATCTAGCCTTGGCCTGGTATGACTTCAGAATCATGTAAGCTACAGATAGAAAGCTGCTAACACACATGACCTCACAGACATGGTAAGACATGTAACTGCCTTTGATGAACCCTCTTTAACTTAAACTGTGGAGCCCAAATATGTAACGTGAACAAAAAGCTGTTTTCTCTGAGACACGTTTTCCTCAAACAAATTAACACTGAAACGGTTTAGTCTTGTCCGATTTTGGGCTTCTGCTATCTGCACTTAAGTTTTTCACATTCACTGCCTTGATTTTTGACAATAGCTGGATCCTGTAATGTTCCAAGTAGGCCTGCCGCGATAATTACTATATCGACTTATCGCTTGATAAGTAAAATGAAGGACGATAACATTTTTAGTCTCGATAAATGCACGTGCTGCGTGTGCTTAAAATAAATACAGAAGAATGAACGCTATCACAGCGCTGACTGAGCGGAGCGTCCATCCAACCCGTCTCCAAGTGCGTAAAGACAGCACTGAAACACATCAGCCGTATCCCCGCATGTATCCAGATAATTTATAGATCAGCGCTGCTTTTGGAAAGAGGCGGGGTGTAAACAAAGTGCCGTGATACTACGGAGCTTTGCTGATTCCGACACTTTCTGTGAACTTTATCGCGGAGCAAGAGGGGCTCGTGTGAAAACACTTGGAGTTCCAGCCAAAAGAAGCATCACGGAGAGAATAGCAACATTAATGCGACTGCAGGTTTGTCCAACTGAGAACAAAACTAAACCACCGCCCAGTCAGTGTATCAAAGCTAATCAGCGCTACTGTTAGCGAGAGGAAACCGAGCGCTTTAGCCACTATCCAAATACAAGCGCGATAGTCCGGAGAACATATTACTGGTCCACACTTTTCAAAAGCCAGAGAAACGCTGCAACAGTTTGACAAACAGTCACTAAGTTCCCCCACCCCACAAAACAGCTGCTTTACTCCGACAGCCGTGTATACAGGAGGTGAGATTTGAAAAGAAAAGGAAAAAACAAAACATATGGCTACTCTATTTTTGCAGTAATACAGTATTATCTGAATCCATACATTTAATATACATTTTATTCTAACCAGGTTTAATTCAACATAGAAATGAGTTTTTGTCGGGGAATATTTAACCAGACTAATGTAGATGAATATCAATATTGTTATTGGGATATTTTTTAAAGAGGACACTGTACAGTATATTGGCTATTTAAAAAATGTCATGACAGACCTAGTTCAAACACAGAACCTGGTGAGAGTAAGTTATGTTAAAAGGTTGAGAAGCACAGATGGATACAGTGTCCTAGAATATATCGACCCTTCTAGTTGGCACTTTGTTTGGTATAAGGTGTTAATATTGAATGCCAAAAGTTCAATACATTTCAATTAAAATAGTTGCTTACAGTTTTCTTTTTATTGCCTACAGTATTGCTTTATACTCAATATTATCGTTTATCGCGATATTTTCTGAGACGATATATCGTCCTCAAAAAAATTTATCGTGGCAGGCCTAGTTCCAAGTCACTTTCACGGGTTTTCCTGTTTGAACAGCCATAAATAGAACACTTTAACATCATTGTGAAAAAAATAGCTAGCCTAACTCCCGTTAAGCTGTTAAATGCGAGTAAGATGATGATTTACACTTCATGTGCGCTGTAGGCTTGCGCTCGATAACTGAGCACAGCAGCAGAGAGTGTTTCACGTACCTGGATCCGCCATCACCCCGAGTGCTGCTATGGAACAACAACCTGAACACGAACAGAAGCTACGACTGCCTGCTACTTCTCCAAAAAAATGTAAATGGTTCAAAAGCCCATCTAGCAGAAAAACTAACGTAAGATAGATGTGGAGTTATATTGGAGTCGTTCAACAGATGGACGGAGCTTCGTGAGCTTCAGATGAAGAGTTAACAGAGTTTCTTATGTACAGGTAAATGCATGACACTTTGAAGTATTCATGGCGACAATTATGTTGAATTTAGCTTGTCCGTCGTGATTAGGCTTTTTGAAATTCTAAGCGCTAATACGCTAGCTAACTATGAACTTTTGCATCGCGTTATAAAGCTATAAGGTTAGCCTACTGTAAACACACTGGTCACCACAGATGTTTTTCACAACTTTACACGCACGTGTCTTAACTATGTATATTTCTGTGCATACTGGCATTACATCAAATGCAGCATTGAGGTTTGGAGACGTGCAGACATGCAGTAGGTCTAATGCCAAACTCTACATGTATGCTAGCATCTGATGTTTATTGTATGATAAATGATTGAAGGCCAGCGGCTACATATGTTTTTGAAGGAAATGTGATTCAAAATATAGCTTACTCTGTAAGAAACAATGTCGTTGTTACATTTGTGTAAATATGTAACTATGTTTCCAGTACCAAACCGGATCAGGAGCTCCAACATCTACTATATATATATATATATATACGTATATACACAAACACACATACACACACTATTTCCTGCTCATATTGCTGTGCCAACACTATCGAGCATCCAGGGGGACTTATCTGAGAGGTAAGAATGTTTTTTTGTAAATTAGATTAGCACTCAACACCACAGTAAAGGGCAGACTAAAATGTGTATTGAAATTCAAAGCCCCATACCCCCAACAATGTGTGAACTGTAGTGGATTGAAGATAATAGTCTAATGCGCAGCTCTGTGGGATCCTCCCACAGAGTTTTGAAGACAAAAAAAGATAAAATAATTGGAAAAAACAAAACCTAAGCAATAAGGCCCAAATCTAAAGTGGTTTAAAACACAAAAAAGACGATGTTGCATGCTATAAACTATGCCAAACTATGTCAAAACTACATGTTCACTGGATATGCCGTTTAATTTAAATGTTAGTAGTTAGCTGCATAAACGTGTTATCCCAAAAAACACAAAGATTTTGTATCATAAATGCATCGTTACCTCGGATAACTCCATTGTTGACACGGTCACCGTAATGTCTCTCCTCGTCACTTCTTGGCCCATTGAAAAGAGGCGTGGCTTCCAAGACCAATCAGGAAGGGAGGGGGGAGGGAGCTTGAGCTGTGTTTTTGTTTTTTTTTCAAAAAGAGTCCCTCTCTCTATTTTTCTGACAACATCCAGACTCTCACTTTAAAATCATTCGAAGAAGATTTAATGGCTCAAGATTGGACATGGTGTTGAGTGAACAGGATGTAAGAAATGTGTACAACAAATTCATGGAAGTATTTATGACCCTTTATGACAAACCTGTCATTACCAAAGCAAAGCTATGAAGCGAAACGTGCCCATGGATGACGAGAGCACTGGTGAACTGTAATAAAAATAATTCTGTCTATAAGAAGTCTATTAAATCAAGAACTACCGAGTCAGAAAGGTGACACAAGGAGTATAAAAATAAGTTTCAGAATTAAGAGCCAGCAAAAAATATGTACTATGACAATTTAATAGGAATTAGAAAAGAATTTGGAACATAAATACCTTACTAAAGAATGTCCCCAGACAAATAACTTACTCCGAATATTTACTAACAAATATGGAGTTAATTGTGAGAAGAACACTGTTGTTAACAATGTAAAGTTTCACCTGAACTTTACATTGTCTTTACTGCTCTGTTTTATTGCCTTAATGTTCGGAGCAGCCCTTTGAGGCAACTCCTGTGTGATATTGGGCTTTATAAAACCATTGATTTGTTAAAGTGGGGCCTGACCTGGCAGGAACAAATCCATATTCAGGTTTACCTGAAATTACATTTAAATTGAATTTAAAAAATAATAATCCAGATACATTGTTTTTGTCACCAGTGGATGAGACGGAGGTAAAACAGTTGTTATTAAATGTAAAAAATCATATTGTTAGACTCAGTAGATTTGTTATGTTAATAGAGCGAGTGCATGAAATCAAATTCCTTGGTGTTATTATAGATGACAGAATTACTTGGAAAGCTCATATTAAATATATATCTACGAAAATTTCTAGAAGCATTTCAGTAATAGCAAAAGCAAAGCACATTTTAAACATCAAAGCTCTACATATCTTATACTGTTCTCTGATTTTGCCATATTTATATTATTGTACTGTGGTTTGGGGTAGTACTTATAAAAACACATTAAAACCAATAGTATTGTTGCAAAAAAGAGCTATCCGAGTAATTCATAAAGTTGGGTTTTTGGACCACACAAACTCATTATTTTTAAAATCAAAGATCATGAAGTTCTGTGACATTGTTGAGTTCCAAACTGTACAGATGTTATACAAAGCAAGATACAAACTGTTACCAGGCCAAATACAAAGAAGGTTCCAAGAACGTACTGGTTGTTATGAATTACGTGATGAATTAAACTTTAGGACTCAGAAACATAGCTCAACTTTGAAAAGTTTTAGCCCAACAGTTAATGGTGTACAATTGTGGAATAAACTGGAAATGGAGTTGAAACGATGTTCAAACATCAACTGTTCAAATATAAATACAAACAAAAGACTTTGAAACATACAGAGAACAAGAAATGTGTTGCCACTAGGAGGCGCAGTAGGATCAATTATGTGTGTTTCCTCTATAATCAAGGAAGAGTGTTGCTGCTTGGAACCGTTGTCATTCTATTGCTCAAATTTACAAATTGAGAATTAGGGTAGGCAAGTTATGAATCTGTTGAGAGGGACCCTCCCAACGGGCTCAAAACCTTGTCTTTTAATGCACCACTCAGCATAGGAACATCATCTACAAATCAGCTGTTAGGGCAGCTGGGTGGGGGTTTGTTGAGGGGGAGTTACTGCCCTCTTCAACTGGCCCGTTCTACACCCTGCTTTTTAATGCACCTCATTATGCAGGGCTTACATCATACTTCACATATAACTCAATTAAACAATATAATAATAATGATAAATAAACCCGAATTAATTATATTGAGGATGGTAATGACAACTGGGAAGTAGCAAGATCTCAGAGTATAATATGTATTAATGCACCTTTATAACATAAAAGTAGCACATTCTTTTGTTCTTTATTTTGCTGTTGTTTTTGTTTATTCTTCATTTATTGTTACTTTGCCCTATGTTCCTTTGTTATGATTTGCTACCTGTAAATATTAAATGTAATGTTATTATTTTTATTTTGGGTGGGCGCTTATAAGCCTTTGGCTTCAGCCCACTCCCTTTGAGCAGGTTAACTGCTCAAACAAATAAATAAACAAATAAACAAATTAATAGTTAAAAAGACAATAGGTGGCGTTCATGTGACATAACATTCTAAAGAGCCTATAGTTTAAACTGAGGTGGAGGTTAGGGTTGCAGATTACTAGTCTTATTTAATTGCTAATTTCTCTGTAATTCTTGAGCCAAATCACATGAAAGAAAAACTGTCACAAAGTTCAAAGTCCTCTCTCTCAGCTCATATGAACTATGGTCTAATTATTTCCTCATAAAGGCGTCCAAAAGTGGAGACAATATTCAGAAACATATTGTGATTTTGGCTGGTAGAAAGGACTTCAGCCATAAAAAAATATATGGCGGGTTTGTGAATCAAATCACTATTAAGTGATGATCAGGGAAAACATTTGGACATTTTCATTTTGGAAATTTCTTTCAAAAACTGTTTTGCTCCCATAGAGTTGTATTGGCACCTGCCCTCCAACTGAAATAGAATCCTAAAATGCAGCGGTGTGCCGTCAGGGCCAGCAGGCCTTCTCTGCTGGCCCTGACCAAAATGAAGAAAAAAAGTGTAAAATGTCTCAATAGTATATTTAATTTCTAATTTATTTATATAATGTACAGTTGAGTCGCTTATATTGGTTTTGTTGATGTGTAACTGTAATTTCCTACTCAAAAGTGCCTTAAACACGTCTGGTGAGCTGCTCCTCCTCAGGGCCTTCAGAACAGATTCTGCAGGCCCAGTGTTCTCAGGCCGCACACATGATTGACAGCCAGTGTGACTGACAGAATTATCGGCCAATCAGAATTCTATGTGCATTAACAGTACGCCCCCCAGTAGGGATGGAATTGATAAGATTTTATTGATATCAATGCCATCAATAATTTTACCTATCGATTCGATTCTTTATCGATTCTTTTATCGATACCTGACGTGTCTGTGTGTTGGGGAAAAGCAAGGAATGAATGTGCTTGATAAACTCTATCAAAAAGTCACATTGTTTGTTTCCCAAGAAAAAATATTCATTAAATTAAGTAAATTTCCAAATATCCTGTGGCTCCTGCTGCTCTCAGCCTGCCATCCTCAAATATATAACGGTAACATGTGTTCAACAAGTGTCTGTAACTTATAACAGACTGATGCTGTTTTGTAAAACCTAAACAACAGGACTCTGTCTCAGCCCAAACCCTACAGTTTTTCATCTATTTCCCCCGTCTGTGAGAACTACTTCTGTTGCAGCCCGTTAGCCAGAGCTGCGAGAGATCAGCCGATCCGCTCATATATATATATATATATATATATATATATCCACTCATAGCAGGGACGACAGGCAGCAGCAGCCTCCGCTCTGAGCCCTGGGCCTGAGCGGAGGTTGCAGAGGTGCGCTCAGACCGAGCGCAGACAGTCTCAGACCCGGGCTCAGAGCACAGCGGGGAGACAGCGGGGGCAGCAGCGAGGCACTGAACCCCGTGTGTCATGTCAATAGCGACGTATAAAAAGTTTGTAAAGAAACAGAAATACAGCGCAAATAAACAGAGCATTCGCAGCAGCAAAGCCAAAACGTGACTGACACATTTATAACAATGGACTGTTTTATTGACGACACTGTTTCGTCTCTCGTGAACGCGCAAAACAGAGGGGAGGGGCTAAGCGAGGGCTAAGGGTTAGACCTGAGATTGGGCCGATGTTTCCCTGTTTACTTCGAAGCAGCGTCAACAGACTCAGAGAACCATGTCCTTACGCACATGTGTCTCTGCAGAGCAAAAAGAGTTTTATCAGAGCGGGAGCATCGATGAAGTAGACGTACGGTTCCTTTGCTCAAACAGAACCGGGTCTACTTGTAGAACCGGTTCTCTATTCCCATCCCTATCCCCCAGGGCCTGCAGTAGCTCAGTAGCTTCCCCTACGTTTTGTTCGCCTGGGAAAACCGCTAATGTAACCGCGCATGGGCAAGACAATATTCCTCTTGGAAATGTCCGAACGAGGCAAAATGAAATGGATTTACTGATCACGGATATTTTGCGCCCCTTCATTATGACGAGCTTCTAGAGCAAAGCAGCGGGAACAACATACGTACAGCGGGACGTAGACGCTCGGCTCCCCGGACAGGAGAAGAGTTTCTCGCGTCAGCTGAGCTGGGACTCGGGCAGGGAACAGGTACAGGACTACGAGCGCTAAAAAAGCATCTCACATTGCACCAAACTGTAAGTTTATAATCCTTTATTACGAGTGTTAGTACGAGTGTTCCCAAAGGTTTTTGCTTTTGTTTGGGGCGGAGGCACCGCTGCTTTGGTTTGCGTTGTTGACACATCCTTTGGCAAAGAAGTGCCACGCAAAAAGGCAGTTTTATCCATACGCCTATTGTCGATCAGTTTATGCGTGAACCCATGTTGCTATTGCCCTGACTGAAACCCCACGGCCCGCCCACTTGTTTCCAGTAGATCCTCTTGTAACGCCTCCACTGTGCTGCAGTTCTTGGTGCCTCTTTAGTGTCTCTGAAGAAGAAATGTGTAGGTCTCAAATGGGTTTAGCTGATAAGCTAGCATTTTGTTTACCTTTAAAAAGCTGCTTTCTTCAGGACCATTTTGGACTCTCAAAGTAAACAAATCCACCAAACCTCCACAAAAACACGGCTAAGTTGTACAAAAGTATCCAGAAAAACAATGTGGAACACAGAAACCACAAATGCAGGTCGCAGAAAAAGGTGAAAAATTAAGTTGTACCAGGAGGAAGGGAGGTTTCTTCCTGTTCCCTATATAATTCCTATAGGGGGCGCTATCGCGCCTAATTTGAATTTTGCCAAATGAAAGTGTTTAGGACTGAGACTTTAACAACTGATACCAAAATGAGCGAAATCAGGCTTCATATGTGCGAATGGGAGCCATTTTTTGTTTGCGAAAAATCTCAAAATACTTCGTACAGTTGCGGCTTCACCGCATAAAAACCGTAAAACTTAGAAAAGTAATTTGGAACTTTTAAAGTTCTACTTCTCAAGATTATTTTTTTCACCCAAAATTAGGTCGTTCCGATAAACGCTCTAGGAGGAGATAGGTTTTGTACGAAGTGAAAAATAAAGGCGGATTCCCGCTTTGCGGGCTGTCATCCAAAATGGCCGACACCCAATATGGCGGACGGCGTTGCCGTAATAATATTTTTTGCTCAACATGTCATGATGCACGTCTGTACCGATTTTTATGATTCTACGACAAACTTCATTTTTGGCTAAGTCCTATCTCGCAATGTTAAAAAAAACGGAGGTGGCGCTGTCGCGCCACTATTTGAAATTCAAAATTGGAAATAGTCAAAAGAAAGAAGAAAGATAGAAAGAATATTCCCATACGAAAACAATGTTCCCGCTTACACGGGTACCATAAACTATATATTTTCGGAAAGCGCTCGCGCATTCCTACCTCATGGTAGAGGTCCTGGGCCCATTGACTTTTATGGGCTCTGTACAATTACAATGTTGATTTTTGCATTATATATGTATGTGCACGGGACGTGCATGACAAGAGGAGTGTGTTAGTGAGTGTTTGAGAGGAGGCGAGCGTATATCACTGATTTATTTAAAACATCTGATACTGTTAAACACATCCTATTTGCAGATTATATATATATATATATATATATATAATTGTTATTATCCTAATATAATAAGAGTAATGTTACTTTTAGATAATTTTCCTCAAATAAAAGTAAAAGGTCCGTCCATCTTCTTCCACTTGTCCTTTGCCGGTTCGTGAGTCCCCTATGGCGCCTCCTGCAGGCAGACGGCCTCATGATTCTAACCGGGCCTGTTGGTCTCATGAGGAGCTTCTGAACCGCTCTCTGTCTGACCTGTTTGCCCTGAGAGACCCTACAGGGCAGGAAGTGCCCGGGATCAAACCCTCCACCACATTAAGGAGGCTCCAGGAGGGAGGAGTTAAAGGTATCTGGTGAAAATGTTACTGGAGTTCTGTCTGAAAGTCTGATCCCCAAAAAATGTATAAAAATATATATTTCTGAAGAAAAAAGGATCGAAACACAAACTAAATACATTTGTGTCGACTGAAGCTTGGTAACTTTAACATTTACTCACAGCATAAGTTTTATTTACTTAAGTATGACAAAAGATGAGGGAATGATCATTTTATTCGAGTAACTTAAACCAATGCATTTTTTCCGCATGTACATTATGTTTCACACATATGAAAATAAAACATGTAACTCTGTAGATGTTAAGTACTCACAGCAAACAGATTATTTCATGACAATTGAAACATAGCATTACAAACATTAGTTCACTTTTTAATACAGTATGAGTCAACATCACTTCCACTACATTATATTCCAGTTTAAATCTCATCTACTGAAGCAATTCATTTCACACAATAACATAAAGAATATAGGTATATATTTAAGTAGATAAACTCTTAGCAATTACCTAAAGTATACATGAACAAATGTATGACATGATTAAACAGAACCCGAGTCTCTTGTTTGCTTCATTATGGCGTCTCTAATGATAAAGCCTGTTCAAAGTGATTGTGGTAGCTCTCTACTATAGAACAATAATACAGTTTTACAATAGATCTTTAAAGTATGTGGATTGTAAATGTACTTTGGTCGACTCTGGTTGTTGTAAAGCGCTTTAGAAATAAAACTTGATTGATTGATTGATGTAAATGCTCACAGATAGTTTCTTGTTTTGGTAAATAGACTCAACTTATACAGTGCTTTTCTACCTTTATCAGGCCCAAAGCGCTTTACAGTAAGGAACCAGTCACCCTTTCATTCTCATTCATTCACCAGTGTACAGACACTGGAGGCAAGGAGGTGACGTATCTTGCCCAAGGACACAATGACAGTGTGCATTTGCGGGAGCTGGGATTCTAACCCACAACCTTCCGATCATGAAACTTTCCCAACCGCTGTTTCCATCTTAAAAGTAATAAAGTGGACATGTTTGCTGCATAATTCATATTGAAAGATTCGTTGATACTTCTTTGGCCTTATTTTTGTCGATTGATTTCCATGATTTTGGGACGTCTGCTGGCTCTGCGTCATAATATTCTGCAAACTTATTATTGAACTTTGCCAAGACGTATTTCCAGTAGTCTGATGCCTCACGGCTGACGTCTGTAGTTATTTTCCAGTCTGGATAGATTTCTCTGTATGTTTGAAGGTGTGCCACTTGTCTTTTGTATCAGGGCTTTGAAAACATAGGCTGCAGTTTACCACTGAAGAGCATATATCAGTGTTAAGTTTATTCGATTCACTGTATCTGCATGCACCAAAAGCTTGTGGTCGGTGCAGTGATGCCCAATGTACAGAGTGTTCAGTAACTCCTGCATCACAAGGAGCACCACAGAAGGACACGTTTTCCCACAGCCAATCATTTTCTTAAAAAGCTCATCCTGGGGCTTCACGTGAAGACTTTGAAGCTTTTCTCGATCTCCTTGAGCTTGACCTCAAGCTCCTCCTTCTCCTTGTCTGTGTCTAATTTGTGTTGAAGGGCATCTCCCATCTCTTTAACACATTTCATCAGCAAAGAGACAAATGTTTCCTTGTTTACGTTGTTGAGGACCATGAAAGTATCTACAGCCTCTTTGGAAATGACCAGTTTATTACTGAGCTCCTGGCAGATCTTTCTACTAATGATTTGACATTTTCACTGTCTCCTTCAGCTTTGGTGACGGCCTCTTCTATGATGCAGACACATGACTGTATATGTTTCTTCTCAAACTCAAATATCGCAGATGAATGTTCATGTATCTTGTCGGTGATCCACCCCTTTACAAAGCCTTCATAATTGGTTGTGTATTCAAGATAGTAAAACAATTTATCAATTTTGAGCAAATCCAGTAAAACATTGTATTGGAACTCCATCCGTGTGCGGAACTCTGGGCTCTTCTTCATTTCACCAACGATATCAAGACTCAAAGAGCGGTTGATGAAGTCTTGAACAGAAACTTTCAGACATTGTCAGTGAATTCCACGGCTTTCTTTTGACACAGATCTCGTTCATTGAAAATATCTTTAAAGTCACCTCGGAACTTTTCTTTGTTTTTATTGAGACACTGGTAAGGATCGTTTTCACTGAGAAAGTCTTCATGCATTTTCTGAAACTGTCTGGCTGCTGTTGCACAGATGTGTTGTTTCAGACAAACTTCAAAGTCCTTGTCGTTCATTTTTTCATTGTTCAGTTCTGTATCAATGACACGTAGGATCTCGAGGATAAAGGTTTCATGGTAATTATTTTTACGCTCAATTTTTTCAGTCACTAGTTCTTGACAGAGGTTAATGATCCTGTCTGCAAACTTTTGTGCAGTTTCACAGGGTCCTCACTCTTGACCATTTGTAGAGCCTATTTTGGCTTTAGTCCATCCTTCAGCAGTGTACTTGAAGGGCTCTAGACCACAGTTTTCCAGACTCTTGTTGCTTAGTTCCTGACATGCATGACTCCCTTTATCTTTCATATTCGATCTGAGGTGGAAGGTCACATTGGCAAAGATATCTGAAGGCTTTTGTTTATGGAATCCAAGGTTCTTTAGAGCTTTATTCCACATTTCATCAAATTCTTTATCTAGTTCTTGATCTGTCATCTCAGCATGTTTCTTTCTACAGTTTCAATCAGTTTACAAACCTTGTCCCCAATTTCTTTAGTGTGTTTCTCTTTGATTCTGTCTAATTCTGCTTGTCCTCGTGTCATATCTGCTGCTATGGTGAGGTCTTTAAATAAAGATGCTTCTAATACTTTTCCAAGGCTTTTTGTGCTGTTTTCAAACTCTTGTTGTGTCCTTCAACGAGATCTACATTACCCTCTTTTTGTTTGAAGTACTCTGCCAGATTACCTAGAATCACAGTTTCCCATTCCAAAACCTTTCTCTGCGCTTCTTCCTTCATATCAGTGAGAAGTTCTTCAATGTTCTGATGTTCCTGAGATGCCAAAGCAACGGTTCCAAAGTTTTTAATTTTTGTTTCAGCATATATTTCCAGGTGTACATGTCTTTCTGGAACTCCCATTCCCATTTGTTGAATTCAGTGCACAGTCTCATGTACGCGTCAGCCACAAGGCTGTTCCTGAAGCTGAAGATGAAGTTTTCATGCTTCACTGCCGTCCATAGACTTTTTATCCACTCACGGAACTCTAAGATGTCCTTGGCAGTGGATGAATGATTCTCTAAAATGTGCATGACATTATTCTTGAGTTCGTAGACGGCTTCACTGTATCCTGCATTGACTGGGGCCATTGGAGGGTTTCCGTTCCACAGTCCAGGATGTACCAGTTTCCAGTGTCAGGGTCGTAGTCCATCACATCCGTGAAGCTCTTATACTCTTCTCTTCTCTCCATCTGGCGGCGGCCTGAGTCATCTCGTTTAACTGCTGCAGGAGCAGTTTTCTGTCTCTGAGGTTCTTTTCACGAGCTGAAACATCTGACACGTTCTGATGGACAAACTGACATTTGGGCTTTTTCCCAACTCCTTTCATTCTGAGAAACGCATGAACAACGATCTGCAGGATGTCTTTCATCTCTGTGGAATTCTCCATTGCAATGTTGATGATGGTGATGTCACTCAGTCCAACCACAAGAGTCGCCAGCTCATTGTCATGAGAATTGCTATGCTCCAAAGTGGCAAGTTCTGGGGACTTGAGGCCCTCAGTGTCAAGGATGACTAAGAAGTCACAGCTGAGGCTTGTTTTCATTTCTTCACTGACTTTGATGAGTAACATAAAAGCACCTCTGGTGCAGCGACCGCTGCTCACAGCAAACTTCACTCCAAACATGGTGTGAGAAGAGTGGACTTCCCTGTACTCTGAACTCCTAGAACTGTGATCACCAGGATCTTGTTGTTTGGAGACACCAGTTCATGGAGCTGGGTCAGAACATCACTCACCCACCTGAGGGGGATGTTGGAGGTATCTCCATCCACAAGCTCCAGAGGAAAGCCATCAAGCAGCAGCTGTGCACAGAGTCTGGGAAGTTTCTGTAACTCTTGACGTGAAGGATCACTTTCTGGAAGAGACACTGAGGCCTCATACATTTGACCCATTTCTCTGAAGAAGTGTTCAGTTCCCAGTGAACTTTTGGACAGTTCTTTGTCTATTTTCTTTATCTCTTCTTTGTTCTTTGAATCGTTGCATTTGTTTTTATACTGTTCCCTGAGGCCTGACAACTTCTCATGAGAAAGATTATCAAGGTTCATTTGCATCCATTGTAAGAAGTAGGACCTCTCGATGCCAGAGCTTGAAATGGCATCGATGAAGCGGGACATTGCATTTGTCCTTTTATGAGAAATCTGTTTTTCCTCAGTTCTTGTCTTTGTGCTTGAAGGGAACATTTGTATTGTTCAATGCTTTCAGTTCCAACTTTACGAAGCCTAAATTCCTCCTTTTCTAGCAAAGTCAGATCCATCCAGATTGTCCCTGCAGGGGGAGCTCTGATTCTTTGAACTTTAGTATGTCATTAATTTCACAAGTTAATGCAAGAGCTTTTTCTTTGGCTTCCTGACACTCTGATCTGTTTTCATCAACGAGTATTCCCAAATTATCCGCAACGTAAACCATGTTCTCTATGGAGATTTTACTTGTTGTCTTAATTACATTGTTGAGAGAGTCACGCAAACTTTAACAAAATCTGCATCGTTTTTTGTTTTCGTCTTTAAGAGAATTCTGTTATTCGTCAAACCCAAGTCGCTCGCTGCTGTTTTAGTTTTTCAAGATTAAAAGCTTTGTTTTTCTGATCAATCACTAAGTGAATCTTTTCCTTTTGTTGTGTTTTTCTCAGAAGGCTGTAATCTAAATCAAAATTGTCAAAACACACAAATACCGCTGAAGATGTCTCACATAAAAAGGCATACTGTGTTGCAAGAGACGTAATATCACCACGAAGGTTCACCACGGCCACTGGCTCGTCAAAAATATCAATGTTCTTGTTTCCACAGGGAAGATACCAAGTAATTTCAGCAAGTCCATTGGAGATGGTTCTTGGACAGTCTCCCCCTCCATGTCGCGATGGACAAACGTGTCGTGATATTGTTGGGAATTACTCAGAAGTAGGTTTAGAGTTTTGGACTTGGATAAAGAGCAGTCACCAAGTCTTACAAAAGAGATGATTGGAATTTCTGAGTGAACAATGCGTTCTTCTTTGAAGCCTTTAGTTTCAGAGAGGGATTTGGGACGGTACTTTTTGACGATGTCTCTCAAGGCCCAGAGCATCAGGGTGCACTGGTTTGTGTCGCAGTCAGGAAGCAGCAAAGGAACGGCAAACTGACACATTGACATTTTGAGAGATAATTCCTGCTGAACAAAGCCATCAGAACAAAGAAACAGAGCGGTGATGATGTCTGAAGGGTTCAGTGTATCTGAGTTTGAAGAGTCGACCAGATCATCGATGTTTAACGTTGTGTTTGACTCTGAACTTCCCGGGTCACTCACTGACACACAGTTCACATTTCGAGCTGTCACATTGGTCATCATGAGTTTCTTCAGAAAATATCTCGCCACATCTGTTTTTGACTTGACAGTGTCATTAGTTGTCACATTGTATCGATCTGCAGAATTGTGCTCAAGGACAACTTCTCTTTGTAATGCTGCGCCAGGTTCACTTCCTCCAGAAACCTCTGCAGTTTGGTACCTGTGAAGATACAATTGTTCAGTTTAGTTGGCAGCATGATTAGATGATAACATGGTAGCCTGTACAGCTTGTATTTACAGTATTCATGCTCGAAGATGAACATTATCAAAGAATACAGTTAATATAAAATTGTTATGGGATATTCATTTTGTATCCACCTGTCTCAGACCACAACATTCATGATATACTGTACTATGACTGAGGTTTTTGTTTCAGTTATATATTTTGGTTTAAATCATTACTGAATGGATAATCACAAGTATAGCTCTTGTGTAACTGGTCAAATCAGTTGTTAGTATGTCTGGGTATGTTTCAATCAGTTGTTTTGTACAGCCTAATATCACACAGGAGTTTCCTCACAGCTGCACCAAACATTAAAACAATGAAACAAAACAATAAATAACACAATGTAAAGTTCAGGTAAATTAAGTATCCAGGCAAACATAATGGCCAAATAAACGTCGGCAGCAGGTGGTGACAACACGGCGAGGAAAAACTCAAAAACCCAGGGGGAGAAACGAGAAACCTTGGGGAGAACCACAGAAGGAGAGATCCACTCCCATGGACGGACAGGCTATAGAGACCCAGGGCCGATGGGAGTCCCTCAGTGAGAGGATTTATAAGCTGCTGTGGACGTTAGCACTAGCCACGTTAACATTATCCACGTTAGCATTAGCTGTGTTAACACTAGCCATGTTGGTATTAGCCACATTAGCACTAGCTGCATTAGCACTAGCCATGTTAGCCTTAGCATTGTTAATGTGGCTAGCGCTAACATGGTAAATTCTAATGTGGCTAATGCTAGCATTAGCATTATGTATTGTGTTTTTAGTGCTGATATGTTTTGTGTTTTTATCTGTAGCGACTGTAGCACTTTGAGATGTGTTTTTCATATGTAAGTGCAATACAAATAAAATGTATTATTATTATTATTCATTAGCCGCGATAGCACTATTATGGAATCATGTAGGCCGACTACAGAGATGGTATGGTCTTACAGCATGACCCAATAGGATACATTGGGATGCTTTTAGACAGTGATTCATGAAGATATAGGCTCTATGCAAATGACACATGACTCAGGTCAATCCCAGGCAGCTGCGCTATTTTCCCATTAAGGGAACAGTTGCAGCTCAACTTCTGGACTATCTTCAAACCAATAATCTGTTTGAACCTTTTCAATACGGTTTTCGCACCGAAACGGCTCTTGCCAAAATAACCAATGACCATTCTTCAAGCAGCAGCCTCAGGCCTCCTCTCCATTCTCATCCTCCTCGACCTCAGTGCCGCCTTTGATTCCATCTCTCATTCAGTTTTCTCGAGCGTCTGGCTGGCGCTGAGGTCACAGGCACTGCTCCCTTATGGTTCACATCCTACCTCACCGACAGAGAACAATTCATCAGGTCAAAAACATCAAATCCTCCTCATCACCATTACATCACGGGGTTCCCCAAGGCTCAGTTTTATGTCCAGCCTTGTTTTTTCAATTTACATTCTTCCCATGTACAATATTTTTCGTCACTTTGGTATTCAGTTTCAGTTTCATTGTTATGAAACTTTATCTGTCCACAAAACCCGGTTCCACCTGCCCCACCACATTAACCAACTGTTTACAGGCCATTACAGCTTGGATGTCAGCAAACAAACTCAAACTCAACGGCAATAAAAGTGAAGACTATTTATGACCTGAAAATCTCTCCTCAAGTTATAAGCTTGGGTGTCATACTGGACTCCACACTTTCATTCTCCTCCCACATAAACAATACTATCCACACAGCCTTCTTCCACCTACGCAACATCTCCCGACTCCGCCCGTCTCTCTCACAACACTCCATCCAAGTACTTGTTCATGCTCTTGTCACTTCACGCCTGGATTACTGTAATGCTCTCCTCTCTGGTCTCCCCCCAAAACTCATACAACAACTCCAAAATGTCCATAACCTGCAGCACGAATAATCACATGAACCAAATCCATGGAGCACATCACACTGGTCCTCATCCAACTCCACTGGCTCCCCGTAACCCACAGAATCCAGTACAAAACTCCTCCTGCTCACATTTAAGGCACTCCATAATCTAGCTCCTCCGTACCTGTCTGACCTGATTCATCCTCTGCTGGACTCCTCTCCATCCCCACAGTACGACTGGTCACTATGGGCCAGAGCCTTCAGTGACTCTGCCCCAAGCTCTGGAGCACTTACCTCAGCCCTCCGTTAGCTGGACTCTTAAGTTACTTTTAAATCCCAACTCAAGACCTTCCTTTTCAAATCTGCCCATGTACTGTGATTTTATTGGTGATTTTACATTTTGTATTTTTGCTTCTTAATTGTAAGGTGTCCTTCGGTGACATGAAAGGCGCCATCAAAAAAAATGTATTATTATTATTATTATTAAGGATTAGCGATGTCTTGCCCAATCAACGAATAGTTTAAAAAAAATCACTGACAGAGAGATACTGAAGAAGTCCCTCACTACATGTTAAAAACATTATGTGGGATGTCAATTCTTGACTACAAGAAACGTCTGTGTTTTTGAGGTAGGACATTTTTTTTTATCTCAGAGCTAACGGCGAGAATCAAAAAACACCACAAAAATTAAACAACTAAGAAGTATTTATGGGGACTCCCTGCTCGCTGTGCTCCTAAACCGGCTAACCATGCAATTGATCAGTCGGTCTTTCAATGCAATTGACAAGATTTTTTCACAAAGAAATGGAGCTGTGGGGGAGCCTTCTTGTCCACAGGGAACGTCTGCCCCCCTCTCTGTGGGCTCATGGTAACAGGGTACCTCCTAACTGGACTAGGAGTTGCCCTGGTTTATCGCAAAGTTGGCAAATTGGCAGAAAAAAAGGAGACCCCACTGCTGTCGAATGAAATCAAAGAACGTTTTGAAGCAGTGAGCGCCAATGGAATTACAACGGAAAGTAGCGAAAAGTGAGGAACTGATTAAGGACCTTTCTTCTCATTACGGAAGATGGATTACATCTGGGCAAAGTCAGGGGAGATGTCTCAGGAGGTCTTGGGACAGATCTCGGGGCTTTGGAGAACTTTGGATGGACTGAGAAGGCCACTACCTGCTGCGGATGTCTGAATAATGTTGAAGACCAAGGAAAAGGACTTTGATTTTCTAAAGTTATAAAACTGAATCATTTTATCCTCCATGGAGCACAGGAGAGCAGCTGGGCCGTTATCTTCCCTGTGCAATAACATCCCACACCAAGGCCAAGCCACGGGTGAAAGGACTGATGGACTGACACTGGGCTCATACACCAACATAAACATTTCAAGGTTTTTCTGCGGAGAAGCCTCAAACTGGACAACACGAAGTGTCCCGCCCTCATCCCTCTGAGTCCGCCTCACTACTAGCCCCCACCACCCCTCCCTTTTGTACCGAAGAAAAAATTCCAGCGTGTTTTCCACACGTAATGTGTATTATTCAACTGTGTATATTTGTGTATAAGTACTTGCTTTATTGCTTCTTGTAATTTTCTAATTTCAGCAAATAAGGAGCGCCATTTAACGGCCGCCCTGGCATGTTTGGCGCGTCTACGCAAACATGCCGAGTAAACTTCCTAGCTGTGAACTTGTTCATAACAATGGCAATAAAACCTATTCTGATTCTGATGTCCTATTGGGAGGAGGCCCAGACCCAGGACACGCTGGTGGGACTATGTCTCTGTGACCTGTGGCCTCGGGGTCAGAACAGCTGGAGGAGGTGTGCGTGGATCGGGAAGTCTGGGCATCTCTGCTCAGACTGCTGCCTCCGCGACCCGGCCCCAGATAAAGAGGAAGAAAATGGATGGATGGACAATCAAATTCCTCCCTCTTTAACCAGAAAGCCTATCTGAGGTCGCATTCACACCTGGGAACATTGTTTCAGCTTTCCGACTGGCGTGGTTCACGTTCACACTTCTTTATTTTCAATCGAACCAACATTCTACATGCAGAGCTCCCCTACACGCCTGTGGGGGCGCTGTATCAAAACCTTCTACAGAAAAAACAGTGAACAAGAAATACGCTTCTCTGATTGGTCGATTAAACTCCACTTCCTGTTCCGTCTTTTGTTTACAAAATGGAGCGGTATCAGACTGTAACTGTAACTATATGTATATTAACGACAGTTACAGTCTGATACCGCTCCATTTTGTGGACATTTATTAACGACATTTATAAAATGTTTTACATTTGTAAAACTTCTCAAATACTTAGATTCATCTTGTTTGCTGATGATACAAATATTTTTGCATCAGGAGACGATTGTTAACTTTGAACCACTTATTGACACTTTTGAGTTCCAACAACTATCCTTAAATCTGAGTAAAAGTAAAATGATGATATTTGGCAACTGTAATTCCAATGCTCAGGAAGCAATTCAGATAGAGGGTGTTGTCATAGAGCGAGTGCATGAAATCAAATTCCTTGGTGTTATTATAGATGACAGAATTACTTGGAAAGCTCATATTAAATATATATCTACGAAAATATCAAGAAGCATTTCAGTAATAGCAAAAGCAAAGCACATTTTAAACATCAAAGCTCTACATATCTTATACTGTTCTCTGATTTTGCCATATTTATATTATTGTACTGTGGTTTGGGTAGTACTTATAAAAACACATTAAAACCAATAGTATTGTTGCAAAAAAGAGCTATCCGAGTAATTCATAAAGTTGGGTTTTTGGACCACACAAACTCATTATTTTTAAAATCAAAGATCATGAAGTTCTGTGACATTGTTGAGTTCCAAACTGTACAGATGTTATACAAAGCAAGATACAAACTGTTACCGGGCCAAATACAAAGAAGGTTCCAAGAACGTACTGGTCGTTACGAATTACGTGATGAATTAAACTTTAGGACTCAGAAACATAGCTCAACTTTGAAAAGTTTTAGCCCAACAGTTAATGGTGTACAATTGTGGAATAAACTGGAAATGGAGTTGAAACGAAGTCCAAATATCAACCTGTTCAAATATAAATACAAACAAAAGACTTTTGAAATATATAGAGAAGAAGAAACACATTGTCTCTAGGGGGAGCTGTAGGATTAATTTGCATTCAATGAAGGAAGAGTGTTGTTGCTCTGAACAGTTGTCATTCTATTGCCCCAAATCGCAAATAGAGAATTAAGGTGCGTACAGATCAAACTTGACCACACCTCCAACTTCCATGTTAACCCTATGTAGACGCTTCGACGCTTCTAAATGTAAGCAAAGCCGTCCGTATGAAGCGTAGCAAATGTGAGCAGATGAGGATAAACGCGCATCAAAGCCAGAGAGAACAGCGCGGTACAGAGCAGGGATGCCCCGCCCACTGCTTCATGCACTCAAGTAATCACAATCTACACGTTGTTGAATATTTCTATATATGTTTTTGTCATAATAGGCTTTAATGATTGCATATGAAACTGTGTTGTGTGTGTGTGGTGTGTGCGTGTGTGTGTGTGTGTGTGTGTGTGTGTGTGTGTGTGTGTGTGTGTGTGTGTGTGTGTGTGTGTGTGTGTGGAGGGGGGTAGTTGCGGTAGTTGCGCCCCTGACCTGCAGCATGGGAGGACAAGTTGATCATGGCGGTTTGCGCTCGAGTTGTATGACACGCCTCCTAATTATGACGCTTGCAAAACATGCGTTTCTCGCGAGTGTGAAGCGGCCATGTTTGGCATCCAACTAGAGGCGGATGGGGCGTGGACGCACGTTTAGTCTGAACGCACCTTTAGGGTAGGCGAGCTCCAAATCTGTTGAGAGAGACCCTCACAACGGGCTCGTATACCTTGTTTAACACACTACACAGCACAGGAACATCATCTACCAAATCAGCTGTTAGGGCAGCTGGGTGGGGGTTTGTTGAGGAGGAGCTACTGCTCTCTACAATGGACCCGCTCTACAGCCTGGCTTTTTAAACGCACTACATTATGCAGGGCTGACATATTACATCATTCATTGTACATAAAAAATAAAAATAAAAAAGGAAGCAACCAAGCAAAATTGTAAACTAAAGGATGGAAATGACAACTGGGAAGTAGCAAGATCAGGGATAATATGTATATTAATGTGACTTTGGGGAATGTTGACTGTGTTTGGCATTGATAACCCTCTGTAACTAAGTAATGGCCTTTTGTAGCAGACATCGTACATGAAATGAGAGCGTTGTTGTAGTTGTAAAATGTTCATAATAATATTGACTGAGAATAATATGTATATTAATGTGTCTTTTTATCATATTAATGTGTGTGATATGATATGTTTTTATTTGCAATGATGTCGGGGGTGGGTGCTTATAAGCTTTTGCTTCGGCCCACTCCCTTTGAGCAGAGTTTTAACTGCTCTAATAATAATAATAATAATGTTTTTTCTTTCCGCACTTCTTAATATGACAGTGATTGTAACTACACTCGGAACACACAGATCTTTTTACGGACGAAATGGGAGATAAATGAGTTGATACTCATCATGAGCAACAGATGAGGAAAAACCAGGACTAAAGCCGGACTAAACCAGAACTGGTGGACCCCAAAGATATTTTTTCTCTACATGACAACTGCGAAGGCTCCGGGCAGAGACATGGAAATCTACATAATGACGACTGTCCGAGGGAAAGAGAGAAACAAGGTACTTAACCCTTATGTCATCCTGTGGACATTTTTGTACATTTTGCAACATTTCTTTTCTTCATTTGATGACCATGTTGTCTGTGTTGCAGCTTGAGGTGTGGATTTCTGCAGAAAATGTTCTTTTGAGCCAAATTTTCCGAATCCAGTGGACGATTGTTTATTTGAAAATGGCAGCGGCTGAAACAGCCCCATTGACTTCCATTATAAACACATGTTTATGTAATGTATAAATGTCTGTACAACCAAGCCCCTGATGTTCTCAGACGGCTCAGAGTCGATCAGTGGCTCCATCACACGAGGAGCTGCTAATGGAAATGTGAAAGTGCCCGTTAGAAAAAAGTCCTTCGGACAGTCGGCCTTTACTGTCCAGGTTGTTAGGATTTGCGTTGGTGTTCGGGTTTAGTTGGGGTTTTGTTTTGTTTCCCCCTCTCAGTGTGTGTTCCTGTCCTTGTGTGTTTTATTTTGACATTTATGGTCTGTGTCTGTCTGTTTGCCCTTCCTCTCGTCTGATTACCTGTCCCGCCCTAATGTGTTGCACCTGTCCCCCATTTCCCTTGTGTTTGTATATATCCCCCTGCATTCTCCTTTGTCTTTGTCCTAGCCTTGTCTTTGTTTCGGTTTATTTCATAGTTTGCCTGCTCATTGTGTTTTTGCCATTAAATTTGAGTCTTTGACGGAAAGCTGCTCTGCATTTGGGTCTATCTCCCGCACCTACCTTCTAACCGTAACACAGGTGCTAAACTCTGGAACGTCTCCTGAGCTGAAACAGGACTTAGATCTGGGGGCTTTTAAAAATGAACTAAAGCGTATTTTAAAAAGAGATCAAGTGTGCAGTCATTTTTAGTTTGCGCTCAAATGCGCATCCTTTGTGTAAAGTCAGTAATGTTACTATAAATGTAATGTAATGTATTTTCTGTACTCTGTGTGTGCATTTGAAAAGCCCTTCTAGGGACGGACATTGCAAATTAGCCTTGGCTATAAATGTTGTAGTCCATGTTTATTGTTCACACGTGTCCCTATCAAATAAATGAATAAATAAATGTTTTTCTTTGCTCTTCCAGAGCGTTTAAAACTTCACTTTTTACAATGTCAGCATTTCATTGGAAGAAAAAGAATGAATTTGAACATTTTTACTGAATTTCATCAGATTGGACCTCATGCGACGGTGGTGCAGAGAGTAGAGCGGGTCGTCTTGTGACCAGAGGGTCGGCGGTTCGAATCCCGCAGGTGCCCACTGTCGTTGTGTCCTTGGGCAAGACACTTCGCCCACCTTGCCTCCAGTGTCTGCGTACACTGGTGTGTGAATGAGAGTGTGAATGGGTGACTGGTTCCTTGATGTAAAGCACTTTGAGTGCCTAAAGCAGGTAGAAAGGCGCTATATAAAATGTGACCATTTACCATTGTTGGCACATGAATAAAATCACTGTGTTTTTTCCTATTGAATATAATGGAAATAAGGCATTTCCATTGGACTTTACCCTGAAAACTTCCATTTTTAAATCTCACTGAAATACGGCATAAAATCACTCAGTCTGTGACATCAGGGTTTCATTTGGAAGAAAATTAGTGAAAGTTAAAATTTTTACTGTATTTAATCAAATTGCAATTAATTTTTTGACAGTTGGCCAGTGTTGTTTCATATTCGACAGTTTGTAAACTCTGTTTATGTGATAACAGGAGCGCGGTGGGCGGAGCCTAAACTCATTTTTGAGTTTTTTTGTGCAAAAATATTAATTAGCAAAGTGACCTCAACACACAAAATAACCTGGACAAAGAGCTGCAGTCTGGATTTATTCTCGTGTTTCCCTCAGGTTTACAAACATGGCCTCGTTTTCAACAGAGACTTTTCTGCTTCAAAACTAACCACTGATCCTATAGTTTCCTCCTCGGCCACAGCTTCAGTATAAGCTGACTGAAGATACAGCATCTGTGTACAATGTTAGAAAAGTGGAACATTCTGAAATGCAGTGAAATGTCAAATTCAACTCATTTCTTCAAAATGAACGCTGACATCACAGATATGTGACTTTTTTCCTGTATTGCAGTGAGATTTAAAATGTAAAGGTTTTATGGCAGAAAAGTCCCAGGTTCTGCCAAGGCCCCATTATATTCTAATGGGAAAATACCACAGTTTCATTCACCTGCCAACACAAGGTCCAAACTGAAAACATACAGTCAAAATGTTAAATCTGACTCTTGTTCTTCAAAATGAAATGCTGACATTATAAAATATATGACTTTATATGGTGATAGGAGAGCAAAGGAAATTGGAAGTCATGAATTTCTTTATAAATGAAGTCAATGGTCATCATAGAGGGTCTACACATGTGTTTTCATTTTAAATAGAACCAACTACATTCCGTAATGAATGTCATGATTGTCAACACTGTTCTGTCTTTGCGTTACTCGTTAGTTTTGGTTGTAGTTTATTCTTGGGTTTCAGGTGACATCACAGCGTTCTAAAGGCCTCTAATATAATATAGAGGAAAATCGGAATTGAGCTGGAGAGATAGTCTCTTCACTCAGAGAACCGTGGTTACACACTGTAACCGTAACGTTCTCTATCGTATCGAGACTATCTCTCCACCCAGTTACATATTCCATATGTACGGGGACTCTGTAAGACACACCGCAAGGGGATCGAGCAGGGTGAAATTCCAATGAGTTGTTGCCGCCACCAAGTGCTCAAACAAAAAACACACCCCAGTGACAAAGTGAACTATGTACACAAGCACCCACACCCGCCAGATGCTACTGTAGGTACGAGTGCCACAACCTCCTCACAACCCTGTTGAGCAGCACCAATTACCCGCTCCCCGAAGGAAGTGCCTGCTGCCACATTAAGCTTGTAGAAGCGGGCAAAAGTAGAAGGGGCATGTGGCGGCAGCGCAGATCTCATCCAGCGCCACAAAGCCCAGGACGCTGCCATCCCCCGTGTCGTACGAGCTCTGACATTCGGGGAAACTGAACCCCCATGCCCTCATAGGCTCGACGGATCACGTCCACAAGCCAATGAGACAGGCGAGCTCTAGACAAGGGCTGGCCCAACTTATCGCTTTTGAAACGGACAAACAGCTGATCCGTGGTCCTGAGTCCCCTAGTCTGAGCAAGGTATACCTCCAGTAAGTGAGGTAAGATGTGGCGAAGGGCCAGATAGATCGCCCGCAGCTCTAGGACGTTGATGTGCTGTGCCAGCGGCCGCTGACCCCATTTCCTCTGAACACAGCTCCCCATCCTGTCAGCGACGCTTCTGTCAACAGAAGCTGACGCTGGATCACCGGACCGAGAGTGAGACCCCTGCTCACATTCTCTGTGCCCCGCCACCAGCGAAGAGTCAATAAGAACTGCCTGGTGACGAACACTGTGGCACGTAAGTGACTCCGAGGACCCAGACCCAGGAGATACCGCTGGACTGGGCGCATGTGCAGCAGTGCCAAAGGGACCGCCTGCGACATGGAAGCCATAAGGCCCATGAGTCAGAGACACTGTCGCCATGTGACTCAGGCCCCAGGCTAAGTCTCCAGAGACATCATCCTCATTCGTGACACTGTGAGTTCCGCCGTCTGAGAATTCAAGACCAGGCCCAGAAACTGCGTCTCCTGAGAGGGCACAAGCCTGCTTTTCTCGAAGTTGAGAGTCAGCCTCAGATGATGCAGATGCTCCAGCAGCAGAGACAAGTGAGCCAGACACCCCTGCCGTGTCTGCGCACACAAAAGCCAGTCATCCAAGTAATTCAAGATTCTGACGCCTTTCTGCCTCAGTGGTGAGAGCCTCCATGCACCTTGTGAATGTGCGAGGAGCTAGGGTACGTCTTGCTGTTGAAGACGAAACAGAGAAAGCGCCAATGCCCTTTCCAGATTGGAATCTGGAAATAGGCATCCTTCAAATCGATTGTAACAAACCAGTCCCCTCCGCGAATGAACAGTCTCACCCTGGGGACAGTCAACATTTTGCATCACAGAGGACGAAGAAATCTGTTGAGTCCTCTCAGATCAAGGATGGGGCGGAGTCTGCCATCCTTTTTGGGAATCAGAAAGTACCAGGAATAAAACCCAGCTTGTCTGTCGCCCGGCGAGACCTCCCTGTTAGCGCACGGTAGCGCAGCGGTTAGTGCTCTCGCTTCACAGCAAGAAGGTCCCGGGTTCGATTCCCACCTGGACGGGGCCTTTCTGTGTGGAGTTTGCATGTTCTCCCCGTGTCTGCGTAGGTTTCCTCCGGGTACTCCGGTTTCCCCTACCACCAAAAACATGTACAATAGGCCAGGATGAATGATGTGTGTGAATGTATGGAGGTGGTCAGAGGGACCGTTGGCGCAGATGTGTGCAGTCGCGACAGCGCTTCTGTCAGTCTCCCCAGGGGAAACTGAAGCTACTAACGTAGTTTACCACCACCAAGTATGGAGTGAATGTAAAATGCTCTCATGTAAAGCGCTTTGTGACCATGTCTGTGAAAGGCGCTATATAAATAAAGATCTTCTTCTTCTTCTTCTTCTTCTTGTCCAACAGGGTAGAAATCTCTGACAAGAGAACTGCCCTGTGCTCGGGATGCACCTGAGTGACCACCATAGGGGACACTGAGGTGGGAGGCCATCGGGAAAACTGGATACGGTACCCCTGAGTTATTGTAGAAACATGGGGACGCGTCCAGTGCCCTCCAGGCAGCCCCATGTGTCTCGGTGTTGTGGAGATACACCGGACCCATCCTGGTGTCAGGACCGAGGCAAAGGCTTGGGTCGACCCTTAGCCTGAGCCCCGAAACCTTGTTTCCCTTTGCCCCTAGTCCTACGGCGCTGGGCCTCGATAGTGGCTCGTAAGTCCCCCGAGCCCCAGTGTTGCTGTTGGCAGGGCTGTGCAGGTGGTCGGATTGCCGAACCAGCACCCTGCCACTTGCGGCGCCGAACTAATGCCCCGGACATTTCACGTGCACATCGGCGTGCCTCCTGGGCCTGCTGCAACATAGCCGTAGCACCAGGACCAAACATGGCTCGGGGGTCAACTGGCAGATTTAACAAGCCACTCTGATCCTCCAGCTGCAGGGACGACTGGGAGAGCCATAGCTGCCGCCTGGCCACTCAGAGAGAGGCAATACCTTTCCCTGCCACAGCTGCTTGTTCCTTCATCAGCTGAACCATAACTGAGGAAACAAGCCGCAATTCTCCAGTCAGCTGCTCTAAGTCCTGACCCCCTCCAACTCACGGTTATACAAGGTCAGTATAGACATAGTATTGGCCAACTGTGTTTGAACCGCAATGGTTCTATGCACCTTAGCCAACTGTGCCTCCACCATTCTGCTCCCTCTGGAGAGACATGTAGTTTTCCCTAACACAGAACTGGATGGAAAAACCAGGGCTGGTCCACTTGTGGAAGGGCAGCACAGCCAACCGTCTCACGATCCTGCATGGCAGACAGCCGTCTGCAGCTAACAGAGGTTTTAAATGGATCTGTGGGCCTGGAAAAAACAGCCTGGATTAGGTCCTCCACATCTGAAAGAAGGGGAACAGAAAAAGATCCATGTGACTGCCCAGAGTCACTGTCAAAACGTGAGGGGGCTGGCACAGCGGGGGCTCCAGACTCCACCCCATAGAGCCTGAGTCGCTCGTTCAATCAGCCCTCTAAAGCAAAGCACTGCTACGCTCACCTTCCTCACACACAGATGCTGCCTCCTCCTGGCCAGGCGGCAGATCACCATCAGAAGAGCCTAAAACATCCACATCACTGCTGTCCTCCTGCTCAAGAGGCTCATATGTGTTATGAGTGACCGTGAGAGGAGGCACAGCCTGGGAGGCACAGCCTGGGAGGTCAGCCTGGGAGGTCAGCCTGGGAGGTCAGCCTGGGAGGTCAGCCTGGGAGGTCAGCCTGGCCCCCAACCCTCTGTGACGTTTTGCCTCGAGCTTCGAGTGACGGTCTGGGTATAATAAAGCAGTTCATTCAAGAAGAAGGATTTTCTCTGGCAACGGAGGCATGACCCTCCCCCAAACACAAACACACTTCATATGCCCGTCCTCAATGGGCATTTGCACCTCACAATCTTCACATGCGTGACATTCCACAAAGTGTCACGCCGACATAAAGGCAGAAGTGCCGCGCTACTAAATGTGTTGTAGTGATGTTTTGACTTGCAATCAACTAGTGGCTCGGAATCAACCCCACAGAGTCGAATCCCAGCCCAACACTGCGTCAGTGTATTTGGAGTAAACACACACGGGAAGGGACTCTCACATGAGCCGACCGGAACGGACAGCGGTTTCCCCGCACCGGGTTCCACTGCTGCCCGTCAGCGCCTGTGACGCGTAAACCCACACAGAGCAATACGTCAGGCGGACCGACCAGTACCGTGGATACAGAACCGTATCAGCAAGTCCTCATGTCTACGGCGCATGAACCCCTTGGCAGAGCAATACGCCAGACACAGCCTCTTCCCAACACTGAAAACCGTCACCCCGAGAGGTATCTTCCCTCTCAAAGACTGTCTCCTTGTTTGTTCGTTTCCCACGTCAGCCTACTCGCGTCGTGGAATCAAAATGATCGATGTGTGCATGGCACGCAGGAGCCTTTGTAGCACCATCAGCCACCTCACAGGTGGTGTGTCTTAAATAATTATCCAATAATTATGTATGGGGTTAGTCCCCGTACATATGGAATATGTAACTGGCTGGAGAGATAGCCTCGATACGATAGAGAACATGTTTTCAGCCGGATCAGAGTTCACAACACCTCAAACAAACCGCACTATTCGAGCAAACGGGCCTGGATTTGGATCAAGAGGGGTTTGAGAATGAGACCTTAGTTTGCATTTAGCCTTCCAAACTATCACTTAAAGATTTCTTTTTTTTAACTGTGACCTGAGTTGTCTTTGACCAAGAACTAATAATAATAATATACATTTTATTTATATTGCACTTTACATTTCAATGAAACCTCAAAGTGCTACAACTAAAGTTCAGCCATTAAATAAATTTGCTTAAAGCTGTCAAAGCTGCAGCTTTAAACCCAGGCTCAGCCGTTTCTGTCACATGACGAACTCGAGAAGGCGACTCTCACTTTATCAGTTCTCGGTTGGACTATTGTCACGCTCTCTTTTCACAACAGTTCCATCGGTGTGTCTTCTAACCGGTTCATCCACATCACTCCAATCCTCTCCTCCTGCACCGGCTTCGGTCCAAAGAGTTTTTAAAGCTCTTTGGTCTCGCTCTATTTTATGTAACTGAGATATTGACTCTACAGAGTCTCTGATCAGATGGACGTGTTCAGGTCTCGGTACAAACAGTGATCGATCCTTTGCTAAACTGTGGAGCAGCTGCACCTCAGTCTGTGAGTCTGCCCTTTAAGTCCAGGTTAGAACTAAAGGTTCCAGTTAGCACCCTCATACTTTCATGTTTTTAAATGGCTTTATCTTTCTGTGAAGCACTTCCTGGTGCTATTGTAAAATACTGAATAAAATATTGATACGTTATGTATGATATTCAGACTTATTAACACCAGTATATTGAAATTTGACATCATAAATGAAGTTTGAAATCCCTGAATTTGGAGTTTCAAATGTATCATTACAGCTGCCAGTGTTTTTACTCACCTTCGGTACTTGTGTCGGCAGCATCTGTAAACGTTTCACTCCCTTTTCCTTCCTCACTGTACAAGTCCATCTGTTCCTTGATAAAACATGAAATAATAAAAACACTTTGTCCATGAATCAGAAAGCATTTATTTCTTGGACATTTGTCTCGTACCTCCATTGTTGCAAAGTCGTCAGTATAACCTCGACAGGTCGACTGGTTCAAAAGTCTTCTCCCTAAAGCCAAAAATATTCCTTTAGTCAAAACAAATGTTTGTAAAGCATTTCACATTTTAAGTGAAGAACCAGAATAATAAATAATATAGAAAATGTGGAGTAGAATGAAAAACAGAACAACATGAAGGATTTTGTTAAAGGGCCATTTCAAAGTGTGCAACAGTCAAACTAAAACACTTGATATGTCCTTTATAATCTCTTACCTTCATAGCGGAGAGTCAGACAGTTCTTCTCTGGAGTGTGCAGTGAAACGCCCCACAGCTGCTTTTATACAGGAACAACACTTTCACTTTCCAAATATGGAGGTCTGCAGTCATGTGGTTTACTGGAAAGACTCGGCTTTACAGGAATCCTCAGCTTATATAAGTGATGATGATTCTTTTATATTCTATTGATACTTTTATAATATAATCCAAAACAAAAACATAAAGGAAAGAAAAAAACACCCACATGACATCCCCTCTGCACAAAATAGTCAAACAGTTGAATCAGCAACAGAAGGAGCAAAACCTCTGGATGTTTAATGAACATGACTCATGATAACTTTGACTTAACTCCTCGGCTTTTTATTCTGAATGATCCACAAACGACTGCACACTGAACATCATCAGACCAACACCACGTTCAATATTATTATGCAAATGACATTTTTCTCAACTTTTTTGTCAACTCAAATGATCGTCAGAATAATTTTAAAGTCTTTAACTTAGAGGATCATTTGAATGTGATTGAAAAAACCTCCCAATGATTTATCAGAAATAATATAATAAACAACTTAAAATGTTCCACATGATTATGCACAGCAGAGTTTCAATATAATGTATAGGTTGTAAAGAACTGAAAATGGTCATTTGTTGAAGTTGCATTAGTTCATATTTACTGAAATCAAAAACATCTTAACAGGTTAAGTTACAGTTTAACATAGGAGCCTCATTTGAGCAGTTTTTGGAGAGTTTCTGTTGGATTTGTTTGCAGGATGTCAGAATAGCCCAGAGCTGCTGTTTGGATGTGAACTGCCTCCCACACTCATACATGTTTTGCTTGAGGCTCCAAAGGTTCTCAATAGGTTTGAGGTCAGGGGAGGAGGTGTTATTTTAATTAAATTAAAATAATGTGTATAAAAAGTATTATTCAGGAGAAAGTCTAAAAGGGCACAACAGAAAGAACACAAAGCCAAGGAGTGTTTTAAGGCAAAGAAGTGAAATGTTATTCAGTGGTTGAGTCAATCACCTGAATGAATTGAGCAGTATTTCACCTGAAGAGGAAATGTGTCAAGAACAAACAGGAACTGAAGACATTTACAGCAGAGGCCTGGAGAGCATCACCAGGGATGAAAGAGTCTGTGACGTCTGTGCCTTCTAGACTTCAGGCTGTCATTGACTGCAAAGGATTTGTAACCAAATATTAGAAATTAAAATGTTAGTCCCATTACCAAAAGCTCACATACAAAACGCTTGTAATTCCTACACTTGTTCCATTTCAAATCCACTGTGGTTTACAAGCCAAACACATAAGAAATGAGTCCATGTCCCAGTGTTTATGGCCCTGACTGTATTTTTGCTAAACTGAAACTTTCATGTAAGTCTGTGTTTTTTGTGGCATTTAGAACATAATACTTCCATTCAGAACTAAGTTTACAGTGCAGAGCTTTTTTCTCCTGCTACTCTTGAACGCCTCACAGTCTTCCACTGCCTTTGTGCCTGGGTTAGGGTTTTGGGAATGCTACCGTCCAGCAAAATGGAGCAGCTGAGGGCGGCTTTAATGTTCTGTCAAATGTGAGGCCTCAATTTTACAGCTATAATGAAACAGACTTTGACTAATGACTCAAATGACATTCATTCATTTTATTTATTCTTTATTTAAGTAAGTAAATAACTTACTTACTTTTGTCTTTATTGAAAGTCCCACTGAGTTCAGGATTGTCATTTCCTGAGGGAGTTCTGGCCCCAGAGGGAAACTACTGTTAAAACAGGAACAGATTGACAGCATCACACTTTCTACCATACATGATACAAATGACAAAAGAAAAACAAACTCTAGTCTGTGTCCAGTCACTATGGGCCAAGAGCCACAGGATGTTTCGGCCTTAAGTAGATGAATGATGTGGATTCCATTGTAGAAGGTTCTTAAAGGGATATAAAGTTAATAGTTATGGTATGATTTTATTTAGACAGAGCAAAATTTAACATTGACCAAAAGGAAAGATGCATTGTACCAGGTTAAAGAAAAATGCTCATTTCCACCTGTCGTCCCGGGGCAGGTTGATGTTACAAAAACTGATTTTAAATGTAGATGAATACGTGATCATGATTTATACATTTTAACATCATCAAGTTAGTTATCTAATGTTTACAGAATAGGCCTATATTGGTTTGAACTCTTCAATAGATTTTCATACAGTTAAACTGTTCAGTAAAAAGGAAATATTTCTTTATTTCTTCCTTCCCTTATTTAAATATTTCTTCATCTTTATTTATTATTTCAAATTATGTCCAAATCAAATCAAACTGGCATAAAAAGGCTGGAAGAGGCAAGTCAATTACATTTAATCAGTTCCCTGTAGGTTCCAAAACTGAATGACACTTTCTATAGACTTAAAACACACAAGACATTAAAGGGTCTATAAGACTCTTTATTCAGGCTTTATCATTTGCTTTATGTTTTGTAGTTTATGGTGTTTCTACTTTATATAAGTTTTTTTATTTATTTGTTTATTTGACAGGGACAGTACAAGAACACATTGCCAGCTCAGTGGCTGATGTTATGTACATAAGGCTAATCTGCAGCCCCGTCCCTGGTTAGGCTTTAGGGTTTAAAACAGGACAGAAAGATGAAAATCAGTAAAAAGCATCAAACAATACAGCAATAAAAAGAAATAAGAGAAGACATATCTGACCACTTCCCAAGTCCAGCCAAACTGTTCAGTGCTCACACTTTTGTTTGTTTTTTAGCCACAGCTTCAGCTTTGGTGAGAAAAGTCTCAGGTCCATTTGGGACTTTAGCTCCAGTGGCAAAGAGTTCCATAACTGTGTCCCTTTAACTGAGAGCAGACTGACCCAGAGCAGCTTTACTAAACTTCACTCTGCAGTTCCTTCATTAGTGTATTTTTGTACTAATTGACACATTACAGACGGAGCAAGACCATTAAGACACTTGAATATATTTTTTATAAAAGAGAAACTGATGAAGCTATCGAATGTCATCATTTTATATTTTTGAATGATAGTGCAGTGATGCCACTTCATTGGTTTTTGATCAAACACTTTAAGTGTTTGCTTGTAGAGTGATGTTAAAGGCTTTAGCACAGATTGTGAGGCCTGATTAAACAATACGACATATGAGATCAAATCATAGCATGTAGATATACTCGATACACAAGACCTAATCATACAGAAACAATTTAAATTTGTCTTGATGGTCTTAGACATTTTTCTGACATGGCATCAAACTTCAGTTTAGAATCTATAATAACCCACAGATCTGTTTATTCATTCACTCAGTGCTCTCCTGTCGTAGCCACAGCCGCCCTGGCTTTTCCAGGCGTGAGACCGGACTGAGACCGAGGCTGAGTCAGACCTGGAGCAGATCCAGGTTATTTTTAGACCGAAGGAAAGAAGGAAGCTCAGACTCTGCAGAAACAAGAAGCAAACTCACGAGACAAAAACGAGACACAAACGAGACACAAACTCACGAGAGTCACTTTCCCTCAGGAGAGTTTATTATTTATTTATATAATAAAGCCAAGTGCTGCAGACTTCAGTTTAAACTAATGAACACTCTGAGCTCATGGTAAAGGTTTAGTTTAGTCGTGTCAGAGCGGTCACTGGTTCAGTTCCCGTGTGGAGAGGAGAGTTCAGCGAGTCGAGCAGTTCAAGTCGCTGACGTCAGAGTTTGCTGCGTCAGCGACAAGACGGCCAAAAAAAGAGAGGGGGGGGAGAGAGAGAGAGAGAGAGGGGGGGAGAGAGAGGGGGGGAGAGAGAGAGAGAGAGAGGGGGGAGGGGGAGAGGGAGGGGAGGAGAGAGGGGGAGGGGGAGAGGGAGGGGAGAGAGAGAGAGAGGGGGGAGGGGAGAGGGAGGGGGAGAGAGAAAGAGGCGGAGCAATGAAAGAGAGAGGCGGAGCCACACTTATAAAATGGACTCTCAACAATAACATCTTCTTCTTCCAGGACCAACTATTCAAAGAACTGAAGGGCGGGGTTATGGGTGCAGCCTACGCCCCAAACTCCGCTGGGCTGTATCTGGGACTATGGGAACAGCAGTATGTACTCAGGTATGTACTCAGGTATGTACTCAGGTATGTACTCAGGTATGTACTCAGGTATGTACTCAGGTATGTACTCAGGTATGTTCACAGTGACACCAACCCCTTGAGACAATTCATTACATTTTACGGCTTTACAGGCTCCAAAAAACAACTGCTGAATTTTCACACCTTTATAAACAACACTTATCCATCAAGCTCAGTCCAAACTTCAGTCAAAAGGAAATTCATTTTCTAGATTTCAAATCATTCTGGATGGCAGTGGACAGATACAAACCTCTATTTATCGAAAAAGTACAGACAGAAATACCAGACCAGAAAGCTTTCATCCAAAACACCTCATTCCAAAGACTGAGGAGAATCTGCAGCTCTGAAAAGCTGAGGACATGTACGAGATTCACACGCAGGGGCTACAACAAAACACACTAGATTCAGCCATAACTAAAGCAAAAAGCCCAGATCAGAATGTTCTTCTCCAAACACAACAGCCTAAAAACACACTTTTCTGTTCCTTACAATACAGCAGAACGGCTTACAAACTTTAACAAACTTCATTCAAAACTGGAACATTCTGTTCTGTGATCAATCGTTGGCTGTTCTCAGAGCGCCCTCCTACTCTGAAAGATAAACTGGTGAGAAGTTATCTGCCCCCTGAACACCTGCCACCTTCCTCTTAAGGTGTGGCTCCTGCAAACTCTGTCCTAAACTGGAACTTATTTCATGGACGCCAAGAAAGAAAGGCCCTGTCAATGCCAAAACTTTGCCAACTGCAATACAATGTATATGACTGACTGTGAATGTGCTTTTATATTGGACGCACAAAAACAATATTAAAAGAACATAAATATGCTATCAAAACACAAAACCTGGATTACCCAGTTAACATTTCAAAACCATGAGCCACACAAACATCAGTAGCCTCAGAGTCTTGGTCCTCGAGGAAATACAAATGGACCTCAGAGGAGGGGATACACTGCCCAGGGTTAAAGCAGTACTTAGGCCCTGTCCCAATTCCAACACTTGCCCTCGCTTTGAGCCCTTCCCCTTCATTTTGCGCGTTCCCGCGAGGGGGAAGGGTGTCCCAATACTTAGGGAGCATAGAGGAAGTGCCTATCTCCCCTTGAAAAGGCCCCTCCGCAGCGAGTCAGCACAGGAGCAGACTTGCGGCCGGATAGCAGCAAGGGAGTATCCCATAATGCCTTGCAAGCTCAGCCAGCGGCAAAAGAGATGGCGGCAACCAGTGGAAGCGAAATTTACAAATGTAAGTATAAATTAGCAAATACGCCTGTAAATGTTTTAAATCAGTTGGAATGTGTTAAATCGATGTATATGCAATGGACTGTTAAGTTTATACTTGGAAAGTCGCTATTTGACGACGTTCGTAAAAATGCCGAGTGCTTCGCAAGAGTCTGCCCGTCAATATACACTGACCGCCGGGAGTGTGTCCCGGTGTATACGTGCGGATGTTAAGTGCTTATCCAGGCTTCAAATATTCGTGATAACAAGGCATAATGAGCACAGAAAAACCTCAGTTACACGTTACGATTCATAAGCGAAAACTTACAAAGTATGAAAGAACGCCGTAGATTGTGTTTGCCACATGCCATATCGCACGACACATATCAGGTCTATATATTTAGCATTGGAGGGGGAAAAAAGATGGAATCTGATGGAATTTTTTATATCTTTACAGGGCCTACAGAGAAGACCTTTGGCCTCATCCGCTTTAGGGTAGCAAATGATGGCAAATTTTTAAAGACAAAATTCACCACCAAAAGCTTGTGGGTGTGAGTGACCAGATTGTACAAATCATATCTGATAATGCTATTGACCCAAGGTACATGCCCATATTGATATTCACTGTATGCTTACAGGCCAGCAGTGAAAGAGCTGGGCCTGGAGGGTGTAATCACCCACAAGCAGGCCAGCAAGAAGTGGGAAAATTTAAAGAAGCGTTATAAGGTTATTATTTGTGTGTGTGTGTGTGTGTATATATATATATAATCTGTTTTATATCTTTTATCCGTAATCTACAACTTTTCATTTCGCTCCCTCTGTCACACACTCACACGTCTCTTTCCTTGTAGGCACTGAGAGATGGAAATACCAGCACTGGCACAGACGGCGGAGAAACAACTGCGTCAAAGTGGGCATTTTATGAAGAGATGCATGCTTTTTGGGGGGAAGGCCAGCAGTTGCTCCCCAGTTGTTGTGTCTTCCTTCAGACCAGCTCAGGAGGACCCACAGCCCTGTTAATGGTAAGGTGACTGGAGTAGGAATTGCCATTTTCTGAATTAGCTGGGTTGCCATGGTTTCCAGTTTAATTTTTCAGTTTGAACATTAAAGTGCTGCAAAAAATGTGATGGGTAGAAAAAAGAAAGGAATATACCTCACAAAAACTTACATCACCATCAAAGCTCTAATTTGTGCTGTATATTACTTTTCTTTACTGCCATTCACCTTATTAGCAGTGCTTTAATGCAAAACCAGGCAGCTTTAGCAGGAAATTGTTCTACCGTCCATGTTATTAAAATGCACTTGGAAACCATGGCTACCAAGCTAATTCAGAAATTGGCAATTATAACATTTTACAATAACTTTGAAATATGACCTCAATTATTTTTGTCCCGAACAGGCCATTGTCACACCACAGCCTGAAACCCCCAGGGAAGACCTTCCTCAGTCTGCCCCAGCCTCTTCAACCAATCCTCCCACTACACCACCTGTCACTCCAACCACAGCCTCTTCAAACAATCCTCCCACTACACCACCTGTCACTCCAACCACAACCTCTTCAACCAATCCAACTACACCATCCACAACCTCTTCAACCAATCCAACTACACCATCCACCACAGCCTCTTCAAACAATCCTCCCACTACACCACCTGTCACTCCAACCACAGCCTCTTCAAACAATCCAACTACACCATCCACCACAGCCTCTTCAAACAATCCTCCCACTCCAACCACAACCTCTTCAACCAATCCAACTACACCATCCACCACAGCCTCCTCCATCATTCCAGCTACTCCATCCACCACCCTGTGTACCACGCCAAACCCATCGCCAAGGAAGAGGAAGAAGAATGCTAACCAGCAAATTCTGGACTTCCTCAAAACCGAATCTGTTAATGAACAGAGAAGGCATACGGAATCCGAAGAAAAAACTGAAAGGTTTATAAACCTTTTTGAAAGATTTGTGGACAAAATGCCTGACAAATAGACAGTTTTTCTTTTAATATCCAGGCTGTTTATGTTCATTGCCATGTTATTTTGACCATCACTTATTTCAATTGTTGACTTGTTTTTATTCTGTTTATGTTCAGAGTTCTTTTTTATTATACAACTTTTATAAAAGTATGTGACTATCAATAATTTTCACCAATCATCCAAATACAGTGTGTAGATCATAAAAGAAACTATCACCAACATGTTCTAGAAATAAGTTTAATAGAGTTCCAACTGACCAGGAAGTAATGGATCCTGGGAAATGACAAAATATATAAAATGAACCATAAGTACAAACTTAAAAATAGCACAAGAACATGTGCATGTTAACTATTTACAATTTTAAACAGAATAGTCTATTGAGGGCCTTTTGCATTGACCAACGCAGCAAGCCTGTCCCTTGTTGCATTTCCTGGTCTCTCGTGTGCATGAGGAGCTTCTTGGAGGGGAGGTCCCAGGTCCAGGATGTCCTGTGCCACATCATTGTCTGGTTCCAGGACATCGCCATTGTCCAGGCAGACATTGTGCAAGAAGGCACATGATGCAATCACCTGAGGTGCAAATGTAGGTTTAACCTCCAAGGCCCTGAACAGAGTTGACCTCCAGCGAGTCTTCATCATGCCGAATGCTCTCTCCACAATAGAACGGGCCTTTGAGTGGTGGTAGTTAAATTTTCTTTGCACCCGGCAATTCACAGGTTCTCTGTAAGGAGTCATAAGAGAGATGGGTTCATCCAAACAAGGATATCCACCATCTCCTAGGATGAAGTATCCATTAGGTGGATACCTTCTAGCAATGTAGAATGAACTGTTTTTTAAAATGCGGGTGTCGTGTACGGAACCTGGATAGCCCACGAAAATATCCATGAACTTTCCAGTATGGTCACAGAGGGCTTGCATGCTAATGGAATAAAACCCTTTGTAATTTAAGTAGTCCAGACGATGAAGCGATGGAGGCTTGATTCGAACATGACAACCGTCTATGGCACCAACAGCTTTGTTTAGGACTGGTGTCCCCGCCAGCTGGGCAAATCCATTACCCACAGTGTCGATGTCTGCAGGCTTTGGAAAACTGATGGCTCTATTTAGATTGTCCCAAAATAACTGTGCCACTCTGTGAACAATCCTGTGAATGGTTGATTTGGGAATACTGAAAACTCTGGACACCACACGGTAGGAAAGACCATGGGCAAGCCAGTAGACGTAGACGAGGACTTCATATTCATTTCCCCAACCATGGTTCTGCTCTCTCTTCATTAGACGCTGTAGGGAATGCATGGCCTGCCTCGATAATCTGAAATCCTGTCTGGTCTCCAACTCGACATCTAACCACAGGCGTAGGACAGGCACATCCGTGTTAAATCTGCAGTATGTCACTGGGCGGTCACTCTGGAAAAAAATAAAGAAATATTAATATGTGCAATAACCTCAGTGTTTACAACCCCTGCAATGTGACTATATCAATCAACCACCTGAATGTAAACAGTCATTTATTATTCATCAGCACTGCAGTGCTTTGTGTAGTTTTTTTAGCTACACAAAGTTTATTTTATTCAGTGTACATAAGACATGTTTATACAGTCTATTGATAGATGCTAAGAGATTTTAATAAACTCAATTATTATAATAATAATAATTATTATTAACACCACCTGTGTGATCTCCTTCATGATCAGGTAGCTTCAGCCATATAAATGGTTCTCAATATACTGACTCTGATTCAAGCTTTCAGTAAACAATGGTCTGAAGTGTTGCTTGTTTACATTCTGCTTATGTGACATAAATGATTGATTGACATAGCGAAAACAGTAATGCATCATGTTTATTCAAATGCAAAACATACAAACTTCTTAGACACAATGCTAAGCTAGTTGCTAGCTGACTTGAGCAAAGTTCCAACATTTAAAAAAAACGACATACCTGAAACATCCCAGCTATTGCAAGCATACGGCGAACGCGTCTTCTGTTTCGTATGTTTCTTCTCCGTTGATTCCTCAAACGTACATAAATCAACATAGGTACTTGAGTCATCTTCTGTACTTGGTAGTTGAGGTCTCCAAACGTTTCGCCTCTCATCCAAAAGGCTTCGTCAGTGAACAAGGTTCCCTCAGCAAGCAGCGTAGATAAAGACCAGTTGGGAGGAGTTGGCTCCTCCCCTCTAATAACAGCTACTCTCACCTGTGGGTAAACACCTTTGAAGTAGAGCGTCTGTAACGACCTGCTCCCCCCAGTATCGGTCAGTCCTGTCCTATTCATAGATGATCACTGCTAATTACCTGCCTATTGTTCTATTGTTAGCTGAGGTATCGTCTTCTTGGACTGGCCGTGCTCTGTCGGTTTTCCCCGAAGCAGATTGGAGTAAAAAGCAGAAAGATTAAATCTGAGTCCACCATTTCGGTTCATGGAGGGATTTTCTTTTCTGACAAAAATAGCTTCTTTTACTCCTCTTTCAAACCAACGTTCTTCTTTAGCTAGAATTTTGACCTCCCCGTCCTCAAAGGAGTGATTGGAGGCTTTAAGGTGGAGGTGCACAGCCGACTGAGGGCCGCTTGTGCTTTCTCTTCGGTGTTGATAAAGTCTCTTCTGTAAGACTTGTTTGGTTTCTCCAATATAATGTTCTTTGCATTCTTCTTCTTTGCATCGAATAGAATAAACCAAATTGCTTTGTTTGTGGCTCGGAGTTTTGTCTTTGGGATGAACTAATGTTTGTCTCAGTGTGTTCACAGGTTTGTGGTACACTGGAATCCTGTGCTGTTTAAAGATTCTCTGAAGTTTCTCTGATACCCCGGCTACATACGGCACTGCAACTCCCTTTCTTCTGGGTTCTGTAGTCTGTCTGTCCTGCTCTTTGGGTCTTCCTGCCCTTTGTGCTTTAGTGAAGGACCAGTTAGGATAGCCACAGTCTGAGAGGGCTCTCTGGACATGTTGCTCCTCTTTGGTCTTTCCTTCTGCACTGGTAGGCACCTCTTTAGCTCTATGTCTGAGTGTCCTAATGACCCCTATTTTGTGTTGGAGTGGATGGTTAGAGTCAAACATCAAATACTGGTCAGTATGAGTTGCCTTCCTGTAAACCTCTGTCTGCAGTTGTCCGTTTTCCCCTATGATAACTTTACAATCTAAAAAGGCAAGTTGTTTTTCCTTAGCGTCCTCCCGAGTAAATTTAATGTTAGGGTCCACAGCATTGATGTGATCTGTAAAAGGTGCCACTTCCCTCTCTTTAATTTTGATCCACGTGTCATCTACATATCTGAGCCAGTGGCTGGGTTTGTTACCTGGGTATGAGGCCAAGGTATTCTTCTCCATTTCCTCCATGTAGAGGTTAGCCACTATGGGTGAAACTGGAGAACCCATCGCACAGCCGTGGATCTGTCTGTAGAAGTTGCCCCTGAACTGGAAATATGTGTGCTAAGGCAGATCTCCAGTAGTTGGCAAATGTGGTCAGGGGTGAGCTGGGTCCTATCCGCTAGAGTGCTGTCCTCAGTCAGTCTCTTCCTCACCGCTGTGACTGCTGCTGAGGTAGGGACGGATGTAAACAGTGCTGTCACATCGTAAGAAACCATGGTTTCATCTGTTTCCAGCTGCAGGTGTTTGATCTTCTCCACAAATTCCTTGGTGTTTTCCACATGGTGTTCTGTGTTGCCGACTAAAGGGGCTAAAATGAACTTGAGATGTTTCGCCAAACACCTGCAGCTGGAATCAGATGAAACCATGGTTTCTTATGATGTGACAGCACTGTTTACATCCGTCCCTACCTCAGCAGCAGTCACGGCGGTGAGGAGGGGGGAGGAGGAGGAGGAGGAGGAGGAGGCGAGTGGATCGATGGAGACTCAGTGTAACTGGACTATTCTGGTTCTGAAGCGGCTCGTCATTAAACTGAGCTCTGTGACATCATCTGCATACAGAGAGTGTTTATCCGGGCAGCAGGAACTCAGATCTAATGGTTTTAAATGAATAAATATGATATTTTTCAAACAGAGGAAAGAGTGAATGATTTCAGCTGAAACTGTAGTGAAGGTGTTTCAGAGCAGAACGTTCACAGGAAAAACATTATCTTTAGATTTACAGTTTTTCTCCGTTGGTTTGGCTCATTTCTTGAAACAGAAATTACATTCTCAAACAACACGGATAAATCTCCAAACCACTTGGTAATTGTTCACAACAGAATTGAATTTCTCATTAATTTCATCAAATTGCAAATGTCTAAGTCCATGTCTCAGTGTCTCAGAACATCTTTGTTAATGCTTAAGTATATTTAGCACAATTAGCTCAGTTTCCAAGTGAATAGATCTGGATTTAAACTGTTGATTCTCAGTCTAATGTTTGTTGTATAAGTCGTCACAAGTACAATAGTCTGTTCAACTGTCAAAATGAGTCAAGAACACAAGACCATGAATATTTATTACAGCGTTAAAGCTGAGGTACCTGGTGTTGTGGATACATTTATTTTACCTCCTCAGAGTCTGTTACAAACACAGACCTTGTTTTGTTTTCACCTAAAGTTCTATTGAGCGATGGATGATAAAGTCTGATCTAAATGAGTGTCATGTATCTTATCTCAGTGCTGTTTGTGGGTGAAATGTGCTGGAAGGACATTCTTTGAACAATGTGAACACACAGGAGGGACTGAGAGAGCTAGAAACAAGTTTGGGCCAAAACAAAAAACATGTGACTGTTTGAACAGGAAACATCAGGAACCTGAGCTTTAACAGGTGAGACTAATGAAGCTGTAGCTGCATTTCATTTATATTGTGTTTGTGTGTTGTGTTACAGTATGTTAGACTTTATTTGTGTGAATGTTAATGGTGTTAGTTAGACAAAGTTAGAGTAACCAGAGTCACTGAAGGCCTGGGCTCAGACTGAAAGCTGGACATGAGAGACATCTGCCAAAGGGACAAAACATCTAAACATTTAGACTTGCAGAGCTTACACGGAGTTAAAGGGACAAAGCACTGACTGTTAACTGAGTTTTTGATCATGAGTGAAGTGTTCAGGGACAGATCTGAGCTTTAGCTGAACTTAAGACGGTTCTGCCAAATGAGAATCATTTCTGTTTCAAGAAATCAGACAAACCAATGGAGAAAAACTGTAAAGATAAAGTAATAAAGTAATAAAGTAATAAAGTGATAAAGTGATAAAGTGATAAAGTAATAAAGTAATAAGTGATAAAGTAATAAAGTGGATAATGTGATGACATCATGTGTTTGAGAAGCTGAAACAGGAGAAACAAAAGAGTCTTTATGTTTCAGTGACGTCAGAGCAAACAGGGGCGCGGCTCCACCTGCCACTACAGGCCACGCCCCTACACCTGCCGCCAGCACAGGCCCCGCCACATACGCCCTGGACCGGAGGCTCCTGTTCAGACGCGGGTAGTACTCAGTTACAGTTACTCAAGTACAATGATTAAACTGTAGTCAGTACTTTTTACTTCTACTCGAGTATTATCGGGCCTGAGACAAACGAGCGCTGTGATTGGACAAATGTGTGAAGCAGAGAAGAAGAGAGAGACCCAGACTGTAATTTGTACGGGTGTTGCCACGGAGACGGACTCAGTCTGTCAGGAGCGTGTGGACAGTGGTCATGGAAGTACATCTGCTTGTGAAATTAAATAAATCTTTTGTGTGCACTAGTGCCCTCTGCAGGTGGGAGCATCATGCACATGTAGAGGCTACAATAGTTTAGATGTTGACGGACACGTTAGGACCCGGTTCTTTTGTATCACTTTAATGACACGTGTTAGTGGATAAAGGGTTACAGACTGAAATGTTTAGTTTCCAACACAAAAGACTGAAGTCCTGGGGTTAAACAATTAAAGCACAATTCGGCGCCTCCTGCAGCAGATGCCGCCTGGGTCGCCTATGCCCAGGGCTGGCGCTGAATATTATAATGAAGTATCGTTAAAAGATCAAACATGTAACGGTGAGTTTCATATATCGCTCGCCAGGTGCATCGAAGGTTATGGAGCAAACGTTTACTTCAATAAATAAACTTTATTTATTTGCAGTGACTTTAATGTAGTTATTGATTTATATCAGACACAAATATAATATTAACTTCATCACTGAACAGCTTGAGTCGATACTGTCACTATGTCAATCAAACATATTCTGCCCGTGAACGCCTGTAATTGGCCGAAACAAAAAAAGATGACCCAGCTAAGCCCGCCTCCCCATTGCCGTGTATGACGCACTTCCGCCAGAGGAGCCGACAGAGAGAGAGAGACACACACACACACACATACATCCGTGTACTTCTATCTTAGTGAGGACACTCATAGACATAATGTATTAGCCAGACCCTAACCTTAATTCTAACCCTAACCCTAAAACCACATCTTCACCCTCAAACAGTCCTTCAAATAAGTGAGGACCACCAAAAATGTCCTCACTCTGTTGGTTAAAAACTCAAAACTGGTCCTCACAATGTCGTAATTACAAGAACACACACACACACACACACACACACACACGCACGCACGCACGCGCACACACGCACACGCACACGCACACGCACACACACACACACACACGCACACACACACACACACACCTTGAACCTGAAACTGGAGAAAAACTGTCACTTGCAGCTAAATGAACATTCCTAATCATCACCGCAGACTGAGCAGAGAAGGATCCGCCCCTGCTGCTGGTTTCATCCATAAAAACCACTTGGTGAGTGGAAAACGCTAAGCTAAAAGCAGCTAACTGGCAGCTCCGATGCTAGGTGAAGCCGCTCTGACGTTGGAAGCGGACTGGAACCAGCTCTAACATAAAGGTATAGTAAGATCAGAAGCTAAGCAAAGCTTTTATAACTAGAGCCGTTTGCTGTGCGTGTGTGTGGAAAACCTCAACGGAAAAAGCAACACATTGAGGCACTCGGTGAGTCTGAAACCAGCTGTTAGCCGTTAGCTCACTTAGCCTCGCCCTTAGCCTCGCGCTTAGCCATTGATTTGTCTCGTTCCGTTTCCATGGCAACACTCCAGGCACGTTAAAGCCTCCGTGTGGCTCGTTCTGAAAACTATTGCACCAGTTTTAAAGCCATGGATCAGTAAATTAATACCTGTGGTGCTAAAACCAATATTTAATGTGATATATTTTGTGCACTCTATTTGTGTTGTTGCTACATTTAGACACAAGATGTCACTGTTGAGCTTTAATTCCTCTGTTGCCTTTAATACTTAGATATTAAGAGTTATGCCATTGTGCTGATGTTTTCAAGCCTTATTTTGCCAAATTATGTAATTGCACTAAGAAATAATTTGCAAGTGTGAAAATGTATTTTTTTTTTTAACATTATAATCAATGCATTACATCATAATGCAATTGTACTTAATGCAACTTAAAGCTGCACTTTGTAAACAGTGATTTATCATAGTTTATCGGTAATTCATGATTCTTGTTTTATTGTTTAATATGAATTTAATGGATTTAATTCAGTTTAATTAACTGTAAATCATTTTGATGATGTAGGAAACAATATGTTTTAGAAAGTTGAGAATGTAATGTACTATTATTAGATTAGCCTAATGTAGGCTACCATTATTTAATTTTCCCAGGAGTGTTTGGATTTTCCTCATATTCATCAGTGAATTCCACAGTTTATGAGTCTTTGTTCTGCTTAAAACAAGAGGAGCTAAATCAGCATTTAAGGCTAAGTTCAGTGACTCATGTGAAACAGCTTCACCTAAACCGTTTAGTCTAAAGTCAACTGTTACATTTAGCTTGGGTTGGAGTTTCTTGTTTACAAAGTACCAAAGGGATTAAATGTTAATTTTATTATAATCGCTCCAGTTAAAGTGATAGTCTGGATGTCTAAATGCATTACAAATTTGAAGAAATGCACAAAATTGACCTCATGGCCTTACATTTTGGTATAAAGTAAGTAAAATATTTATTATAATTTTTTTTTTAAGTCCCTCCTCTCCTGATCTCAGCAACTACTCAAGAGTCCCCTCGCCGATGGCCTCAACCAATAAAATGCGAGCACGATGATGATTGACACATCATGCACGCGCTGTGTGCTCGTGCCCAGGGGACGCGCTGAGAGTGATTCTCATACCTGCATCCGCCATTACGCCCAGAGCGCCGCTATGGAACAGCAAGAACAACCAGCACGCGAACAGAAGCTACCAATTCCACGATTGCCTTCTACATCTCAAAAGAAATTTAAACAGTTCAAAAGTCCTTCTACTAAATTAGCTGAAAAAAGATTGCGAGATAGAAGTAGAATTTATATCGGACAGTCCTTCAACAGATGGAGGGACCTTCGTGTGCTCAAGGGATGCAGAACGGATGAAGATTTGGCAAAGTTTCTTATGGACAGGTAAATGCATGACACTTTGAAGTTTTCATAGCGACAAATTATGTTGAATGTAGTGCATCCGTTAGCTGCTGTCATGGTTATGCTTTTGCGAATTCTAAGCGCTAAATAAGCTAGCTAAACATGAACTGTTTGCATCGCGTTAAAAAGTGATACGTTAGCCTAATGTAAACAATGATACTGATCACCGCGGATGTTTTTCACTCTTTACATGCACATGATTGCGTATATTTCTGTGTATATTGGCATTACATCATGCAGCATTGGGTTGTGGAGACGTTTCTGACGTGCAGTATGTCTAATGTGAAACTCAAAATGTAGCGCTAGAATATTAGTTTATTGTACGATAAATAATTGATGGCCAGCAGGCTACCTCTGTTTTAGAAGGAAAAACGATTCAATTTTTAGTTTACTCTGTAAGAATGTTATTAGAATTACACAACGTCTTTGTCATTCTGTGTAAATTTTAAATAACTATGTTTCCACTTTCCAGTTACCAAACCGGATCAGGAGCTCAGACTTCAACTCCATTCAAAAAACAACTATTTCCTGCTAATATTGCTGTTCCAGCACTATCTAGTATCCATGGGGACTTATCTGAGAGGTAAGAATATTTTAGTAAATTAGATTAGCACAGAGGCTTCTATACATAGATACATACAATATGGGGGTGATACATTTGAAAGAAACAGAGTGAAACAAATGCACAAAGTGTGATAACTAGTTTCTTGCACCCATGTGCTAATTCACTCAGGATGTCTCCTCACAATACATTTCAGTAGGCCAGCATGGAGTGGCCACTGATCAAGGCTTGATCAGTGAGAGCCATTTGTGCTGATTGAATAACAATAGGCAGAGGTGAGAGGAACGGCTGTGACTCAGAATGTTGTCTCCAGCTCTCTGGAAGCATGACTTTTTGGGTTTACTGTTACCTTATCAAGTAGATCTAATCATATGGAAAATACTTTGCGCAAAATATGTCCATTACACTAGCCAGGAAAAAATAGACACCCAAACGACACAAAACCACAGTCAATTGGTTGAGGAGAATATTCATAAACTAACATTCTCTTGTATTTGTAGAGATTTGGATTTTGAAGAGGGAGTTGAGGTGTTGGAGCAAGGTGAAGCCTCTGCTTCAAGAACTGAAGAGTAAGTAAACATTTTTTGTATCTGTATAGTTGTCACTCTGGTAATTGACATTGAAATTGTTGTTTTTTTGTTTAGTTTACCATCAGTTGTTATTCCTGAGGAGATCGATGAGGAGGAGTACAACAACATTGAACAGTCTATGTGAGGATTGAGCTTGTGTTAACATTTTTTTTCTTCACCAATCTCATACTAACTCCGTGTTACTTTCATGATACAGCCTTGAATCTGACGATGACTACACATGGTCCCCAGCCATGAGACTGAAGATGTTTCGACTTCAGAGGAAGAAAAAACAATCGAAATGGACACTTATGAGGACAGCGATGATGAGAATACATACCTCCATATCGCATAAGTTATATATATTTTTATGACTCATTGCCCCCATGGGGAATTCTTATACACAGTGCATGTGTATGTAAACTGAATGTGTAAAACTTTGTAAATAATACTAATTTTTAAATCGCTGTGTTCACAGAACAGGGGCCTCTTTGAGAGGTAAAATAGACCTAGATAATGTCCAGGACATAAGTGAGGAGGACACACTTTATGACTTTGTCATCCCTGAAGTACCCCACGATGACCCAGTGCCTGTACCAGATAAATATAAGGTGGCTGTTCCTGGAGACATTGTTGGTCAGCAGGCTTCAATTGTTTATCACAAGTGTGTGCAGCAACTTGCAGAGTTCCTGCTTATTCCAGTACAAATATGCACAGCCAAAGATCAACTTTTATCAGAGTGTGGAGCCCCAGCACCATACCACATAGACATTTCTACCAGAGGAACAGCTATGGTTGTGAAATGGGTATGTGCATCTATAGTTCATTGTTGCAATGCATCTTGTATTTTTTTGCAATAATGTATTCATATGACTCTTTCTAATTTATTTAATTTTAGATGTGTCCCAATGGTCATGTTGTCTGGGATTGGAACTCCCAGCCCAAATTTAAATTTGGCATGCAGTCTGGTGACTTCATGCTGTCAACCAACATACTTTAATCTGGTAACAACTATTCTAAAATAGCCCTCTTGTTTAAATACATGAATATGGGTATGGTTGCCAAGTCCACTTTCTACCGTATCCAAGATGAATACTGTCATGACGCCACTGAGAGCTTCTGGGAAGAAGAAACGGGCAGCAGTTATTGCTGAGGTCAATGACAGAGAAAGTGTTGTTGTTGCTCTAGGTATGTTTTGGTGTTAATTTATTATATATGTGACTGAAAACTGTTATTTACTTTATTTTTAAATAATGAACACAGGTGATGGAAGAATGGACAGCCCTGGATTTTCTGCCCAGTACTGTACCTACACCTTGATGGACAATGAGAGTATGAAGATTATGTCCATCAAAAATGAAGACAAAAGAAGATGTGGTAGGATTTCCACAACAATGGAGAGAGAGGCTTTCATCAAGAGTTTTAATCAGCTGAAGGAGAAGTCAACCTTACAGAAGTGTGTACCGATGCGCACACACAGATTTCTGCTCTTTTCAGTAAGTCTCATGATATTTATGTTATGAAAATAGTAATTGGACACTTCTAAAGTAGATATATTAATTTTAATTTATAATCCTGACACAGGAAATGGCATATACAAAGACAGTGGCGTGGAGCACACCTACGATATGTGGCATGGAGCTAAGAATTTGGGCAAAAGATACATGCAGTAAGTAAAATAGCGAGTTTTGTGAAAGATGATTATGTGCATTTATACTGTACATGTATTTGATTTTTGTTTCTTTTCTGTGTAGGCTGGCCAGCAAAAGGGATGTTCCATATTACTTCAGTGGAACAAAGACATATGTAATCATTTCTGGTTCTGCTGCAATAAGGCAAACACATATGACGAGTTTTTTGTAAGTATATAAAAAAAATGACTTTCACAGCACATAATTATAGGTTCTGCATGTGATGACATAGCATAGCAACATATAGCATTCTATCACGACAACAGCAGCATAATGAGTGCCAAGTCGGCAATGCCATCCATTGACTGGCAACTCAATGTTTTGAAGTTTCTATTTCTATGTGCACACCATCAATAAATAAATATCTTTTAGACCATGTGGTTGGGCTTACTGCATCATGTCACTGGGGAACATGAGTGGTCTCTGGATGCCTGCCAGCATGACCCACTGGAAAGTGAACGGGAGAAAGAGTGGCTAGTGAAAGGGTCAACGGCGCACAACACTCTCAGGAGATCATTCTAAAAGAACGGTGGTTAAAAGAAGTGCCCAAGTATCTGAAGTTTAGGTATAGTAATAAAAAATATATATATTATAGAAGAAAAGCTCCAAATTATACACGATTTTCCTTGTAGATCAACTGCACGCCTGGAAGCATTCCACAGTCATCTGCTTATGTACGCCAGCAAAAGATTCAGCTATGACCGCCCATATGGACACCAGAATGCAACTTGCAGCTCTAGATTACAATCATCATGTACACAGACCTCCAAAAAGGAATGCTGATGGATCTATACAGTATGTTCAAATTTTGTAAACTATGCATCTTCATTGCTTTTCTATGATTTACTTTTGTTCCATCATGTTTGTCTATTTGAGATACCGGAAAGTATTCAATAAGAAGTCTAGGTGCTGGAGGATTTACACAGTGAAGGTTGAGAAGGACTATTCGTATATCCCAGAGCTCCAGACAATGACTGTTGCTGCAAGGTTGACCAGCAAAAAGGACTCCCACGCCATGCAAAATTGAGAGCCTCAGACCCAAGACAACTGGGTTTGCTGTCAACTATCCCTGCCCAACAACACAGAGTTACTCCAACATCAGCACCGAAGATGGTATGGACTCAAAATACTGATTTATAGAAGAAAAATGCAGTCGTCTATATATCCATAAAAATACTTTATCCTTGTTTTGTTACAGGCAACTATACACAAAATGACATCAATAGTGTTATATTTATTTGGAAATGTTCTGTAAATGAAAAGTTTGTTGAAAGTGAATTGACCGTGTTTATATATATAACCAATTTTTTCCGTCGTTATGATTATAAGAATGTCTATTTCTGTGACGAAAGTTTTTAGCGCAATGTGTTTGAGAATTACAAGGCTTCATTATATTAATTCTTTATTCGACAAAACAAACAGAAGCAAAGAAAAATGTAAATACAATCGGTGGTATATAAATCCAGTGTATGCCAGTTAGGATCAGGAAATGTGTCTCCTAATTTCCAAAACCACACAACTAGGGATGACCACCCGACGACCTGCCCCAGACTCCCATGGCGCCAAGCACCATACTGGCCGGGGTATGCAAGCAGGCAAACTGGACGGTTGTCTTCTCCATGATCTTGTCCATTCAACCATAAGCACGCAACTCACGGGCCAAAGTTGCCTGGCCAAGCGCAGACTCCTTTCTGAATGATATAGTCTCTACATGTGCACTTGTAGATATGCATTGCTCTGGAGGGCAGGCAGCAATTTTTTTGCCATCTCTCCTTT
>VHKM01000171.1:600000-935157 GCA_007210695.1 Neogobius melanostomus
AAAAATGATTAAACTAAAATAAAACTTACCAGAAATGTTTATTTGTTGTGTATGTTTTTTTTTGTTTTTTTTGGAGCTATGGCCTTAAAAAGTATGAGCAATGGATTAGTCTCTTCAAGTCAGGTTATGACGGCCCACTTTTGACTGTGGAAAGGTTTTTAGATGGTAAAAAGCTGCTGATGTTGTTGAATAATGAGCCGAGTTCTTGATCTTTCCTGAAATATCACAATGAGAGATTTCTCCTGAATTGAAGCCGCTCTAAAACACATTATTTTCCTTCAAGTCTTGCTCAAGGACACTAATGGTACCAAAGTGTTAATGATACTTTAGAGAGTTAAAGGGTCTAACAGTCAAAGCGAGTGCTGGATAAACTCCATTTGAAAGCGTCTGTTTGACATCAGCGTTTTCCCGCATGTCTCGGGGGAGGTATCCGGCCCGAGGCCAGGGGTGTGACGGGTGTAATCGCTGGGAGGGGTCCTGTAATGACGGAGGATGTTTCGCTCCTCAAACAATTACACGCAATGGAGACATTGGAGACGGGAGGGTCCTGGCTGAGGGGGAGAGGTCCATTTGAGTCAACAACCTCGTCTATCGCGCTCCGCTCAAGTGGCATGAACGGTCGCTCACGGGGCAGGAGTTTCCCGCTCACATTAACCCGTTTTTTCAAATTCTGCCCAGACGAGTAACTTTAGCACACCTTTCTTTTGCAACGTCAAAAGAAAAAAAAAGAAGTTGTTTGTGAGTAGCCTACCTTGTCTACATTTGTTGCCTATAACAATGCCTTTTACTTGTTTTTTTTAAAATGTTATTGGTCTTTTATTGTATTTGGATGTGTTTGTTGAAAGTTGCCTTGCCTGTATAAGACTAATGCATTATTCTAATATCAGTGACGTGCGCTGTGGTACCGTTCCTGAGCCAGATTCTTTATCCAGATGATAGAAAACCAACGTGCCCGACAAAACCCCATTAACCTCTTAAAGGGATACTTCGGGATTTTTGACATAGGGCCTCATTTCCTAGTTATCCTGAGTGTTGTTGATGTCTGGAGTTAATTTTTTCTTAAATTCATGCAGTTCTTATATTTGAAGAGTCTAGTTGCGCTAGCCTAGAGCAAGGCTAAAGCAGTTCTATGGTAAACGCTAGCCCGCATTAAAAAAACAGTCTGGCGCACTCCACAGTGCACCTGAGGTAAATCACTTATAACACCAGACTAACGATATAAATGTCTGTGTCGATAGGTTAATTTTAACCATTTTGCGTTTAAAATAACTTATATTTGAGCAGCATCAGCTTCGTGGCTGTAAGCTAAGGCAGCGGCGGAGTGATCTGCGAGAAAATAGTCCCTCAAAATGCGGTAATTCATGTGATACAAGGTCAGTTTTATTTAAAAAAATTATTCCATTAACACAGACATTTATATGGTTAGTCTGGTGTTATAAGTGATTTACCTCAGGTGCACTGTGGAGTGGGTCAGACTGTTTTTTTAATGCAGGCTAGCGTTTACCATAGACTGCTTTAGCCTTGCTCTAGCCTAGCGCAACTAGACTCTTCAAATATAAGAACTGCATGAATTTAAGAAAAAAATATCTCCAGACATCAACAACACTCTGGATAACTAGGAAATGAGGCCCTATGTCAAAAATCCCGAAGTATCCCTTTAACCGAGAACATTTTCGCCAGTTCGGCTTGACCCAAATCTAAACGTTTCTCGACTTGAGCTTACAGCCTCATTTGAAAGCTAAGGCCTATACTTTTTACACTAATATTATTTAGAGCAGTGATTCTCAGCTGGGATGCTGTCAGGAGCCACCGTAATACTAATATGGCAAGCAGCAATCTAAATAAGTATTGTTTCTTATATATCATGTAAAACACTGTATTATCCCACACATTAATGTTGAATGAGTAAGGATTAAACAATGAGGAGCGTGCATTAGACGGTTATAATGCACGACGCGGAGTCAAGAACTTCCTCCGCAAAGTGCAAGTTGTTTAATCCACTTTTACCACAGTCCCACAAATGTAACAATTTACAACAAATGTTTTGATCATTTACTAAACTGGATAAATATGCCAAACTACCGGGACTATTTTCTGTGGGCTTTTAGCCGGTCTTACACTGTGTGGAGGCTCGTCTCAGAGCGAGTCATTCTCTCGCTGCACCGAGGATCTCCGTCAGACTCAATGAAACAACATCAGCACAGAATCACAACACAACAGGACTAACCCTGCGCTTTTCCATGGAAGAAACCGACACCGAACACTCCTGGGCAGGAGTTATTTCACTTTTACCCTGTTTAAAGGGACTAGATACAAGTTATGGTCATTTTTATGACTCGTGCATGACGGCACTTTTTGAGTGACAGTGCAGGATTTTAGAGGCAATTGTGGTCTGGGCTCATTCTACACATGAGGACATGGCTGGAACATGTCATTTTAACATTTTTAAACTCTGTATAGTCCCTTTAACCTGAAGCTAGCTAGCTACCTGAAGCTCAACTGTTTATGGAAACAGCTGCAGTGGAGTCGCTTATACTTTGGTCTCACGAACTGAAACTTTTATGTTTGACTTTACTAATCCAGCCAAATATGCTTCAGTGCAGAGATCATTTTATGAAGTGTTGAAAATAATGAATAGTGCCTTAACCGTTTTCAAGAGAAATAGAAAGCTCGTATTTTATTAACAGTAATATGCTTACTCTCCTCTTCTTCCCATTCATCAAAAGTTTTGTTTTCTCCAAAATTGTTGAAATGAACCACAGAGTCCATCTTATTGGTTCCTGTCAGTCACTCGTGGAGTCAGAGCCGACTTGTCACCTGACGTAGGCTAATCAAGCGTTTATCTGATTCAGCTGTGTTATGCGTTGCTATGGCGATGTCCGCAGCGGAGTGATATCCCAGTGATTTAACCACCAGACTACATGTGCGGTTATACCAAAATAATGCACGCCTTGTTAGCCTTGGAATTCTCACTGACTGTGGTATAAACATTAGGTAATATACTACAAAGCTGAAACGATGACCTAAATAACTCAGATGCTTCTATACTTTTATGGCAGGTAATTCTTGAAATGAAAGAAATGTTCCCTGGAAAAGGCTCGCGACCCACTGAAAATGGTTATGTGACACCAGTTGAGAACCACTGATTTAGAGTAAAGAATGGTGGCAGCTGAGTTAAAATTTACGGTATAAAAGTAGTAACTTGCCTTTTTTTTTTTTTTTTTACAGCACACCTTCAAACAAATAATACATGCATTTATTTGAGAGCATATACTTATACTTAAACCACAGGGAAACGGATAGTCCTCTCTGCAGGGGACGTTATGTCACCGGGATAGCTGCAGTCTTTGTGATTTGGCCGTTTGCGATTTGAATTCAATTACCATCATCACAGGCTCAAGAGAATCCCCCTCTCTCCTCTGCAGGGGGTGTATGGTTCGTCCCGCGGGGGATGTATGGTTCGTCCTGCGGGTGGGGGTGGGGGAAGTGTGGAGTGCAGTCAGGCGGTTCGACAGTGGATTATGAGGTCCGTGAGTGCGGAAACTGTAAATCGGAGAGACCTGCAGCTCACGGCAAACACCATGGGACCGGGGTCAGGCCACAGACCGGGCTGTGTGTGAGTGCGTCTCTGATAGTGCGGGTCATATGTGAAGAGAGCGTGGCTAACCTTTTATGTAATATTGCCTTTGTCCCCGAGTGGACTCTGAATGTCCCTGCGCTTTGTTTCGTTGCAGCTACTGCAAACTGCTTCTCTCCTTGAGCAAAACCTTTTTCAAACATAACCTGTGTCCATTTTCAAAACGTATTTCAATTTAGTTTTAATTTAGTCTGATGATAATGACATTTAGATTAAAGCTTCATTTATGCTCCCATTTCGTACGTAAATACAGTCGATCATTTATGCTTCCACACATTTATAATGTCCAGTTTCCTTTATCAAAAGTTACCACCAGAGGGCGCTGGAAGATGTACTCAAACAGGAGATGAAGAGCTGGGACCAAAACAATATGGCGCACAGTTCTGTGACCACCATGCAAGGGGGACGCCATTGCTGCTATACCTCCAACTAGTGGCTGCAGAAGAAGCTAGTTTCGCATTAGAAAGCATTGCTCTTTACACACGTTTTAAACAACTGTAAAGCCTGGTTTCTGATTTTGTTAAACTTTCTACATCTGAATATTCCTCCTGTGATGATGATGGGTTAGATACAGTTAAAGAAACCAGGCGGGTTTCCGTAAGGAACATTTCAGAAATCTCGTATACTAATAAGAGCCTGACTGTGATTGACAGGCCGTTAGCATCAGAGCTAACGGGGCGGTTATGATCGAACTACACGCCCCGCAAGGGCCGAGTCTACAGTGAAGATCCCACCCTTATGCACTTTTTAGAAACATGCTCGATCGGAGCTGGGTAGGAGTCTGTAAATCCAGCATGGATTCTCTTTCAAACGTAGTTATTAACGCAAACGGGGAGGAGTGAGGAGTCTATAATTGTCTACATCTTTTTACAGTTTATGGGCACCACCCGCAATGTTTTTTTAATTTTTTTACTTAAATTAGGTAACACCATTGACAACACTGTCAATGGGTAACACAGTGGTGGTTTTGTTTGCAAATGGTTCAAATAACTTTTTAGAAGTTTGTTTGTGGTAAAAATGAGGTACTACAAAAAAATACAGTTTTTCCCATTTTTTTTTCTGAATGTTTGGCCCATTTTCCCCAAAATGTTTTGTCCCAAACTTTCCTAATTTTTGCCCATTTTATAACAAATATTTCCCTATTTTATCTGATATTTTTTGCCACAATTTCTCCCATTTCCCCCCCAAATTATTCCCCGTTTTCACACATTTCTTGACATTGGAGATAAACATGATATTGTAAATTTGCAGATCTTCAGCACATTATTGTTCTGTTTTCTTGTTCTAGATGACCAATATTTTAGAGTAGGTATCGACAAAAGCATCAGTCAGGTATCGGTATCTTAAACCAAGTATTGTTAAAGCACCGGTATCAAAGAATATTTCACGGTTCCCAGCCCTACTGAGATACCGTGATTGGTAGCCTCATTTCCGTCAGTCTGCCCCTTGCCTGGCCATCCAGACTACACGCTTGTCCTTTCCTTTACAAAAACATGTAGCTGTCCCAGGCTACGTACGTGTTTTTAACTAATCAGGGAAAATCCGGATGCAATGCAGGTGGGATGCTGTGTGATTTGTAAACAAGGAAGTTAGTGGTTTTACGATGGGACCAGGTGAACGTCAACAATCTGTCGTTTTTGCCACCAAAACGTAAGAGAAGGGTCTGAACGCAGCCGATGGAGGGGCACGGGGGCCGCGCGCTGTAAAAGCAAGTTCTCCTGGTCTGAGCACAAGTGTTGACAGTGAGGTCAGAGGAGAGTAAGTGAAAGCCTTTAAAAGCTTTTGTACAGTCTGACCCTGCCCCTCTCGTGTGTTTTAGAGGCTTGCAGGACCTCCTCTTCTCTCCTCTCCCCTCCCTGCCCCCTCTACCCCCGTCCCGTGTGAGTGATGTGGCTGGTGATCAGGCTGAAGGCTGCAGTCTGCTCTGAGGCACTGGGGGCGTTGGGGCGGCGGCGATGGGGAACTGGAGAGGAGGGTCCCTGCAGCGCGGATCCGCCATCTGGGATCAGCCGTGGAGACTTTTCAAATACAGATTTTTACACTTTGTCGTGGGCAGCGGTGGCAAAGTTAGATAGTGAGCAGCTTGTCGGGCAGAGGCCGGTGAGGAAGGGTGCGTATTTATTATTTATTTGATATGGACATGCTAGCATTGGACAAACAGATGCATTGTTTTGCATTGTTTCTGCTCATTTTCAACACCGGAGTTCTTCTTGGGCGACGTTTTGCTTCGAATGGAGTTACTTATTTGAGTAAAACCTTTGTTTACTCCACGCACAATAGGTTGCGTTCACGGCATGTCACTTCATTTTGGAGCCCGATGTTCTAATTCACAACAAAGTATGATTAGCTCAAGCTCAAAACTGTCTTCCTTGTATTCCTATTGTGCCTTGTGTCTATTTGCGATTGTAACATCATTGAATTTTGTAACGTGAGCACAACCTATAGCTGTTGTGTTCCATCCGGTTTGAACACAAACTGGAAGTAATTTGTTTTTCAGCAAATGATGTCAAAACAAGGTTTAAAATAAGCCAGGTGTCCGTCTGTCAGCCCCAGGTTGGCTGTTGCTGCAGTGGCGTATCTCGGGGTGGCCTCCTGTGGTGGCCCGGGCTCCTCAGGGGGGAGGCTGCATGAGGCTGCACGGTGGTACAGCGGTTAGTACTCGTGCTTCACAGCTATAAGGTCCCAGGTTCGATTCCCGGCTGGAGGGGCCTTTCTGTGTGTAGTTTGCATGTTCTTCCCGTGTTTGCGTAACTTTCCTCCAGATACTCCGGTTTCCCCTACCACTAAAAACATGTACAATAGGCCAGAACGAATGTAGTGTGTGAGCGAGTGGTTGGTAGTGGTCGGAGGGGCCGATAGCACAGATTGGCAGCCTCGCTTCTGTGAGTCTACCCAAGGGCAGCCGTGGCTACAATAGTAGCTCAGTACAGTGTATGTAGTGAATGGATTATGACTACAGTGTGGCGCTTTGAGAAACTTGGTAACACTGACAACTGTAAGTGTAAGACATTATTCATATTCTTCTTCTTAAGGATATTTGGGGCAGTGTTCCCTCTACCAGTGAATTGGCAGAGCGCCCTGCCATCAGCACACCCGTCCCCACAAGAGCGCTAATCACTGATTGTTAAGAGTAGCATCTTTACCAAATCCGCTCCACTTCTCCATGAGAAAGTCCTGTACTAACTGAGATCCTGTCAGTTTTTTTCTTTCATACTTTGTCTACCTAATCCAGTCTGCTGATATATGGAAGTCCAGTACATGTTTTGCATTAGTTTCGTAAATTTGTTTGAACTTTGTTGTGCTCGATTTTCCTGCTTTTTTAAAATGATTAATTTATTACGTTTTTAGTTTTCATTCAGCACGTAACATAGAATTAATTAAATGAGACCTAAAGCGGCTGTAAAATAATTGTAAATTGTAAATTAGGTATTCGGGTCATTTACGTGTAAGGATTTTCAAAAGGCCAATTTTGAATATGAAAAAAAAAAAAGAATATCTAATGCTATTATTCAAACATCAAGAATGTCTTTTACCTTCAAATTCATAGTTAATCATTGAAGTTAAGTGATTTGAGTGAGTGTTTGTTCTTTAAGTAATGACTTGGCCATGGCTTTAAAAAAAAGTCATATGGTACGACTGATTTACCTTAAAAGTAAAACGTTCCCTTATATTAATGTACTTAAGGGACTATTTTTTCATGTTCTCTAAAATTTAAAGTATTAGGAAACAATGTATTTGTCTAACGTTTAGTTTTTGTTATTAAAAAAAAGAAAGTAAAGTCAGAATTGATTCTATATCAGAAACCGTCTCTTGAATATAGTTCACAGACATATGTTTTCCTTAAATTGGATAAAGCAGAATACCATTCACCTAAACAAGGTGTGCCAGAGATTAATATTTCAGCAACATATTTGATTGATTTTTTATTTTTATTTAGAACTAAATACAGGTTTTGCTATTATTAGTCGCACCAAATGACGAAAAGACCCATTCCTCAGACTTTACGTTGTGCATCACTTAAAAAAGTTTCTATCAAACAGATTTGTTTGTCGATGAACAGCACTCCACCTCTGATCAGCCCCCGTCATTTATTCCGCGCTCGTTCCAGTCGCTTTCATCGCGTCTGAAGTAAATGTTTGTGCAGACGTGTCATTTTCTTTTGATTGCGTATTGTGCCGCGTTGCCTTTAATAACACGGTACACATCGCCGATAATTCAAGGACTCCGTTTACTTTCTCTGCGGAGCGGAATGATTTTGTGAAACGGAATGCAGCTCGGTAGAAAATATGTTTGTTCAAAGTCCAAATATGGCTCTGTCAGTTGTTCCGGTAATGCACCTGGAATCGGGTTATTGTCAAACAGATGGTGATATAACAGGAGGAGACGGCCTGGTTTGGGAATTCAGTCGGCAGACTAAAACTTTACCGTTTTTGACACAGCGCTCCTGAACAATTCAGGCCACTGGTCTTGTCCCTGTTCAGGTTTATGCGTTAGGCCTGATTTACTGCCTTTCCCTTCCTCACAAAGACAGACTCAGGTTTAACACGAAAATATTTTATGAAACGCGAGAATCATTCAGCCGGCTTTTGGGATGATCGTTATTGAAACTAGATCCAGGCGTTGAAAGAACTCAAAAAGCTCCGTTGTTACAGCCTCTCCGCAACTTTTCCTTTAGTCCTGTGAGGTCTGGATCGTAAATTCACCTCCTGGCCTCTTCTGTAGATCGCAAATCCATGGAAAAGTTTCACATTCACTGCGTTATTTGTTTTATTGCTGATGTCTTCTTCTATTTTTGGAAAGCATTCAATGGTTCAGATGCCTGTGCACATGAAGGAATCCATGTGAATGCACACATTCACTGAACTGGCTTTGTGTTTATTCCCGGCTCAAAGACCTTGTTTTGACCTAAATGAGTCTTTGATTTAGGCCCTGTCCGTACGATGTCAAGGTGAGGACTAAACACAAAGATATTTTATCAATCCAGTGTATCATCCATACGAGTCCGGCGTTTTAGGGCTCTGTAAAACGAACATTTTCCAAACTATAGGTCCCAGAGTGGAAAGATCTCAAAACGCCGTTTACGTGGCTCCATTGTTACGTCTCCGCAACTTTTACAAAAACGATGACATCACGTTGTGTCTGTTATCCATAATCTACTGAGCGTATATTGAGTTTGTCTCCGCTCCTCTGTACTCCACTGCAGTCCGCGAGCCACAGGTGACAAGTAGAAAAACACGGCAGAGTCAGTCTGTGTTTTTGGACTGACAGTCAAAGTCCAGTCACTAACTGCGTTTCCATCACTGGATTTTAATGCACATTTTGAAGTTTCGCATTTGTAAGGAGTGATGGAAACACCAAATTTCACATTTAAAACTCTTAATTCGCATAAAAAGTTTATCCGCTCGCATAAGGTGTTTTTGATTTGTGCGCATAAGCGTAAATGCGCATTTTGGAAGATGGAAACAGTTTTTTCACATAAAGTTTGACGTAGCGAATAAAAAGTACACGTGACTGTTTGGCGTAGCCTACCTGTGGACAGGTAGTCTCTAGTCCAAAAATATTTCCCAGATGCAGAGGCTCAAACATCGCTGTCTTTAATGCAGCATTTATGCTAACAACACTGTCTGCAACTATGGACCAAGTTAGCCAACAAAAACTTGCCCAGAGATGCAGACGCCGCCTGATCCTCATTAGTAACGTAGTAAACTCACTCTGGGATAGTTTTGTTTGTCCAGCCTTTACGGGGCATGCAAGACTTCAGAGTAGTAGTAGCTAGTTAGTTAAGATACTTTTGCTTAGCTTTAGTGTGTAGGTCGCCTAAATTAACTCATGGCATTACGAGTAAAACAAGCAGCTAATTCCGACATGGTAAATGAATTTGGCCAAAAACTATACTAAAAAGCTTGTGCTTCAAGTGAAATCAAAAAACGTACAGTGCGCCCTCTGCTGGGTAAATGCTGCAATTGCGTCATGCAGCTGCCTGCTGTAACCAGGTAACCAAAGCCACGATTCGCAAAAACTCTTGGATGGCAACTTGTGAAAATTTGCTTTGTTATACACATTTATTATGCGCATTTTAGACAGGTGCACATTTTCTCTGATGGAAACACAATTACAGGTTTTTCTGCTTTAGTCCCGTTTCGTCTGAAGAATAAACTCGCTTCCTCGTCTCTTCTGTAGTTTGTTAATCCTTGTATCCGTTTCATGTTCACTGTTTACATTCCACATAAGTTTACTGTGCATGCAAACTACATCTTGTTCTATTATCTGTGTTAGCGTCACAGCGCCTCACACAGGCCTGGCAGATTAATCGCGCCGTTGTGGACGGACACATTTACTAAGCTGGCTTTGTGCTTACAAAGAAAATTTCTGAAAATATAAGCGTTTAAGTGTTTTGTATTCGTGTGGATATAGTCTTAGCCCCTGGTTTAGTTCTGATCTAGTCCAAGTTTTGGTCATAAATAAGTCCTGGTTTTGACCTTGTTTACTCCCTGGTTTAGTTCTGATCTGTCCAAGGTTTGGACTTCGTTTGACCTTGTTTAATGCCTGGTTTTGGTCTTTGCTTAATCTCTCGTTTATTCCTGGTCAGGTCCTGTTGTAGTCCTGATTCAGACCTGGTTCAGACCTGTTTTACTCACCGCTCTTGTCCTCGTTTCAGGTGCCGTGGTTTCTTCTGAAGGAGCGACACTGTGGACTAACTTCAACTGAACTCATTTCGTTCGTCTGGTGAGTGCAAAGGCTTTCTATTCAAGTTCGGCTTCAAAATCACGCTGGCAATGTGTTTATGTTGTCCAAAAGCAGCTGCATTGTTTGTGGATCATGTTTTCTTGGGTTTTCATGTTTTTTTTTCTCCATTCACAATGCTCCAGAGGCAAGAAAGGGTTAGCGCTTTGTCTTAAATGTTCACAAATTTCTATGAGACTTCTTTAGCACGGCTGTGTGTTCAGTCTTTCAGCCAGTTGATATCAATCGAATATGTTTTGAGTGGAGTGTACATGTTGTTGATGGGTTGCCGTGGCAGAGTGGTTAGCCAGTCTCCCGCCTCTTGGTGAAGGGGTTGTGGGTTAGAATCCTGATCTCTCGCAACGTCTAGTTTGGACATAGTTGGATTCAACCAAACTTGATTTGTAGATGGGACATACTATGTGGGCATTGTTTACACTTGCAAAAAGCTATTACGAAATACGTAAAATAATAAAGCAAGTTCAAGAATCAGCCAGTGGAACAAATGTTTTGGCAATTGATTAATGGAATGACTCTCTCATTGCACTTAATGCGAGATGCTGCAGGTACCAATATATTTTAATCAATAGACTTCATTAGTGTTTTGCACATGTTAAAACAGTCATTTCCACTGAACGATCAGTAAATCCCACATAAATCCACGTACATTTGGCCTTTTTACCATTTACCATCTAATGAGGAAGCTCTGATAAACACACTGGGCTGCCTTTATGCTGGGTCTGACCCGCAGGCCGCTCTGTTTATGTCTATTAATGTGCACCTCCGTTTGACCTGAGTGGGCCGCCATAGTGCGCCCCGGGGAGTTTGCGTTACGTAAGAGCGCTAAGAATACGGACGGAGCGAATCCGAGCGGAAAGAGAAAAAAAAAAAATAGTCTGTTTGGAAACATGGACAGCAGTGAAAGGCGTTTGTGTGAAGGGTTGGCGACTGGAGGATGTTACGGCCTTAGTTACTTATTTATTGATTAAAGAGCGGAAAGAGTAACTGCAGTCTGACAGGCAAATGCTGCAATGGTGTCGTCTGCAGGAAAGCACATTTCAGTGATGCAGCGCCCATGACTAAATTCCCTCTTTTGAATGACTGTGAAAAGAGACGCATCTTTTTTTTGTCAGTCAATTTTATTCTCAAGGATGATTACAGCAGGAGCAGGCAACACAAGTAAAGCTTTTTATTCCGCACTGAAGGTGCACTGCAGGTTTGCATAACATTGCTGATATAATGAGAAATGTATTGCAAGTTTTCTTCCACTTTATGTCTTCATATAAAAATATGACATTGTATGCATCAAAATTGCCTATATTTTCAGCGATTATTTTAATGAATTGATAATGGATAATAATGATTTTTTCCAAAGGGGATTGTGGATATCTTTAGAGATTTGCGTAATTATGGATTTTATTTCTTTGCCTCCAATAAATACATTTTCAGTTTCAGAATTTAATTCTTCCATCCAGCAGAAGTCTGAAGTTCTGTCTAAAGTAGCATCTTCATGACTTCCTTCTTCACCTGTCGGTCTGTGACAGACTGAAGAGCACTGGGCCTCAGCCTTTTTACTGAAAACAAAAAACACATTGTATTTAATTCATAGTAATCAGAGAAGTGTGGACCTTTGGATAAGTACAACTTATCGAAAAGCTCCATGCTGGGTTTGTCAACCCAGGTTAGAGGAATAGATAGAATAGCCTGAGGGGCGCAGTTGGAATAGTGAAGAGGATGGCCAGCGTCAGCGGTGATCAAGGCGGCTTTCCTGTACCTGTAATTGTAATAGGATGTGATACTGAAGGTGAGAACGGATTCGATGAGTGACCTGTACACAACTGTTGAAAATGTCGTGGACCAAAAAGGCTTTTAACAGATCTAAGCCACGAAGAAGGCTCATCATTACAAGATCCTGTAAAGTTGGCTATTGGGCTTTAGGTTCCCTCCATGATGTAACAAAATCTAGCTTTGTGCGCCTCAGTAGAAGAAGAGAAAAGTGTTTGGTTGTAACGTGTGCGCGACACATTTCTGTGGTCTTTCGTCGCGGGTGTCTCCCACATAGGAAATGACCATATTTGGGTGATGGCGTCATCTCGGGCACCCTTGCACAGCTCATGTGGATATGAAATATGTCAATGTTTGTGAATGAATACGCATGGGAAGCCTGCTGATGCTGCGTATATCTCCAGCCCCCTCGGTCCACAAAACAGCATAAAAAAGCTTTAAAAAACACTCTCTGACTGCAGCAGAGTGGTAAACTACAGCCCAGACGAACAGAAAGAGAAAGTCCTACATCTTAGCTTCATGATACTTTTTAAATTTTTAGAAACGGTTTCAGAATGACTGAAATACGGCTCGCTAAAAACAAAAGCGGAGGACGCCCTAATTAAATGTGCACGCGCGATCGTAATGCCCAAATAGCGCAGTTGTTTCCCGATCAGCAGCGAGCAGGTCTGAACCAGGACTAAACCTGGACTAAATCTGGACTAAGCCAGGAGTAAACTTGGACTAAATCTGGACTAAGCCAGGAGTAAACTTGGACTAAATCTGGACTAAGCCAGGAGTAAACTTGGACTAAATCTGGACTAAGCAGGACTCAGTGTGTTGAACTGAGCAAAGAAACACATCACTGTCATGTATTATGTGTACATTGTGTATAATAGGCTACAGTAGCCTATCCATTCTGCTATTTAGGAGCCAAAACCTATTTTTAGAGCAAAAAACAATAACAGGATTCAATTGATTGCATTATTTTGAAATCACATAAATAGATTTAAAAAAGGCTTAAAAATCCTGATATAACCATGAATTAACACCGTATGTTCCGGACCTTTGCTTGACCATTTTTTTTCATTTCGGACCTTGGTGAAATTTAATTTGTGACCCCTGCTATAGGCCGTACATTTTTAGATTTGGATAAATCTGAACAGAAGAAAATGCAGAACAGAAAAAAGTTTGCTAGACGCATACCATGGGTGTGGACGGCAGAAAAGCAAGAGACCCGAGGCAACACTGTAAAAAAAAGTCGACTAAAAGTCCTTTATTGACATGGACCACACCGGCGTGGTCCATGTCAATAAAGGACTTTTAGTCGACTTTTTGCCTACTTTGTTGCCTCGGATCTCTTGCTTTCCTGCCGTCCACACCCATGGTATGCGTCTAGCAAACGTGTTTCTGTTTTAGCATTATGTTTCGGCCTAGATTCCTTGAGAGCACCTGTGTGTGTCTACAGAAGCACTCACCAGTATTCTCAGGAGAAATCACACATGGTTAAGAGGTTAAAACTCCCTTTTTCTGTGATACTAGCTGCTGCTAACTGCTGCATTATCAAAAAGATGTTGTTACAGTCGCACAAGAATTGAAGCACCATCGCAGCGCTAACCATCTGGTCCGTGGGCAGCTCCACGTCCAGGCACCGCGGCCGTCCCACAATCGCCGCGTTGTTATCGGCTTAACGTGGCGGGATGAATCCAGCCGGCGTAGTCGTGATTTCATCTGAAGCGATGTGGCGTCGTTGGCGGAGCGCGGGCCCGTTGGCTGGCAGCTGCTCCGCGCCGTCCCATCAGATGAAAGTGACTAAGGCGAATGTGACTCACACAGCTCACACAAATGCCACCGCCGAAACCGGGCTCCACTTCACCACGATCGCGCCACTTCACCACGGCAACGCTGCGTTGTTTTTTGTTTTTTTTACACTATATGCCATTTTCACGGCAACGTTTACAAATCCGTGACTGAGGCCCTGGTTTTCCTGCTTTCTACAGAAGCAAATTGACACTTTGGATATTCCGCTTGGACCGAACCAGGAATGTGTTTTACTTTAACACCGATTGTGGTAGGTAGGGATGAAATGGAACAGGGCCAAGACCAAACCAGAGCATAAATGGATCAAACTAGGGCTTGGAGATTTTGTTGTTGTTGCCATTTTGTGTTCCATCCATCCATCTTCTTCCACTTGTCCGTTGCCGGGTCGTGGGGGCAGCTGTTGGAGCTGCCCAAATCACATTGCACCAGCCCCTATGGCTCCTCCTGCAGGTGGTGGGTCCACAGAAGGACGGCCTCATGGTTCTAACCGGGCCTGTTGGTCTCTCATAAGGGGCTTCTGAACCGCTCTTTGTCTGACCTGTCACCTACAGTAGGACCTGTTTGCCATGGGAGACCCTACCAGGGGCATGAAGCCCCCGACAACAGAGCTCCCAGGATCATTCGAGTGCTCAAACCCCTCCACCACGTTAAGGTGGCGGTTCCATTTTGTGTTTTCATATAAAAAGAATACATTTTATGAATACAAATTGCCTACATTTTCAGTGAATAATACCCAGATTTAAAATTTTGTTGACATATTGGTAACAAAGTTTGTTTTTTTCAGAGGGATTTTGGATCTCGTTTAGTTTTTGAATAAACTAATCATACGTGAACAAAAAAAAACAAAACAGTAAATGCTTTTTGGGTTCAAAGCTGAGTAAATCAAAAATATTTAAGTCCAGGACTGGAAAGTTTGGGGTCTGTAGGAGCTGAAGTGTTGTTGCATTAGTGGAACGTAAACTTAATTTGGAGAAAACCGAGTCTAAATGTTTGTAATGTGTGTGCGCGAAACATTTCTCCGGTCTTTCGTCGCGGGTGTTGCCAACAAAGGAAATGACCATATTTGGATGATAGCGTCATCTCGGGCACCCTTGCACAGCTCATGTGGATATGTAAATATTTGTGAATGAACACGCATGGGAAGTCTTCCGATGCTGCAAAACGGCATAAAATAAGCATCATACATGGTAAGTTTTTTCTCTCTAAAATGCTAAGGGAGAAAACTAGCAACAAATCTCCCCATTGACCACTGCATGTAGGAAACATCAGTGTTGCCGTTTCTCGCCTTTAATAAAGCGACCATCTGGGGTAACGAAAGACAACCTATTCCATGTTTGCTCCGTGGTAAATAGGTTTCTAATTTTGCTTACCACATCCTTCTCTCTGCTTTGAAGGGCTGCGTGACAGCTCCGTCGATCACTTCCTCTTCAAAAAAATTACAAATCCTGCCTTTATACTTATTTCTGGCGGAGTGCGGTCAGATCATACACGGACGTAGCATCACTATTAGCTGTTGAAGCCTCTCAGGAAATGGTGACAGGAAGTTCCTCGCTGTAATGAACGTTCCACTCAAACTCTTTTGACCTTAAGGCTCTCTTATCGGAAATCGGAAATTTAGTTTTTCTGGCAGGTCTGTGACAGTGAGCCTGAGAAGTGACCCTAAAGGTTGGCACATAAACTCGTCCCTGTGGGATGTCTGGATGCTACAAAATGTGTTCGGAAAGTTAGCAATGAGTTTGGACGACGACTAATGATTTCATATATTGGCTCCCTTTTTCGTTGTTTGTGAACAAAGGCGTCAGGTGCAGGTCTTTTAACACAATATAACCTTCATATTTCCAGTGTTTATTGAAAACATGATGTAACATTTATTTTTACTCGTTCACTGAGGTTTTCTCTGCCCAGTATACTTTGCATGCTGGAAAAACAAAACAAAATAGAATTTGTGAAGGGGGCTCGCTTCAAAGCAATCTGTCTGCTCTTTCTTAGTGTTCATTCACAAACTCATTGGCCCATGCTGTCTTCGAGCTCCTCGGGATGTGGAGCTAAGACTGAAAGATGTTCTTGACAAAAAAAAAAAATGTTCTTGAACAGCAATGAACCAAGAAAAGAAGCCAAGTCTCCCAAACCAGGTCTTAACCAGATCTAAACCAGGACTGAAACTGAAATCCTAACTGATCGTCCCATTTCGAGCCCTGATACCCGCCGCTTGAGCCGACGTCCGCTGCGGACCTGCAGTTCCCCTTGTGCGGCACATGCTCTAGTTTGTCCCATAATGATAAGGCAGTTTACTGCAGTTCCGCACCAAATGTCAACGTTTATCTCCAACGCCGCGCTCCTGCTGGAAAGGGCACCGAAAGGCCACCGCGCGATCCGAATGCTGCATGAGCCACATACGTCAGCTGCCTTTGAGAGTGGAGCGTCCAAGTCAAACGGAAATCCAAGTTAAAAGATTATACAAACCCTTTGACTTTGTCCCAAGAGAGAGCTAGCGCAAACAAGAAACCATCTCCAGTCCCAGTCTGTTTAGGAATGATGAAATAAACTGCACATTTGAAATCCAAACAGTAATAGAGCTTTGAACAGCAGCAAATGAAGTGGCAAATGAAAGGGTTACATTGCAGACTTTCCACTCAATTTGCCACTGTTGCCATGAAGGAATGCCATCTGCCACGCTGTTGCTACATTATGACATCACAAGCATGTGACGTGTTCATGTGAACTATGGGGCTGGGTTGCCAGGTTTGGGCAGCTTTGTAAAACTTGCCACGGGTGAAAATAACTGTCCACGTTTCTTTGCCATGCTGTTTTCCATGTAAAATGAGCTATTTTTAGCGTATTTCTGTATAAAAATCACTATTTCCAATGACCAAACCTCAAACCCAAGGCTCTAAAGGCAGCTTTGTTCGAGAGCGAGTGAAAAAGGGGACATTTCTCATCATCGCAGGAGCACATGGCTCTGTACACATTGACAATGTCAGCCTGGGAACCTTGACTGGGGGGCTCCCGAGATATGACGACTCACAGAGACAATGGCGTTAAGAGCGTTTTTATTGAACGAATGTGAATCATGATTGGGGCTCAAACCCCAGCAGAAGATTGAATGAACCACATGAAATGTATGGCATTGATGAGTGATAGCCAGAATCTGCCGGCCTGGACACTGGTGGTGGTGGAAGGGAATGAGACCTGGGTTCGCCAGTTGACGACTACGCGCAGAGCAGAGGAGAGGAGAGGCCAGGCGGAGAAAGGGGCGGAGGAGGGTCGTAGCACAGCGGGGAACAGCTGGGTGATTGACCAAGGGGCTTAAGAAGGGCATCCTGAGCGATGAGTGGCTGGCGCGAAGGTGCGGCTTGAGCTGGGTCTGTGATTGGATGATTGGAGAGAGCTGCCGGTGATGAGGCGATGAATGAATGCAGCTGGTATGTCTTCCAAGTTGAAGTTGCGCAGACGCTTCATTCATCCATTCACCTTAATCTGAGCACACACTACATGATTTTCTTGCCCAATTTTGCTATAATTCTCAATCGTGGTGAGTCCTCCCGAGTCTTTACGAGTAAAAGACAATTGCAGAGAGTCGTGCCTCGTAGTGTGAAGGGTTCACAACTGGACTCGTATTCGAATCGTGTAATGTTGGTGCTGCAGAAAGACACAACAAAACTTCAGTTCCCAAGAAATCAAACACTGTCTCCTCCGTCACGGTGCTTGTGTCTGTCCATCTCCCTTTCTTATTAAATCCACTGGAAATACAGTACAGCCTCTTCGTGTTGCCGACTTTTAATTTATCTTCTTTATCCCCCAATTGTTTTCCCCAGCGAGCTCGCGTTCATGTGCATTTTCCAACTAGAGGGAGCGTTTAAGGCCCTGTCCATACAAAGTCAAGCCGAGGAAGATATTTTATTAATCCAGTGTATCGTCCATACGAGCCCGGCGTTTTGGGGGTCTGTAAACGAACATTTTCCAAACTAGGTCCCAGAGTGGAAAGATCTCAAACGCTGTTTACGTGGTGCCGTTGTTACAACGTCTCCGAAACTTTTACTAAAACGATGACATAATCTGTTATCCATAATCTACTGACCTTATAATGAGTTTTACTCATGGATCTATGATGGTTTTACTCCCCTCCACTGCAGTCCGCAAGCCACGGGTGACAAGTAGAAAAACACGGCCGAGTCGGTCTGTGTTTTTGGACTGACAGTCAAAGTCTGGTCACTGACAGATTTTTCTGCTTTAGTCTCGTTACGTCTGAAGAATAAACTCGCCTCCTCGTCTCTTCTGTAAATCGTAAATCCTTGAATCCGTTTCATTTTCACTGTTTACATTCCAAAGTTTACTGCGCATGCTCCCTCTACATCTTGTTCTATTATCTGTGTTCACGTCACAGCGCCACACACAGGTCTGGCAGATGAATCACGGCATTTTCACAGACCTGAGTCAACCCATGTAGACGCACACATTAACTAAGCTGGCTTTGTGCTTACAAAGAAAGTTTCTGAAAATATAAGCGTTTTGTCTTCGTGTGGATACAGCCTCTGTTCCTAATGATGCAGCTGCATGAATACTGTACATTGTCATCCAATCACTTTGGCATCAAGGCTGTGCCCTTCGGAGCACTTGTTGCCCAGGCTGAGCACAGACATTATCTGCTCATAGGAAGAGGCAGCACTGGAGTCTTGTATTGTTTAGCAGTTCGGTGTTTCCGTCGTCTCTCCCTGTATCAATGCTTCTGGATGTCTAAAAAGTCATCCTCAAACTCAATTAACTTTCTACACAACAGAAAAGGTGCCATTAGACAGTTATTGCAGTGGAATCGCGGTCCGAATGGTCAGAAATGGCTGTTGTTCGGCCTCCATCGTTGGATTGATTTATGTGATTTTGCAGTGTTTATGCAGATCTGTGTCACAGGGGTCAGAGCCAACACGTAGAGGGGCAAACCAAGCATGAGCAAAGCCCTGTGGAATTATGGGAAATCAATGGTCTTCAAAAGGTGGCCGTGCAGCAGAATGTGTTATGGTAATCAACGGGAGCGGACGTCAAACGTGGAATATGGGATTTTGGTTTTGAAAAATCAATTGCAAACACAGGACTGATGGATAATACAATAAAAGAATCACATGCCGGTCAGAGGATGTTTGTGTTTCTCTGAACTAGAGGGAAAGCCGCTTTTGCACATTATAAAACCACACAGAGACCGGAAACGTTATCTAAATGAGGGGCCTCTGTAACTGTGAGGGTCAAATCCATGAGGAAAAAATCCTAATACAAGCTAATAAAATACAATAAACTCTAAAAAAAAAAAAATTTCTTAAGATCAGTTTTGTGGCTAAAACGTCCAACTGTTTTATCAGTTGTCAATGTGTAAAGAAAGAGCTGAGATCCCTGTCTCACACTCACAGACCTGGGCTCGTTCATTGCCTCTCGTTCTGTGCCCATTTCTCTCCAAGTAACGAAAATGTGGTTTTGTTGGGGGCTTTGTTTTTGTTTTTTTTAATGATCTGGATAAAGACTCTGGCATACATATTCCATAACAATAAACCAATGTAGATTTCCAAATAATCACGATACTGCGATGATCGATATATTGAACAAAAAATAAAACCCATACATCATGATTTTTAATGAAACATGCAATTTTTTTTTATATACTACACATAATTCATGATTTACATTTGTTCCCCTTTTTCTGAAACAAAAGTCATGAACATGATCCCTGGCTTATGGCTGGTGTACACTGTACAATTTTGTTTGTCTTATAATATTTTCAGATGTCACACTGCACGACGTGGGGATGGTAAAATCGTGAGCTGCTCTCGTCTCCACTGTGCGAGTGTTCAAAGAGACAATCATAGCTACGACCAAAGTTTTCTCATACCCGTTTGGTCTTTGTGCATGCGCTCAGTCATGCGAAACGACCAGATGTTATTAGCATTTGGCATCTTCCAACATATTCCTATGGCTCCAAACGGGGTTGAAGTTACAAGCGACCAAGCTCTTCCACGGGCACGCACAAAGACCAGACAGGTACACATCAACTAGTCTAAGCTCAGGTAAGAACATATCTCAGTATGGAAAAATGGTGGCCTGTTCCTTTAAAAGGCGTGTGTTTAGCTCAGGCAAGCGCAACATGCTAGCGGGGTATATTTCCGTCCAAAGAAAGTCCCATAAACTGCGGGATACTGTGAAAGACCTGCGATTTTCAGCTACGACCTGCGATTTTTCTCACGACTAGTGGCCGTACGCTGCAGACGTCCAAAATTGCACAGTGCACACCCCATAGACTGTACAAATAATAGACAGCTCCTCCTCACTCCTCCCAGTTTACCATAATGACCACGTTCGAGGGAGAAATCATGGCGGATTTACAGACTCCTCCTCCCCAGCTCTGACGAAGCATGTTCCTAATAAGGGCATAAGAGCGGGATTTTCACTGTAGACTCGGCCCTTGCGTGACGTGTAGTTCGCGCAGCTCCAATGCTAACAGTCCAACCCTCATTAAGTACGAGATTTCTAAAATTTATCCTACGATAACCAGCCCGGTGCCTCTGATTGTGTCTAACCCAGCGTAATCACAGGAGGAATATCTAGCTGTAGACGGTTCCAAAGAATTAGGTACCGGGCATTAAAGTTGTTTTTAACGTGTCTAAAGTGCAATGCATTCCAATGGGGGACTAGCGGCTATATGGCGGTACTACAGCAATGGCAGCCTCCAGTGTCGTTGTTGCAAAGCAGAGCAGCCAGCGGCCATTGGTACACCCGCCATTACACATTGAAAATGGGTCTACGGATCTGTCAGTGACATCGCTTCATTTACATTTACTCTACTGTCATAAAAAAGCATCAATGTCGGAATAAAAAGTATCGTATCGTCCCGCAAAATATCATAAACTTTCTCAGGATGTTCGAAATGAGACAGGAATGGGTTTCAACCACGACGTTCTACCTAAACGCAGACTAGCACCTGGGGATATTTGAGCGGAATCCCTTTTCATTTCTAATCACTTTGTCCTCATAATACAGTTCCCATATTGGTTATCATCACAGATCATTATGTTCGTTTGCAGCGTTAATGTAACGATCAAAAGCCTCTTTGTCGCGAGCTTGCGAGTAAAAACACGACTCCCCATTTTTTTTTTTTTTTAAACCGAGCGTCGATGACAAATAAAAACAAATGATCCCCCCCCTCGAAGACTTCCAATGGGACGGGAACAAAAAGGGAGATTAATTACAGTTTGCCGTGGGCTCTGAGTAAGCAGTCGGGTCGATATGGGTCCCACCAGCGCTCGCTCTCTCTTCTGCGATGGAACCAACAAATCTGTCAAAATAATCACTTCACAAGCGCTGTACGTCGGCGGGTCTCTATTGATCAGACGTTATTATGCTCAAGGCTGCGTCGTGGGACCAGATAATGAATGGAAATATGGGCATTATGCATTGTGTTGGCTATAGGCTGGTGTCTATAGGGGCCTCATTGATTCAAGGGTGTTTCTCCGGTGCCTTGTACTTGTTTTATGGTGAAGTCGAGACGCTGCAGGTGAAAAATAATCATTTAGAGATAACCATTTGAACGTTTTGCTGTAGATTTCTGTCATAAATATGAGGGGGGGAAATGTATAGCACGTTTTCTGTCATTTTCTGTTTTCATATAAATTGTCAAATTTGTGTCAAATTAGGGTCCGCTTTAAAAGAGGCATTGTAAACGTAGGTTGTCAGTATTGTTATTGTAAAGAGAAAACTGTAAATGTAACTCTGAACTCCATAAACGAAAAAAGTATCATAAATAGAAAAAAAATATATTGTAAACCTAAAACTTTCATTTAGGCTTCTTCTTTTCATGCTTCACTTCACAAGTTACGTTTACAATTCACAAGCTACGGTTACGATACATTTCTTTCTGACCCTTTTTTAATGGAGGTGGGCTCAACGCTTATTGGCTGGAGGGACAGGATGTGACGTCATCACTATAAGCTGAAATCAAACGCACACTACAGACTCTCAGACAAAAAGGCAATAATCCAGGGAGTTTTGTTCATTCATGTGAAATCCATGTTTGATAAAACATATTTGAGTCATATTTATCCATAAATAGGTTAGGTTTCTTTATTCGTACCCGTAGGTAAATTTGTCTTGCAATTCTGAGAACTAGTCAACATTAAAACACATTATACAAAAGATAAAACACAAAGTACATGTTTAAATATAAAACTTGTAAGTGCTCCAGATACTAATAGGATGTGCCTAAAGATACAACAGAAATTTAAGTCACTGGACAATAACAAAGATAAGAAGCCGTGTCAGGGGCGATTAGATCCCTACTTGTTCATCAAGGAAATGGCAGCGGGAACAAAGCTTTTACTAAAACGATTCGTATGGCTTATTGGCATTAAAAACCTACGCCCAGATGGAAGCAATCGAAACTCTGAATGCAAAGGATGCGCAGTGCATTTTAGGATGCTTCGTGCCATCCTTTCTAACTGTCTATCATACAGAAAGTCCAAACTGGTCTGAAGCTGACCGATGACTTTACTTGACCACTTGACCAGCTGATTCAGGGCGTTTTTGTTTCTAACAGAGGAGCTCCCATACCAGGCAACCAAGCAGAAAGTTAGGGTCGTTTCGATGAATGCCCAATAAAAAAGTGTCATCACAGTTTTATCTACATGAAAGAAGGACCGTTTCCGAAGACAATACAGTCGTTGGTGACCCTTTTTACAAACAACAGCACAGTTTTCATTAAAATTCAGTTTACAATCTTTATAACTGTTCCAAGATACTTGTAGGACTCCACACACTGGTTGTCCCTTTATATATGTTACGTCATGTGGGAGAGCGCTCTTCCTGAAGTCAATGATCATATCCTTTGTTTTTGCAACATTTAAGAGAAGATATGACTCATCACCAATGGCCGCTGGCTGCTCTGCTTTGTGACCGCATACACTGGAGGCCGCCATTGCTCCTCCATTGCTGTAGTACCTCCATTTGGCCGCTAGGCCCCCATTGAAAAGCATTGGACTTTAGACACGTTAAAAACAACTTTAATGCCTGGTTTCAATTTTTTCAACGCTTAATATGGCTACATATTCCTCCTGAGATAACGCTGGGTTAGTCAAAAAAATAGAAACCAGGCTGGTTTTCGAAATATATATTTTTTAATCTCCTACTTAACGGAGGTCGGACTGTTGGCATTGGAGCTGCGCGAGCTATACGTCACGCAAGGGCCGAGTCTACAGTGAGCACCCGCCCTTTTGCCCTTATTAGGAACATGCTTCGTCAGAGCTGGGGAGGAGGAGTCTGTAAATCCGCCATGATTTTCCCCTCGAAAGTGGTCATTATGGTAAATGGGGAGGAGTGAGGAGGAGCTGTCTATTCTTTTTAACAGTCTATGCTCATCACACCATTTGACAAAGTCCCTTACAACTGGGCCATGCTGACTTTCATTTTTGTCAGCATGGCCCATTTTTTCTTTCATTTTTGTATTAAAGTAGACTTACAATAACCGAGTCATCTGCGTATTTTAAGATGATTCTGTGCGTCAGCACTTCCACAGCTCAGTCTGGAGCGAGTCCCACAGCGGAGAGACCGAGGCCCGGGTCGAAGGTCGGAGGTTGGCACCGGGGTCGTGGCCTCAGCTCCTCACGGGTCGACTGTTTCATACTATCACAGCGCTCGTCGTGTGAAATGTCGTCCTTTGACACAAACGTGAGGCGGAAAGATAACGCGGAGATAAATGGGTTACATAAACGCCGCAGTGTGGTTTTAACATTGGCATGAGAAGATAAGGAAACCGTATTCATTCCCTTGGTTTCCTCTACAGTCCCAAACGTCACCAAAATGATACCGATACTTTTTTCGATACCTACAGTATACTGAAATATTTGTCATTTAGAACCAGAAAACAGAGCAATAATGTTTGGAAGATCTGCACATTTACAATATAAGGTTCATTTCCAATGTCAAGAAATGTGTGTAAAATGGGGAATCATTTGGGAATAAATGGAGGAAAATTGTGTAATAATAATAAAATAAAATAAAAAGTGGCCAAAAGTCAGAAATAAATAGGGGAAAATGGTAGCCTGGCTAACGTCAGACTAAAATCACAAGTGATGTTTAGTCTGGGGACCACCAATTCATTTTCTCGTAGGAGAGGTGTGGTTTACGATTGTCCATAGCCGTTTACGAATGTCTATCATGCGTCTGCATGTAGCCATAGCCAATCGTATCATTGTATCAGATGATACGCTGTAAACTTTTGAGCTAAACTATTTAGAACACGGTCTAAAGCTTGATCGAAAGATGGCGTCGCGTCTGCTGCTGTCATGTTGGATCCGTAAATAAACTTTTATGTTTTATCCGTAAACAAACTACAAGCTTCCGTATGTCGAATAGCGCGTCATCGTCTTGCCGTCCCTTCTCGTTCTGTGATTGGTCCCCAAATCCATGTGAAGATTTCGGCCATGGTTCTCAGGCTGTTGTGAAGTTCGAAATGATTCGAGCGCACACAGCAGTCTGATGTTTGCCATGCTAGGAAAATGGGGATAAAATAGGAAAAATATTAGTAATAACAACCATCGGCAAAAAAATAAATAAAAAATGGAGAACAATTTATGATATAATTATTTATAAAATATATTTTTAATAGAAGTACCTAGTAAGCTTCATGTTTTCTCGATAGCATACCGCAGGAGAGGACTGGGACTTAAAAACGGACCTGCCTGGCCCAAATGAGTAGAAATGCAGCACTTCCACAAAGACACTAGCCTGGAAAAATCCAGACTCACCGCTGTACCAGCGAGTGAGTCTGGTCACCGTTGCGTCAAATTCATTTCCCACAGCGGTACATACGCAAGCAAACAGGAAGCGGAGTAAACCAATCAGTGAAGGGCGGGCGTCTGCCGTTGATGCGGTGTTATTAGCGGTTTTGCGTTAATATTTGCGCAGGATTATGAATCACGAAACTCACCTACTGTCGATGTGTTTTTGGTCATTACCGCCGAATGGAGACACGCTTTCTCTCTTTCGTGCGTCGTTCGTAGATTGTTATTGAGGGGACTTCCGTGTCCCGTGAGTGACGCTGCTCGCTAACAACACGTCACGGCAAATAAACGAATCTGATTGCACGGGATTGATTTTGCGGAAGCCGCGAACGAGGGCAGGGTGACCAGACTGATCCCCCGCTGGATAAAAAAATACAGAGGGGAATCATTCTGGTCTCACCAGGCTACAAAGACACATGTTAACCTCCTACCACCCGCCTTAACTGACCCAGTGCATTTTCTCCAGTTCGGCTTCACCCAAATCTATAAGCTCCTCGACTGGAGAGCAACAGTGTAACCCCCTTATTTGAAAGCTAAGACCTACAAAAGTGATTGTAACTGTTTGTCACGTTGTCGCCACGTTTTTGTCACATTTTGTCATGTTTTTGTTGTTTTTTGTGGCTTTTATGTGGCTGTTTGTCATTGCGTTGTTGCTGTGTTTTCCTCTCTTTTTTGTCATGTTTTGTTGGTTTTTCGCTGCTTTTTGTCATGTTTTCACCACGTTTCTTGTCACATTTTGTTGCGTTTTCATCCTCGTTTTCGTGGCTTTCTTGATGCTTTTAGATTTGGGTAAAGCTCGGTTAAGGTGGGGGTAAGTGGCCCAAGAGCCAGTGGCCCTTCTGTGCTCTTCCAGAATGGACATATGGCCAGTCAGCCCCACCATAGTTTAATGGTACTTAACCCTATTAAAGATTAGAGCTGTGTTTTCTATTTAAAATCTGTTAATCAGTGTAATTAACCTCTCGCCGATTGTACCAGATATTTACCGTAACCAAAGCATCTGTCAAAATACGCTGCCCATCATTTTGAAGACCTTACGCTATTGTGTCGTTTTTCCACCTCTGCCAAACTGCAGAAATGATCCCTTTATCATAGTGTTTCTGATCACAGCGGGAGCATCATCATCTCAGGGACATGTTACAGGAAATGATCGTCTGACGGGGACTGAAAGGCGGCGGCAGGAGCTGGGAACCCTTTACATTGGTTTTCTGTAGACATTTGACTATTTACAACTGAATCTTCCTTTGGGGAAACGTGATGTAGTGCCCACACGCTTCCAATTAAAAGCTGCGAACACGCAGGCGTCTGTGGACTCCCGGCTCCCATGACGCCCTGCTGCCTTCACAGTGACTGATGGGGGCCTGGGAGTTACATGTAATAACAAGCAGTTACAGCTAAAGGAATGCTCCAGAGTGTGTTCAGTCCAAATCTAATCACTGTTATTAAATTCACCACTGTATTAAGTTTATTAATCTGTCGTTCTGACGGACAGCGATTCATTTGAATGTCCAGTGGAGCCGCTGGTACATGCTGGAGTTAATAACAATTCACTGTACACGTGTATTCTTCCATAATCTCAAGCAACACTGTGGCACAGCGGTTAGCACTCGTGCTTCACAGCTAGAAGGTCCTGGGTTCAAATACCGGCCGGACGGGGCCTTTGTGGATGTTCCCTGGAGGTTTGCTCCGGTTCATCCTACCACTAAAAACATGTACAATAGGCTAGAATGAATGAGAGTGTGAGTGCAGATTGGCAGCTTCACTTACGTCAGTCTATCCCGGGGGCAGCTGTGGCTATAACAGTAGCTTACCAACACCGAGTGCGACTTAAAGCTTTAAAAATCTCGGTTACACAGGTTTAAAAGGCGAAATACAAGTGTAATACAATGGATGGCTACCGACAGAAATAAGCCTATGGCTACAATCAATAATAAAAAGCTGCAGGCCGCAGCAGATCCACGACGGTGCAGCGGATTCACTGTGATAGTGCACCCTCTGCTGGAACAGCGGACCCAAGACGGTATTATTTGTTAACATATTTTATATTTTACAATTGTATTGTCAGGGTTTATATTTTTGTATTTGTATTTATTAGGGCCGGGACTTTTTTCGATTAATTGCGATTAATTAATTACATGAGGTTTAGTGCGATTAAAAATATTAATCGAAATTAATCATACTTTGCTTTCCACACTTCAGTTTCCTTTTTTCCTGCAGACGCACAATTAATGGCAATATTGCACTGGTCTGTTGGACTTGGTTGAACAAAAATAAACAATATTTTGTTGCTTAAGCTTATGTATTCAGTCATTATTCAATGGTATTCTAAAACCCTTATGAAAAAACTTACTTCTCACTGTTCTCAGGTCAAATATTTATATGTGATTAATTTCAATTAATTAATTACAAAGCCTCTAATTAATTAGATTAATTTTTTTAATCGAGTCCCGGCCCTAGTATTTATTTACATTTACGAAAAGTAGTTAGGGTCGTAATGGTTAGGGTTGGGGAACCAAAATAACACGCAGTTTGTATGCTGTTCTTGTTTGCTGTTCTTCGTTATAGTTATCAATCAACAGGAGCATCTACGCTGTGGAAAATCCCCCCCCCCCCCCCCCCCCCCCCATGCATGCTTTGAAGTATGTATTTTCCCATTTATCACCCTTTGTCCTTATTATTGGTCCTCATCTATCTTTTGGTTAAAGCTCCTTGGATTAGATATATTTTACTGCTATTTACTTTGGTAATTTGTTCTTCTTTGTTTCCCCATAGAAAATACCACTGCCCTGCTTCCCCACACTACGCTGCTTACCCCCTCAGCCTCCACTGCACTTCTACTTCTCATGGCGAACCATACCTCCAACCCTAATCAACCAATAACCCCCATCTATCCATAACCCCGCCATACCTTTTGTCAATAAACCATTCTAAACCTTTCTGCTGGCTGCTCTGAATTGTCTGTTGCGTTGGTGCCTCACCTGGAACCAGAGTTTAAGAGGATTCACAGCTACAGATATTTTCATACGCTTTCCAAATGTGTTCATAAGACATTAAACTAATTCATGAATTTATAAACAAACAAAAAAAGCCTCAGTTACTGACTCCTCATGTGCGTCATCGGTCGAGATCCGCCGTACCAGCACAGGGCCCGGTATCACAGTGAAGCAGCGGCGTGATGGATCTGCTGCGCCTCCGGGTCTGCAGCTTCCCCTGACTCGCTACAATCCTGAGTGTTGACATGCATGAGTCCCATGTGTGTTCATTAACGTGCACTGTCCCGAACAAACACAACATTTAAACAGAAATCTGACCTCAGGATGCAATACGTTTTTTGTTTTGTTTTTACTTTTACTTTTGAGACCACTTTTTCCCCCATTTGATTGGAATTGTTTTGTGGTAATGTTTCTTGGGTAAATATTTTAGCTGCCTCTACCCACCTCTGATCAGCATTCACCAAGTTGTTTAGCCTGGATTGTGCACTTAGTTATTTATTTTCGCCAAAAGCCTAGGGAAGAAAATGAAGGGCAATTTTGCATACGGAAGGGCCTGCAGAGCTCCATCATCATTCACCGTGGGATTGGCACGTGCAAGATCTAAAAGTCCGTCAACAAAAGGCTCAAAAATGTATTTAGTTTCCTTTCGATAATTCTCCCCTACATTCAGTTGCACAATTGTCCTTTTCAAGTCTTTGTGTTGTTTGGGTCCAAAAAGCCGCCTCCTGTCCGTCAAAACTGCACCTGCTCAGTAGTTTATGGGTATTTTCAATGATTATCAGCTGCCGCCTGTGAGTGTGTGGAGAGAATCAAACGCCCCCGCAGACGGGCCGTTATTAGACTGACCTTTTCAGATTCTGTGCCCATAAACGCCGCTCCTCCGCCGCGCTGTCACCCAAATATCAAACGTCTTCATTAAAAGTGACAAAAATCCAACCAGCGGCAGGCCACAAGGCATTAGGATAAGCACGTTGTGCGCCGTTATTCTTTGGATTTATTTGGTAAACTGGGTTCCCCTTTTGTGCTACTCCTCATTTGAAAAGTAACTACTGGAGGCTGCACGAGCACTAGTTGGGACTTGGTTGGAGATAAGTGCTAGGCATTCCTGTTAAGTCTTGGTCTTGAATTTTCCCGTAGCCTTTCCACCGCCCCAACCAAGCTCCAACACAGGGTAAAACAGTGTTTTCCTGGCCAGGGGAATGACTTGACAGCTCTGGTTCTGGGATTGTCTTGTGTTCTTTTTACTCTATAGACCATGTTTTTGTGTCCTTAAAGCTGGGGTACCTGATCTTTCCTGCACAAACTATGACATTGTGTAATTTGGCCCAAACTCATTTTTAGCTGTCACAATCCCTCATGCATGTCCAAATTGTTTATAGGCAAAGTGAAGAAGGAGGACCACCCCCCAAAAATAAATTTCACTAATTTAGATTGTAATTCTATCTTCTATCGCTCAATAAAAAAAAAAGAAAAGATGAAGGTAATGCAACAAGGTCTGTGTTTTGCTGTGTTTACAATAACTCTGTGGTGGTAAAAAACAAATGTACTTTACAGCAACAAAAGGTCAGGTACTCTAGCTTTAATAAAGTCTTGAGTGATTGAAATGAATGAATATCAGCCATGTACACTGTTTTTGTTATAAAGCATGATTAGTCTCATTAGGTAGATATATTTTACTCCGTTCACTGAGTAACTGTAAGTTGACTCTCTTCAGAGTGAAACTTAAGGATAGACAATAAGACACCATGAGCGACAGTACTGTAACATGACACTAAATACAATGTGCTCTTTATTTTCAGTGAAAGACTTAGGCCTCAACGCCATTCACTCCTCATAGGACTTTGTCAGCAAACAAAAATGAAATGATAACATTAAAAAGTCTGTTAGTCTGTTAATCTATTATTAAGATACTTTTTAATGTTATCACTAAGTAGTAGTAATTAGTGACAGCTCCGATATTCCCTTTCTTTTGAAAAAATACATTTGTACGTAGTTGTTACAGAGTCATGTGTGTCCCAGTCCCTCTGAGTCATAAGCCGTCATTCCACATAGCGCGACCTGGCCGCGCACGCCACGATCTACGTGCACGTATCGACACTACCCCGCAGACCTTCCTGTTTCCACCACACACACACCTGCATTTGTTGTGGGCGGAGCTGCACAGAAGAGCACGCTGTACAGATCGTCATTAAAAGTTTTTAGAGCCGCGATGAGAACAAATGTGGACAAATGCTGTCATCTGGTGGGAGTTATGAAATCATTCAGAGGAGCCAAGCTGTATTAAAACAGAAAAGAAACCACTAAATACAACTATGACGGTAAGCTACATGCAAATGTTATGCTAACACCAGCTAAATGCTAATATCATCAAAATCCCCTTTTAGCACAGCGGTATGATGTTGTGAAATATTAAATCCGTATGACCTGCGTGTCAATAGTGAGGGCTGTCCACTCTCTCGTTGCCAATCAGAGGCCAGCAGTCTGTTCACGTCACATCAGACACGGGTAGCGCGATTTGGCCACAGCCAGAGGTCGGGCCCAAAACCTATACCTGGTCAGACCGGTTTGGCACTGGCCCTTGTTATGGAAAAGCTCGACAAAGCGAGTGAAAGAGCCATTCGGCTGACACGCGCCTGCATGTGGAAAAGAGCCTTTAGTGGACCATGACTGATGTGGCCAGGTCCATTTTACAGAAGACTTCACTTGAAGATCACCCAAGATCTATACATTTATATGTTTCTCCAAATTAAAACTAGATCTTGTCAGTCCCATCCACCATGAGGACAAACATGACCCTACATCAGATACACTTTTAAAGTGTTATTACAGTGATTGTTAATAACTGTCAGAGGTAAGAGAAAGACAAACACAATTTCAGTTTTTAATTCTTACTTTCTGGTCAAATGTTTGTTTGTTGGTGTCAAATGACAAACTTTCTGCTTTCCTTCTTCACCTGTTGGTCTGTGAGGTGCAATAAGTTCTTATTACTGAAAATAAAGAGCACATTGTATTTAGTGTAATGTTACTGTCGCTCATGGTGTCTGACCTAAAGTTAACTCTGAAGAGTCATAGAAAACATTTACTGTGTAACCACTGATTTGAACATGTTCATGTTCATCTGAGGATACCAACATGGCATGTTGTATGTTTATAACATGTTTGCCAATAAAAAGAAAATACACATTAATTGTACCTGGAGATATATTTTTAAAAACAAACTGAAGCAAAAGTGAAGCAGATTTTCTTGGAGATCGGCGCTCATTATTCTTGTTAAACTTGCCAGTGAGAGCGAGTGGGCGGCGCCGCTGACATTTGACCCGGAACACTGCGCCCAGCGTGGGCAGCTCTGGCACCGCACGCTAAAGCGGCACCAGGCGGAGGTTTAGGACTGAAATATACAGCGGGTGCCACTTTGTTTTGTCGCCTCCCGCGCGTGAAACACACGTGGTATCACGTGTGAATCACGCGTCTTTTTTTTTTTTTTCCCCCAGTGGCTGCAATGACCCAAACAACCACCAGGTGGCACTTGTGAGCTCTTTCTTCTCTCTTCACCGCCTGGTACACGCGGATAATGGAGCACAGCAGAGATAATGGTTTTCACTCATAACCCTACTATTTTATAACATATTATGAGCCTTGTATATCGCGCATTGTAATAGCCTACATGTTTGTGCTGTAGCTGTGTCGGCGAATTACTCGCTCAGGTAATGACTTATAAGTCCGCATGGAAACAGCATTTTGACAGTGAGAATACGGTGGCCTCATGGGTAGAGTGCCTGGCTCTAAATAATCTTAGTGTTCTTTTCGTGGGTTCGAACCCCGGGCACTGAATGCTGTTTTTTTTGCCTTTTCTCTTCAACGTGGATACATATAGCAAAAAGTGGCAGATAATGCAGCGACATGCTCTATTTCATGAGACACAAAACATGGAGAGAAATGATTAAATATACAAATGATTCTTTTGCTAAACAGCCCTAAACCGGCCCCATTCATTTTCAATGGTAGTGCTAAACCACTGCCCTCCTTGCAATTACACGTTTGGCCTGCGGCGTCGCTGTCCCGGCGGCTCCGTTTTTGCTAGTAATTTTCCAGTTCTGGCATTGGCGTCCCGTCCCGTGAGTAACAAAACGGTAAGCAACTTTTCTTCCCAGATTGGGTAATCTTTTCACTGTTTTAGTCATTTAAGTTTGCAAAACACTCTGATAGATTGTCTTTTAGAACAGACATTTGAGTAGTTTTATGGTTAAGTTACTGTCATGCTGTTTCAACGTAGCTTTATTTTTCATTATGTTTGATGCCCTTACTCAGTGTAGAACACTTTTTTTTTTATCACTACTATTTCATTATTACCCTTTTCACTACTTTACACGTAAGTTGAGTGTGTTTAATTGTTTACAGTAACGCGGTTGCGATGTATTGACTCGATCAGTCACATGTAGTAATTCTACGCTAAAGCTAACATTTATTCCTGGATTTGTCAGGGTTTTTTATGATTTTGGTTAATATGGTACTTTTGTTTATCATCCTTTAGTTTTAGGGCTCAAATCAATAAGTACGTGCGTAAACAATGTTACAGTAGACCCAAAGTCGGAGTTTTTTTTTTATTGTTGTTCACTCGACTGCAACTTGGATTAAAAGCTTTTTGTGTTACGTTTATATTTTGATTTATTGCTGTCATGTACTGTAAAGTTATGAGTTAGAGTAATAAATACAAAGCTACTCACAAATCAAGTTATTTCATTCACGTTGTTATCCTGATTGTTTGTTTGTGTACTAATTAAATTGAGGCATATAATTTGTATTTTTTTATAATGCTTTGTAATATTTGGTTGAGTGGTATCATGATAAACAACTAATCTAATGAAATTAGATATATTACTTGTACTTCAACATTTAACATCTTATAATGGTGTAATTATAGTAGTTTGATTGGTGAATGATTGCACACTATGTTCTTTTAGTTGTTATTTTTTTAATTAATATTTCATGGTTTCTGATTACAATTTCTTGTGTCATTTCAGAGAAAATGAAGAAGACAGTTGTTTTCCCCTGGCCGAGTCAATGTGGTTTTCCGCAAGGGCCCAACGACCACGTTCCGGTCACTTTCTGCTTTGTTCCTCTCATGTGTGTTCTGCCTAAAGTCCAAGTGACTATGAATTGATACCATCTGCGATGAGGGTAAGTGACTTTTTTATTATGCATGGTTGTGAATATGTGTGAAGTGGTGAGTGCTGTTTTGTATTTTAACATTTGATGTGAGTGCTTCCCCTCCTCAAATTATGTTTATTCTGGATAATGTGAAACGTTAAATAATCTCAAAACATAACAAGTCAGCAAACGAGCAGGAGAAGTAACAGCTGAATGCTGTGTGTTCATTTTACTAACATTTGGTTAAACTGTAAATGATTTAACAAAAATAAAAACTAATTGCAGTTTCTTCTCTATAGCTGCTTAGTCCGTGCCCATTGCCCTGAAGGAATCAGGAGATGGTCCACCCAAAACACTTTACAATAACTCAGTGTATAACTACAGCTCAGCCTTTACAGTGGATACTTTAACCTCTCTCCTCTCTCCAGCTGTTCCAGCTGCGGTGCCTCTGAAGTCCCCTCTGCCTCTTCCACAAGAGCTTAAGTTTCTGCTTCCTGAGGCCAGAAACACCTCAGTTCCAGGTCTGTTTTTGTGATACATTTCTTACATACCACGATGCACCTTCTGTATTTAATTTTTTTAATGTTTACTCCCAGAAACTCTTTCCCCTTCTGATACTCCTCCTACAGCGCTCATTCAGCCCGACTCAGAGCCTTCCAATGAAGAAAGACAGCAAAGTGAGAATGTCATTTCAGGTTTCCCCCTCAACGATTACAGTACATCAATCAATCAGATTTATTTCTAAAGTGCTTCACAACCAAAGCTGTGCTGTGCACAAACAAAGCACCATATTATTGATATAATTAATGACACATTTAATAACAAACCCAAGTTAAACATGAAGTAGATTATTGCAAGAGACACATTGCTTTCTGCTGTTGTTCATGTGTGGCCTTATCTATAAGGTGGAGGAGTGGGAAAATGGTATAAGTGCTCAGACGAGTATAAATTGAATAAAGCTTTTCTTTTTTTTTCATCATTTAGCCCGTCCAGCCATCCAGCGTCCAGTCCAGCCCACAGCTGCAGTCAATAGGCCACCTCCTCCGCTGCTTCCCACTGAGCAGGAGCTCAGCGAGTGGAACTGCTCTCACCAGGCTCTTCAGCTTCTCTTCTCTTAATCCTGTGCCATGTACTACTACTGCTGTGACAGCTCCCACAGCCGCTGCTGCTCTGGCTTCCTCTATAGACGCTGACGCAAAACCAGGCTCCACATCCAAGTTAGGTAACAGCCCACTAGCTATGTCAAAACAATGTATAGCAATAGTTTAATCAAATATAAAATAGATGACACTCGTATTCTATTTCTCTTTCTGCCTAGAGCCCACACCTCTGCTGCTCCCGCTGCCCATCAAGCCTTCTCCATCCGCAGCCCGTACCGGACCAGTGAAGACAGGAGGGAGGGTTTTTGTGTTGGACCACAAGCGCTGGCCTGCTCCCATGAAGGCAGTTATTGATGGTCGTCTCAATAAACACCGCGGACAGAAGGACATGCTGAAAATTGTGGATCAGGAGTATGCCACACTTGTCCACAACTCCAGCTCTGATCCCAACAGCCTGCTGCACCCAACCACCAGATTAGACATATCACAATACATCAAACACACCTGCAAACAACTAAACACATCCTCATCACTGAACACCAGTCCGGAAAAACTTGAGGAAACACAGACACTGTGGCAGTCTCTCACAGCAGGTAGCACAACGGTGCCTGTCACCATGCCGCCTGCCACTGTGAATCCCCCCCCGCTCTTTCAGTCGCCTCATCTCTCACTCAACACGCCATTGAGAAGATTGTGCTAGACATCATGGAGAAGCAGCAGCCAGCCCCTGAGCTAAAGAAGCCAAAAAATGTCTGTCTTGTGATACAACGATAATTGTATCGTTTTATATGTTTATATAGTAAACTGACCTTTTAAATAAAGTGAAATTAGTCCTTTATTATGCATACCTGGTTCATATATATATCCAATATCTATTATTACATCTATTATGCCCTTATTCAGTATAGTACGTTTTTTTTTTATCACTACTACAGTATGTCATTACTCCTTTTCACTACTTTACACGTAAGTTGAGTGTGTTTAAAGGAGACATCTACGCTCCACCCGCCGCCCTGATTTCTCAGGCCTATTTACAAATGAATAGACCCTGCGTTTTCACACCTCTGGGGGGAGGGGTCATGCAGTAGGTCTAATGACATAAATTAACCTCCTAACCCCCACCTTAACTGAGGGCATTTTCTCCAGTTCAGCTTGACCCAAATCTAAAAGCGTATGGCAGCACGTGGCGCGACCCATGCAAAATCATTACTGCCATGTTCGCAATTCAATAAAGTGTGCAGGCCGTACATGTGCAGCTGTTGCTTTTGTACCTATGGATTACATTGTATTCCACTGAACTATGGCCTTTTATTATTTACCTTAATATAGGAACTATTAGATTTAGAACAAACAAATAAATGTGCAGTGTGGGCAAATTTTGGCAAATACAGCAGTTATGCAGTACAATATTGTTTAAAATCAATAAAATATACATTTTGTTGAAAGTGTTGAAATACTTTTGATTTTTATCAGAGTAAAATAGTTAAACTTCTTGGTATTCTATTACTTAGAAATAGCATTTAATACTAACACGTTTAAACATAAAATAAAAACATAAAAGTTTAAGAGTATGGCCTGAGCGGGATTCGTACCCCGGTCGCCGGTGTGAGAGTCATTCATAATCCCGTTTCGCCACAGAGGCGGTGTTTGATTACTTTGACATTTTCAGTATAGAAATGTGCTCGGTTCAGGTGGGAGTTAAGAGGTGTTGGTGGGGCGTTTAGCATGAACCGCGCCGACATTTGATCTGGTTGCAATTTCTTTACTATCTGTCATAAAGTGAAAGGAGCCTGTGCGTCCTTTATTTAGGACAAGACATTTTTAATAGCCTATCACTGAGGTGAGTGTTGCGGAGACCGGTACACGTGGAGCTTGATAAACATGTAAACTTAAAAAAAATAAAAATACTCACGGGTTACTAAGTATTGTAAAAAAATGTAAATGTCAAAAAAAGGTAATCATTTAATAATAATTTAGTAGAAGCTTTCAACACTGGAGTATAGTGTTGAACCCTGCTCATTCTGCACCAGAAACTTGCGCGTTATGACTGAGCTATTAAGCCACAGGGTAGTCATAGTTTATTTTAGGTTATAAACTGGTGTTCACTGAATAAAGATTATGACAATAAAGCACAACATTGGGGGTGCTCACAAAAAATTACATTTTTGGGGCGATTAGATAACATAACATAAACGTGATGCAGCCAGTGAGTGCGTTCGAATACAGCAGTAGCAGACAGTGCGGGCATACTTTCACACCACTGATAATTGTGGGATTAATTGGACAGAGATGTTTGATTTCATTTACAAAACCTTACCTGTTCAGTCGATTGTCAATGACATTTTTTTTAAACTATATTATTAACAGTGATATTGTTGCACAACCAAAATAGCAGTGTTTAAAAAAGGAATATGAAATCAATGCAAGGATATTTATTTTGTCACAGATTATACAAGATATTTACATGAATACATACAGTATATGAAACAATAAAAATGTAAAAAAAAAAAAAAGAAAAGAAAAAAAAAGGCACGGAGCAAAAGTGCCTCAGACGGGAGTCGAACCCCGGTCTACAGCGTGCCAGTCTGTTGCACTCACCATTACGCCAGCATACTCACACTGACCAGGCAAAGTTTACAAGCAGTTTTATAGCTCAGTTTACGGCGCCGGCAGAGCTGAAGTGGACTTCACCTGCCACCTTGTGGCGATAAGATGTATTATATTTCACGCAACTGCGTGACACACGGAAAGCGGGAATGAGGACGACAAAACAAAATGGCATTGACTGTAACTGTTCACCGTCTGTGGGATTTTATTTATTTATTGGTTTATTTGGTAGGGACAGTGCAAGTTAATGAACAAGCCACACCAGATTGTAGCCTTGGGCTAATTTCCACCCGTTGTCCCCCACGCGCACTCTCAAACACACTCTCATTCATCCTGGCCTATTGTACATGTTTTTAGTGGTATGGGAAACCGGAGTACCCGGAGGAAACCTACGCAGACACAGGGAGAACATGCAAACTCCACACAGAAAGGCCCCTTGGTGGGAATCGAACCCGGACCTTCTAGCTGTGAAGCACGAGCGCTAACCGCTGTACTACCGTGCCACACTTCCTATCCCAGCTGCCAGTGCTGTACACACCACAGTGTGTGAATGGATCAAATGAATAAATGTACAACGAAGACTGTATTGTTGATATTTGTTACTTTAAACTTTGTCATATTGCAAACTTTGAAGAAACTGTACTGTAGTTATATCATTCAATACCTTTTACTTCTACCCAAGTAACATTGTACTGAAGTATCTTTTCTCTTACTTGAGTAAGAGACTTGAGTAGTTACTTTTACCACTGTGAGTAAGTTTTAGAGTTACAAAAGCTTTACGTCGACATAAAATATATGGTAACACGTTATAATAATTGCACCTTATTTAGTCTTAATAAATGATGAATTAACACTTAATTCATCATGAACAACTCATTAAGTGTGACTAACACTGAATAACTAAACAATGGGGGAGGGGGGGGGGGGATGAAGGGGGTGTTTAGGAGCATGTGCATAATTAATTCATGTGTAATTATTCGATCGCAGCATGCTACAGCAGGACCACGGCACATTCTCTCTTCTCTCAGGACGGTTCAGTTCAGCTCTCTGTCCTGGGACAGCGTGAAAGGATGGAAATAAAAGGTGTGACGCTGCAGCATCAAGGACTTTTGGAGAGATTAGCACGAGCTGAGGGAGAATGCGATATATTATTTTCAGTTATTCTTCAAAGTATGCCAACTCTAAAGTGTCGGGAGTAGTTGTAAATAATAAATAAAATAAAATAAAATAAAATAAATAATCAATAAAGCATGATATATAATCTACTGACAAAACTTAATTTCTATGGTACATTTCTTCCCATTAAGAAAATAAAAATGCAGCTCCTATTTCCATCATTCGTTCTTATTTTTCTTTATTCAATAGATCTGCCGAAGGGAAGGAGAGTGATCAGGAACGACTGCTGTGCTCCTGCTCCAGGTCCGCGGTCAAACAGGGATACTTCAGTTTGACAATTCATTTACGGCCGCCAAATGAAATGTGCAATCGCAGCGGAGAGAACAGGAAAGAGGAAAGACAGAGCGAGGAGGCAGAGGACTGGAGATTAGAGGAAGGGGAAGGTGCACACCCAAACGTAAAGCTGGTTCATGAACACAGCTCTGCTTAGTTGACACCTGTTGCGTTCACATGTATATTGGGTATTGCTCTGTTGACTGGATTGAGAGAAACATGTTTGCATGCGCTTTACATGTTGGAGAGTTGACAATAAAGCTGATGTAGTCGAATTGAAAGAACAGACCTTTTATATAAACCTCCGCTCAAAACAAAAAAACAAACTCTAGTGTCATTTAAGAAAAGGTCTTTCATTGTCTCGTCCAAAACTAGCTGCTGTTTGTGCCAAAGAACTGTCTGTAAACCTGCCCGTTATAAAGTCTCTCTGTCTGGGTCGGAGCACTCTCTGCACAAGATAAATCAAAAATAAATGAAATACAGAAACTTGTGCGGGTAGCAATGAACACAGTTTGAATTGCAAAGATTCCGAGTGATGTATGAGAAGACGGTCCTGGCACTTTCCAGGTGGGTGTTGCCTTCCGGAATAGGACTGGGTACCATTAAAGTGAGAGGTGTGAATGCTTTTGAAAATATGGATAGCATCAGTTGTAAGTAATAATTATCATTTTATTCCAGTGAAGCAGCAATTTTAGTGAGGAAACGCAGAAAAGTGATTTTTTATTTGAATTTTAAGCTACTGACAGGACGTGACATAGATGGAGGTAAGGCTCCATAGCAGCTTGACTCAAAGGTATTGACTAAAACTCTAGATCGGACGTGAGGCTCGTTGACGTGGCAAACTTGGCGGCCATTTTGTGACCGGCCGGCGAAGCTAACCCCTATGCCACCAATGCAAAACCAGGAGCAACATTTCATTTGAGTTTGTTTATATGTATGGATCCCATTAGCTGAGAGCTAGTCTTCCTGGGTCCATCCCAAACAGCATTTACATATTCATACAAAAAGTATATATGCAGTATTAAAATAAATAAATAGCTAATCTATATATATTGGGCTTAAAATGTACATAGATTTTCATGTTACAATAAAACATTTTCATTGTTTCAGTGTTAGTATGTGAGATACACTTTTCTTTGAAATGTCTCGTTTGTTTAGACGTATTAGCATTAGCTTTGTTTTCTCCATTCATTCCCAGGGTTCAGTGGTTTAGCATTCACTGTATCACTGTCCCATGTTCAATAAATATTGGTCATAGTGTTAAAAAGTACAGAAATACTGCTTTAAAGTAGAAAACAAATGTTAGATTTGATATAAATAGAAGTGAATGATTTGAAGTGTTTGAAAATCCATGAACAAATGGTGCTAAAGTCTATGACTCCTATAAAACTGAAATAAAATGTAAAAAACTACAAAATGTTATTTTCTTGCCAGATCTGACATAAGGGCAGTCACAATGTTCAGAGTCATCACATAACTAAAACTAGATACAAACAGAAAGAAACCTCCCTCTCTCCTGGTACAACTTAATTTTTCACCTTTTTCTGCGACCTGCATTTGTGGTTTCTGTGTTCCACATTGTTTTTCTGGATACTTTTGTACGTCTTTGCCGTGTTTTTGTGGAGGTTTGATGGATTTGTTTACTTTAAGAGTCTAAAATGGTTCTGAAGAAAGCAGCTTTTTAAAGGTAAACAAAATGCTAGCTTTTCAGCTAAACCCATTTGAGACCTACACATTTCTTCTTCTGAGACACTGAAGAGGCACCAAGAGCCCCCACAGCTGCAGCACAGTGGAGGCGTCACAAGAGGATCTACAGGAAACAAAAAAGGTACAAACGAGGAGATGGTGAAAGACTGTTGTGGAGCAGAGGGAGCTGCAGGAGGAAGAGGAAAGAGGAGGATCTGACCAGTGCAGGACACCACGCTCTGAAACAGGGACAAACCCAGGAGGCGCGGCACCATTTCAGAGGATCAGAGGAGACAGAGGGCAGCCAGCCAGGTTTCTTCCGAGTGCTACAGTTTCCCCGACCTCCAAGGTCATGCAGGTCAGGTTGACACAGTGGCAGCGCGGCTCAGCCGCAGCAGCTCAGGACTAACACCTGAGCACTATTTCGTTGTACACTTGTACAATGACAATAAAGCACTTACTTACTTACTTACTTACATTTAATTAGAATGCACTGGGTTAGAAGGGCCAGACTCAAGATGGCCGCCAGAATTGCCATTCGTTCCAACGTATTACTATGGCCATCTTTGAGTTTGACTCATTTCCCATTATGTTTGTTAAGTGATGATGTCATCACTCCACTTCCGGGTCCAACAGAACTTTAGCCGTATTCACTGTGATGGGATATATGTGATTGTAACCTGCTGTAGAGCTGACTACAAGGCTTTCTTAAACATCTGATCACAAAGAAATATTACATTTGCTCTCAATTTTCTTTAGTAATGCTTTTCTGGCATTAATTATCAACTTATTTTTTCCATACACAATGTAGGCTTATTTTTAATATAAAAATATCTTCATTTTGCCTGGAGAAATGGTGAGCTATATTGTTCGAATTCTGTTGAATTTCAGCTGGAGATTTGCGTTTTTTGCAGTGTTTATCTAGGGAACTCTCAGCTGTTTGGAGCCGGAAGTAGTCAATTATTGATGTCACACTTAACAAACGTATTGACATGACATGGTTGGCACGGCAACAGTACTGTCAGTGTCCAATCAGGAAGTGAAACTATAAACGTCACAAAAATGGTCAAACTAAACAAAGCGGGGTAACATTCTTTGTCATAATCTTAAGTATAATTGTGTTAACTATGTTTTTGCAAAAATTGTGTCTAATGTGTAAATGACTTAGCCTGGCTAACGCCAGACTAAAATCACAAGTGATATTTAGTCTGGGGACCACCAATGCATTTTCTCGTAGGAGAGGTGTGGTTCATGATTGTCCATATCCGTTTATTGGGCGCTACGAATGTCTCTCATGTGTCTGCACGTAGCCATAGCCAATCGTATCATGGTATCAGATGACGTATGACGTACCTGCTGTAAACTTTTGAGCTAAACTATTTAGAACACGTTCTAAAGCTTGATCGAAAGATGGCATCGCGTCTGCTGCTGTCATGTTGGATCCGTCTGTCATGTTTTTTTTTTTTTATCCCTAAACCAGCTACAAGCTTCCGTATGTCAAATAGCGCGTCAGCGTCTTACCGTCCCTCCTCGTTCTGTGATTGGTGCCCAAATCCATGGAAAAATGTCGGCCATGGTCCCCAGGCTGTTGTGAAGTTCGAAAAGATTCGAGCGCACACAGCAGTCTGGCGTTAGCCAGGCTATAAATGACTTGGGTACCGATCGAAAAGCTCTGGTAGTTTTGTTTCGGTGCCTAGTTTCTTTGTTTTCTCCAGACGTAAATTTATGCCCTGCAGTGAGTTATGATGACAAATGAGAGTTATGATTAGTGTAATGCAGGGGGTGTCCAGACTTTTGTCATCGCATTAAAGTCATATTAAAACCAGAGACCTTGATTTAGTTTTGGAACCATAATACCGGCTCTGCAACACAACACATGTTTGCTTTGGGAGTTTTAATAACGCAGAATCCTTCAACCTGCAGTGAAAATGACCATCACCACTGTGCCACTATAAATCACAAACCTATACAAACGAATATGTTGTGTTTACGCATTCAAATGCCATTAAACAGAAGTAGATTTGACTTGGCGCTGCGTGCTTGAATCGTTTTTATAAATTCATGATCGGCAGGCCTGATGACAGAAAGGCGCCTGTGATATAAAGTCCACCGCAGACGTCGGCAGAGTGGTGAACAGGAGACGGGGCGGGGGGGAGGTCCTTGGAGAAAGCCTTTAACAAAGTGGGTTCGGGAGGTCGGGCCTTGGTTCTTAACACTTGCTCTGGTTACGGTCGGGGTCGGAGCTAACGGCCACAGGAGAAAATCCCCCACAGGACGACTCCCACGTGTCCACAATCACAGCCATATTCAAACGCTCATTATTGGGTCTTATTATGTATAAAGAAAAACCTTCTACAGCAGCAGCGAGTCAAATGGAATACTATATTTTCATGTGACAATTCGGCCTGATTTTGTGGGATTATTTCAAAGGTTCTTGTTGTTACTGCAGTGCCAGTCGCATATATGGGATGATTTGCTGATTGGTTTGTGTCTGTTTGAAGGTCTTGTCTGTGAGTTTATGCTGTTTTTAATTCCGCACACAAGGACAGACAAAAACACTTTCAACATGGGAAAAAGTCCGAATGGCAATGTGATTTTAAGACGAAAACCCCAAAATTCTCAAACTGAGAGAGGCAAAAATAAATAAAAGTATCAATTGTCTATAGAAAGGCCATCGCTGTGTTGTTTTTGGCAGCCCTTTAGTCTTTAGGCAGGATAAATAGACCGATTTTCCAACGATCTTGAGGACGCTCAGATTATCAGAGGTGGGAGACTCGAGTCGCAGTTTTCGGGACTCGAGACTTACTTGACCAACGCTCCAAAAAGACTTGACTTGACTTAGACTTGCCTTGTTGTGACTTGAGACTTAACTTGGACTTGAGGCCAATGACTCTCAATGACTTGCTGTGACTTTATATTTATTATTGATTTGAGTGTAGCTGTTGAAAGAACAGGATTCATTGCGTGTTTCTTAAAATATTTTCTACAGTGAGTGAAGAGGTGAAGATTCATAGACGTTTAAAACAATGGACTGTAGCTACCAGAACAACAGCGTGGTAAGAGCTGGATTCATGACAGAAATCTTGTGGGCGGTTTGTTGTTTTAAAGCGTTCACACAAAAGTTTCAGCATTTAGTGGCTATGTTACGCATCCACACAGAGCCCAGTGACAGCGGGGTTGAAAGCTGTGCGGAATCTACTTTGAGCAGGGGCGAATCCGAGCATACCGGGGCAGGGGCATTACAGGGGAACCACTGACAGAGAAACTGTCAGAAACTAACAAAAATAAAAATATTATTTTATATTTAACTTTCACACTGCAGGGAAAAGCAGCTCATGTTTAAAAGACTCTGTTTACATTTTTCTGAAGTCGCCCTCCGGGCCCCCTTCTTTAAAATGCTGTCCCAGTAATTTTGTACATAGACTGGAGCATTTAAAATATATATATATTTGTTTTAATTGTGTGGCGATTGAATGTTAATTAGACTTAGATCCAAATCCATTAGATTTTGAAAAGTTTGATTTTAGGCAAACATTTTAATTTTGCCTAAAATTAAAGGCGGTATGTGGCCATACCGCCTTTGCTATGCCCAATCCCGTCAGATCTTGGAAGCTAAGCAGTGAAGGGCCTGGTTAGTACTTGGATGGGAGACCGTTTGGTAACACCAGGAAGCCTAGTGAATGTAATGAGTGAGTGAGTGGTAGGTGGTGGTCAGAGGGGCCGCTGGCGCAGACTGGCTGCCTCACTTCCGTCAGTCTACCCCAGGGCAGCTGTGGCTACAACAGTAGCTTACCACCACCAAGTATGGAGTGAATGAATAATGAGCTGTGAAGCGCTCTGGGTATCTTGAAAAGCGCTATACAAATCCAAGAGATTATTATTATTATTATTTTAAAATGGCAAAATCGAGAAAGCACTTATCATATTTTCAAGTGGATTATAGACACATTTTGAAAAGAATGAATAGTCCAATAGTGAAAATTAGGCTTAACACTGACATTTGCGACTTGAGGTGACTTGCCGGCTAAAGCCGGAGGGTGTGGAGTCCTACAAATATCTTGGAACAATTATAGATTGTAAACTGAAACTTAATGAAAACTGTGCTGTTGTTTGTAAAAAGGGTCACCAACGACTGTATTGTCTTCGGAAACTGTCCTTCTTTCATGTAGATAAAACTGTGATGACACTTTTTTATCGGGCATTCATCGAAACGACCCTAACTTTCTGCTTGGTCGCCTGGTATGGGAGCTCCTCTGTTAGAAACAAAAACGCCCTGAATCAGCTGGTCAAGTGGTCAAGTAAAGTCATCGGTCAGCTTCAGACCAGTTTGGACTTTCTGTATGATAGACAATTAGAAAGGATGGCACGAAGCATCCTAAAATGCACTGCGCATCCTTTGCATTCAGAGTTTCGATTGATTCCATCTGGGCGTAGGTTTTTAATGCCAATAAGCCATACGAATCGTTTTAGTAAAAGCTTTGTTCCCGCTGCCATTTCCTTGATGAACAAGTAGGGATCTAATCGCCCCTGACACGGCTTCTTATCTTTGTTATTGTCCAGTGGCTTAAATTTCTGTTGTATCTTAGGCACATCCTATTAGTATCTGGAGCACTTACAAGTTTTATATTTAAACATGTACTTTGTGTTTTATCTTTGTATAATGTGTTTTAATGTTGACTAGTTCTCAGAATTGCAAGACAAATTTACCTACAGGTACAAATAAAGAAACCTAACCTAACCTAACCTAACCTAAAGCAAGACTTGACTTGACAAACGTTATGACTTGACTTGACCCCAGGACCAACTGACTTGGACTTGCTTGGGACATGCATTTAGTAACTTGCTCCCACCTCTAATGATTATCGTAATGGCTCTAAAGATAATCCGATCAGATATCCCTGCCATGTGCGGTGTGTTAAGACTGCTCTTGTTTGCTCGGAAGGACGTTGGAACCACTCCGATCTCAAATCAGGGATATTCAACATGTTGGATTGTTTCGGGCCCCACTTCTCTTGATGTGTGTTGAGCCCTGTTGAATGTGACGTGTAGCCAATCAGAAAGCGAGGTGACGAGGCGGTGAAGAAGCACCGGGTGGGAAGTATGGAGGGGAATCCAAAGTCAAAACACCAGAAAGTCCGGTAGATGTTGGAGACTACAAACTATCGCCACGGCCTCTTGTTCGCCCGCCATGTTTGTTTACTCTGAAGTCACGTTTGATCTCGAGAGGTTTTGCGAGATTTCCCCGTCTGACCTGGGAATGTTCGTGAGTGAAATCGGTTCGTGTGTGATGTGTTCATTTTATCGCCATGTGTTGGGGTCTCTCAGGTTTGGAAAAATCTGCCGTCACTTTTAAAATCCGGGCTGACCCGGGCTTTAGTCTTTCGGACGAAAATGCTTTTAGTTTTAGTCTCATTTTAGTGTGAGTTGCAGTCTAGTTTTAGGCTATGAAAAAAATGTGTCAAAAAGGTTTTAATCGAGTTTTAGTTTTAGTCAGTGCGATAATCAATATATTGAACTATCAGAGTATCGTGGTTATAGTTAGCGTGAGCCATGTATCGCGTACCGTATCTAATCATGAGGTACCCAGAGGTCACTATTTGTGTCTGAGTGGAACGGAACATCCCCGAGTTGAATTGAAACGGCTGTAGTTACGAACTGTCACAAACATGTTCTGAAATGTATGTAGCTCTTGCAACGGTTGTACTTGGCAGAAATAATCACACAAACAAACCTCTGCCAGATTTGAAGGAGAGTGTTGAGAGCACACCAGCGTAGAGACATGCGGACTGAGCATTTACCCCCTGACCCCCTACACTCGGACCTGGACCCCCCTCAGAGACCCCCCACTGCACTGACACCAACAGGAAACGCTCTGTAAATACTAAAGTGTCTGCGCAAGAATATGTTGGCAGAGCTACATCTTGAAACCACGGATATCAGGCATTTGATGGATAATTAGTACAAGTGAATGTGTCGTTCACTTCTATATTATTAAATGTCAAAACTTTAAATTGGGTGTCCCAAAGAAAGGCCCGGGGGTTAAATGCCGCTCTCAGACCAAGTTTATTTTGCCCCAGGCTTCTCGCTGAATCTGTACTTTTTTTTTTATCTGCAATTTCAATAACTACACGATTACAACCACAATCTCTATGATTTCAGGCTGAGACAGCGCGGGCAGGAAGGTCCCTGCTTAAATAAAAGAGAATATACACGGTTAAAACCCAGTTAGAAGTTTCACTGCACAGACCACGGCTCCAACCACACCATGTAAACTGCACTTGTGCCCTGAATTACTGATAAACTGACTAAAGCTATTTTCCTCCTTCAAAAACTTACCTGGAGTGATGTCTGGCATCTTCTGTCCTTCTCTTTCGCATTCAAAATCTGACAAACCCCATGAAGCTCCTCTGTGTTTTATTTATTTATGTGAGAAGGAAAATGTCATAAAACCGTCTGGCCTGTATCAGTCGAAGCTGGTTTTACAGCAGGTTTGTGCTCTGCAGCAAAAACACACATACAAAACAAATGACATCATGCAGAGCACAAAAGAGGAGGGTCACTCTGACATGAGGCCGCGGCCTTCAGCAGCAATGGTTTCACTATATTTGGCCAAAACTAATTACAGTAACAATGCTGCTATACGTAAAGTTAATGCGGATAATTATAATTGTGTAATTCAGGAATTTGTAATGTAAAGTGTTATATTGTATGAAAACACAAGATGTTGTATCACTGTATCCGGAATGCAAATTAATTTTGAATATGGGGGTAGGCACTTATAAGCTTTCTTGCTTCAGCCTACTCCTTTTGAGTTTTTGTTACTTTATTTATTTTCTGCACTGCAATAATGTTAATGTAATGTAAACAATCACTCAAATAAATCCAATCAATCAATCAATCAATCAATCAATCAATCAATCAATCAATCAATCAATCAATCAGTCCTTCTGTGGACCCACCACCTGCAGGAGGAGCCATAGGGGCTGGTGCAGTGTGATTTGGGCAGCTCCAACAGCTGCCCCCACGACCCGGCGTGGGGGCAGTGGAAGAAAATGGATGGATGGATAATTACAGTCGACCAAATGCATTTATTATTATCATTATTTTAAAATTATTACATGAAATAAAGATGTTCAAAACAGATATTATTATTACTGATAACAATAAGAGGAGTGCCCATCTTGGGCCGCGCGTTGCATGGGTCAAACAATATTGATAGTTAGTATAAAGCAACGAAGAGAGCTATGATTTGGACCATTTCAACCACTGGAAAGTTGATGATTTAAAGCATTTTTGTAGTGGCCGTGGACCCTGTTAAAATATTAGCTTAAAGTCAATGGTTACAACCATAGACTGCGTACGGCGACAAACAGAAACGGAAATAACTGAACAGCCGCTCATACGAAGACAGATGCTGTCAAAAGTGACCAGTCCTCTTTCATAGTTGGAACCAAACATTTTTGACCCTTGAAGGCGACTGACGGAAGGTTTGACGATATGCTGATATTGCAGAATATTAAAACAGGGATGAGAAATAAAAACAACATATACAGTATATAGTCCACCTCCCTATTTTTGTCACTAGGAAGGTGGGCAAGAAACATTGTGGTTAGACTAGATCCACCTACCCACACAGATTTGTAAACCTAAATTCATTTTATTGTTCTTTCTCCATGAGTCTGATGACATACGACGCAGCGAATCAATCGCTAATTTGACACACAGCCACTGATCCACTATTTAACATCAACACGGTTTTGAAACTGTTCCCTGTGATTCGTGGATGAACTTAAATGATTAAAAAAGTGACAGTGTCCTGCTATGGGCCACTCCTGCCGACAGAGCAGCTGCACTCACTGTTCCGTCGGTTTCAAGATATTGACTAAATATGTGCAAGAAACGTCACTCGAGACTTAAAGTCTTTAAACCAATGCCTTACAGTTCACGGTTACGGCTCAATATACTTCAGTGTTCACGGTCTGCTACCTGGCCTCAATTTCAGTCAACTCACTTTTGCCATTCTAAAATAGAAAGTGTGCGTGCCCATTACTGAATAGAAACACAAAGGTATAAATAAATAAAGCATAATTATTTTTATACTCAGAGGTTGGAAATACGGTATTATGTTCAGAGGGAATCCCATGTATCTGTCTGCAAACCTGGTGCTAATGTTGTGCTAACACTTGACTTGAGACGGTCCATTACCCTGGCACTAGCTAACGCTGACAGAGTGGTTTGCTCTTCTCTCGTCTGGGTCAAGCACGGGTCTACGCTTGTATCTTCAGCGGGACCCGCTCTGAATGTAAAAGTCATGGCTGTGAGGCCGCACACTGCATCTTTATTCTCCACACGCTGCCCCACGGCGCTCAGGAGGCGGCGCCGACACAGGGAGAGGAGTCTAACCCACGACCTCCGCACTAAGGGACAGGATAACCACTCTGCTAGGGCTGCACATAATAATCACATTATCGTCATTGTAATATCATGAGAAGAAATCACTGAGCTCCTCCATAAGTAGTAAAATAAGTTCAGTTTAAGCCATGATTCTCCAAATTCGGTCCCGTTTTAACCTCATTTTTTGTCTTGATTTAGCCTCAATTTGATGATAAAGCTAATTTCTAGCAATTTTTTGTTTAGATTTCAATAATGTAACATCTTGTGTCGAAATATTTTAGTAAAATATCCCAATAATATTGTAGTCGTGATATTCCAATACAGTGTTATTTTGACACTGTTGTCTATATGAACCACAACTTCTCAGTGTAAATGTGAATGAACTCTTCAGTGTTAACTTCAGGTTAGACGCCATGACAGTAACACTAAATACAGTGTGCTTCAGTAAAAAGGCTGAGGCCTCATTGTTCTTCAGTCTATCATAGACCGACAGAAGAAGAAGGAAGTCATGGAGATTACATAAGATAATATTGAACTTTTTTTCTTATAAAGTAAGAGTAATTTTAGTTTTAAATGTATACTTGTTACTAACAATGACTTGACATTGTAATGCTTACGTCTTCCATCCAGCAGAAGTCTGAAGTTCTGTCTAAAGCAGAGTCTCCATGACTTCCTTCTTCTCCATGACAAGAGCATTGTATTTAGTAGGGCTAGGATGATCTAATTTTGTCACGATCCGATACGCATCATAATATTTAGAGGCCGATCCGATACATATTGCAATACAGTAAGTAATTATGATGAGTAAAATGTTTACCTTAAAATGTGTGAAAAGTCATGTATCCAAAGTTTATAAACTAAATGCCACTTGACATTTATTGAAGTGCCTCTCGATACTTGGTATTGCAGCACAGAGTATTGCGATCCGATCCGATATTTTGTCCCAGCCCTAGTATTTAAATTTAGTGTCATGTTACTGTCACTCATGGTGTCTGTGGGCTCACTTTAACACATAGGGTGTTAAAATTAGTCCCAAAAATGTGCTGTGTCAGTGGTGGGACATACGCACTCCTCTCTGATCCAGAGTCAAACCCACTGTCTCCCAACTAAGCGACAGTGCTGCGTCCTTGGGCAACACACTTGTCCCGTCCGTGCGGCCGATGGATGGCGCATGGCAGTTTCTGCTTGACTGGGCTCTTTTCTGGGGGTCACAGCTGCCGTTTCTGCTCGGTGGCCAAAACCGCGACTCTGCGCCTCAGTCAATACGTCAAAGTCTGTAATTGAACCCCAGAGAATAGCAATTTAGGCTAATAATCTCCCCATTACCCGCTGAGAGTCCCGGCGGAGCTCGGGCCGCGGGAGTGCTTCAGTTTGGGATTTCAGCGTACAGTTATTGCTCTAATGAAGTTAATTGTGATGTTAATTTGAGGCGGGACGACGTTCGGCCAGATCTCGTTAGACGTTTTGTCAATGTTTACAGACAGTTTAGACACAAGTGGAGGGACAGTGAATGCATGGATGTTGAGTTTAGGGGTGGAAATTGATCAGATTTTATCCAAGTCACTGAACGAGAAGTGTCATCAATTTGTTCGAAAATATTTTCACGTTCAGTTGAAAATTTGTCGTCATCTTTGCTCAAAGGTTTTCTGTTGTGTATTTTAACTATCTAAATTCTGTAACTAAATAATAAAACAATTCTTTGATTGATTTCTGACAAATATCGATATGAAAAATTGGTTTAATTTTGTGGTTTAAAAACACAAAAATTGCCTCTGAATTCCCCACCAGTACGGCAATACGATGGGGACAAACCTTCTTCCTTGTTGCGAGTCAACTGTGTCGCCACCTACTGTTCTGGAGTGTGCATTATATGGCTTTTAAAATAAACAAAGGATGTTGCCAAAATGATGTTATACTTTGAAGACACATTTCCTACAGAACTTGTGTTACAGACGACTCTCATTCAGACTCAGAGCCTCAGACGTGACTACAGACACAACTAGGCAAAAGATTTCACCATAAACTGTGATCAAACTGCTACATAATGTCATGCAAACAGCAGACTGTTGCCTAACAATGCATTTACCATAAGCATAATGATATGAGAGCATAAACGAGTCGTTTATGACCTGCTAAAAGTTAACAGCGCAGCACACAGACAGATGACGTGAAACACGAAGTTACCAGTAAACCAATGGACTGACCGCAGTAGCCAGTAGCACGTCTGTTTAGCCTCATTGAAACTCCACAAACTCCTGGGCAGCTTCCATCTTCTGTTGCCAGCAAAAAGTCCAGTTGCAAAGAAACGCCAAAAGACCAAAGAATATCTGTGTAATCCAGTCTTGAGCTAGTTTCTCCAGTGTGCGAGTAAACGTGACCAATGAGGAGCCTCTGCGTGACTTCAGTGTGCTTTGTATGCTCCAGGACTCCGTCCCAATCGATCCCAATGTGTGTGCATGTGCTGGGACCATAATAATTAGAGACAGATGATTACTCATTCAGCCTCATTCATTGTAATGGTCCCAAGTCGTCTGTGAAGCTTACATGGCTGCTCTGTCTCCTCCTACACAGCCTCTTCCTTAAAAGGGCAAAAAGACGGGAAGCCCCAGGCTCGCGAGGTGGGCGGAGCCTCCACAGAGCTCCAGAGCTTGATTGACAGGTTTTGCACTGAAAATGCTTCCACTATTTTGGGCTTATATACAAAAAACAGTGTGGTTAAAAATATTTCACCAATTCTTGTCACGTGTCATAGTGACTTTTAGAAAAAATAAAACTCTTTGGAACCAGGCTTTTAAGCCGTTCTAGGGAGGTCTGAAGTCCCATTAGAATCCTGTCTACCAAGTGTCTTTTGGAGTCGCCCCTGGCCACATGGGGTGGTATTACATCAATGTCAGCTCCTCGCCATGAGGACCATGCACGACTGCTGACCATCTACTGGTCACTGTCATGTTTGCATGTGTTTGTATGCGCGGAAGCACAATACAAAGCACACAAAAAAAACTAATCCATTTTCTGTTCTTAGTGGAAAAAATTTGATCAGATGTATAAAACAGCAGTGATTATACACATTAATAAGGCATTGAAACTATAAAAAATTGCAAAAACAATTTCTTCTTTTTTTTTTAAACAATGACAGGAGGGGCTCAGCCCACCTAGCCCATTGATACCAGCCATCCCTGGTCCAAACACATCTCACCACAGTTGTGGCCAACTTTGTTTGCTCAAAAGTTGCCTGTTGTGTCCAATTCCCTTTTGAATATTGACCCTAATTCTTCCATGTAAGTAAATTTAGTAACTGTACTACTCACACTAACCACGTCTTGACGCTACATTCTGACTGAATCTCTCACAGCTCAGAGGATTCCCTGAGGAAACGGCCTAATTACTTTGTGAACTAAATTTTTTAAAACTGTGTGTAAACAGGTTAAAATGGACTCGGGGCTGAGGGAAGTTTAGTGCTGGCTCCGCAGTTTGCAGCGGAGAGCAGGCTGGGCGTGACACGAAAACAACAACAAACACGAAAGGGGGATAAGCAGGAGTGCAGCCTGGAGACGCACAGGATTGGAAAAGGCATTATTTATGCAAATGCACCGACTGGGGACATGGCAGAGGCACGTACTACAAAGGTAAAAAGTTCAACCGTACTCCGTGTAACTAACTTCATAATAATGATCATAGGCTAGCCAGAATGATAGCATTACAAGAACCAAAACAACAACCGTTTATACCGCAGTTGACTAAAGGGACAGGTTGCAGTTACAGAGGCCAGTGGTTCTGACGTGAAAATATTTTGAAGTACCACCAGTGTAATGGACTATGTTTGTAAAATAGTCAATGGCTCCATATAGTGCTGGGCGATATGGAAAAAACTTATATCACGATATGGATTATTTTATATCACGATAGCGATATATATCACGATATACCACAATAAAGTCAGTTTTCAGTTATTCTTTGAAAAGTTTGACAAAAATATCATTGCTTACTTTTTTTCAACTTTATTTTGAAGCAGTGGTTTTGCTATGGATAATTTATATAGCATATATTGTCAATGTGTCAATTGTCAAATGTGAGACTGCAGGATAAATGGGCCAAACATGATCTGACCAGAGTCAACACGAATTTAACAACAGAAATGTGTAAACTCGTGCGTAGAGAACGACTTACTCAGAGCATCATCTGCTCCTCAATATCAAGGCTCATATTACACTAAAACAAATGTAAATTGGAGCTTATTACCGCCATTTTCTCAACTTTAATGTAATGTTTAAGAAACAGTGGGCGAGCAGTTTGTATTGTACGTCTTTAGCTGCTCTACGCGCTGCCCGATCAGTCTCTTACCTCCTGCACCACGCCTCTTCTCTCTTCTCTCTCGTGTGTTTAATCCAGATCCACGCGCTAAAAAGATCCATCACTAAAAAGCAGTTTAGTTGCCGTGCGTAAAGCAGTGAAACCACGCGGTGTTTAACAGGGAGAGAGAGCCCCGCGTGTACGTCCATTAGATGTCGCCGTTGCTACAGCAGGTGTGGTGGCGGACAGAGATATCGTAAAGCAGGGTGGTGTCGCAAAACCACAAGGCAGAGTTTCTTTGCGAAAAAGTTCTTTTTATTCTTGTTTATAATCACTTAATATAAACCTAGAGGATGCATAGTGACAAGACAACACTAATACATTCTTGTGGCCTATTTAATGACATATTTGCTTTAATAATTGATTAAATTAGGTTAGAAACGATAGAAACGATAGAAGAGAAATGGCACGATAGGCACTTTTCTATCGTCCCCACGATATGTATCGTCATATCGCCCAGCACTAGCTCCATAATGATTAAACAAAGAAAAGAAAACGGAAAGCAAAAAATAGGTCATATTAACCACTTAATGCTTCAGTGTTAATTTGACAGTTTGGTGTCTATATGATTCACACCTTCTCAGTGTAAATGTGAATTATTCTCTTCAGAGTTGGACTTCAGGCCACCCTGATTCTAAAACATGTAGCATGATTCTAAAATACAATGAGTTCTTTATTTTCAGTTAAAAGGCTGAGGCCTCATTACACTTCAGGCTGTCACATAAAGAAGGAAGTCATGGAGATTCTGCTTTAGACAGAACTTCAGACTTCTGCTGGATATAAGAATTAAAAGCTGGAAATAAAAGTGTTTATGTTATGTCTGGATTTGGAGCTGTTATTGCATCTCTCTCTTGTCCGAGTTCTTTCATTAGAAATAGCCGAGTGTTCCTAGACCTGCTCACTGTTAAAGCACTTGTGTAGCGCTATATCTAAATAAACATAGGTGCACTGTTGTTAACAATATGGCGCAATATTCAAAATTAGGCTCTTTTATGTCCGGTAATTATTATATTACTGTATATACAAAACACCAAGACTTGGGTGGCATTTTTGAATATTTCTGATTGAAAGTTTGCCTTGACGTGATATGTTGCCCTAACGGGTGGAAATGTAGCTGACAAAGGAAGTCCTTAAAAAGTCATTTGTAATTATTATTATTTTTTTACTGGGAGCAACTCGGGCCACACGATTTCCCTTTCCTTCAGGGTTGCCAATTGGGCGGTTTTTTAAGCCATTCCGCGGGTGAAAAAAACTGTCCGTGGTTTTTTGCCTTGCTGTTTTCAATGTAAAATTGGCCATTTCTATCTTATTTTTTGATCAAAATCGCTATTTCAAATGACAAAATCTTAAATCCAAGGCTCTGTGAGCTGCTTTGTCAATAAGAGAGGGAGAAAGGGGCGGTTTCTCATCATCGTGGGAGCCCATGGGCTCTGTTTACTGGTAAACAATATTGGAAATTCCAGCCGCGCCGTATATCCGTGGGTTTTCTGCAGTTTTTCAGATATTTTTGGGCGGGTTTGGCTCCCCAGACCTGGCAACCCTGCTTTCCTTGATAATGACCTGAAAAGAGCCTGAGCCGTGACATTCCTTCCTTGTACGTGTCCTGTGTGTGTGTGTGTGCGAGTCTTCACGTTGATGAAAGATGACACTTCCTGCCGCTCTTTCTTCTGCGCTGACTGAGCCGCCCCAGGAAAGGGAGAGAGAGAGAGGGGGGGGCAGTAACAGGAGCTGGGGCACAGGCCTGCACTGGTTTACAGGTGGACTACTACCTTTTGTATCACAGTCTTCCAATGGGACCAAGTTAGGAAGAAGCAAGCACACTGTGTCAATGGAGTGAACTGCTTCTTTAAAGGCCTGACTCAACCAGGTGCAACTTATGATCAGTTTGAGACAGTTTGATTTTTCATTAGTAAATGTTTTAGAAGTGGGCGGAAAGTTGTTTAGATTTTGAATAAGCTGTGTATAAGTGACAGAAAACTGAGAATTCAAAATGTTTTCACCTTGTTTTTTGTGGATCAAAGCGCAATACATCAGGCTGTATGTTAGATACTAAAAAAATCCCTTTGAAACAAACTTCAAAATACTGTTAGGTCCAAGACTGGAAAGTTTATAGTCTGTCGGAGCAAGAGTGGAATGAAAACCTCATTTGAAGGAAACGGGCCTTTAAGCTTTGTAACGTCTGCACATGCGCCTGTACATTTCTCCCGTCTTTAGCCGCGGCAATCTCCCAGAAATGAAACGACCATTATTTTGGACTTCATGCTACACGTGGATACCAAACAAGTCTGTATCTGTAAATGGGTAAGCGTGGGAAAGACGAGGGAGCGACTGCCTGGAAATCTCCGGCTCGCTAGCGACAAAAGGTCATCAAATAAACATCGTAAAGACTCTGACATTAAAGATAAGAAGGAGAAAACTAGACACAAATCTTTAAACTGACACTGACCTTCTCGCTGTGAGGAGCGCGGTCTGCTCACTTTGGAAAGATGTATTAAGTCTTCGCGAGAGGGTTTTAAAAACTATTTGAGCTGTTTTGTGACAGAAGCCGTGGGAAATGTAGCGTATTAGTTGGACTAGTTTAAAGAGGAAGACATCATGTTGCCTAAAATCTGTCCATCTTACACTCTTATTTTGCTATACCCGTCTTTTTAAACACACTTTGGATATGGAAATGCCTAGTTTTATTGAATTATGATCATTATTACGATCTACTCTTTTTCTTTTATTGTTATTATTGTCAGTATAGGAGCAATCATGAATCGAGCGCACCACAGTCTTATTAGAGGAGCCGTTTACAAATTTACCCTGCAATGTCACACAGCTCCCCGGAGATGTAGAAGGACCGGGGAGGACTGCTTAGAAAGCTTGATATCTCTAGTTCCCAAAACAAAAGACCGCAAGTCTCTAGGACAATCCGTTCCAAAGTTATGCCCAAAAGTCGGCGGTGTTGTAGGTGACGGGAGCATGGACCTCTTTGGGTTCAAACGTGAAAGGAAACCTGGAAAACTTCACGAAATCAGCATTGTAAAGAGTGAGTTTGGTATATTTCCTCATCTGACATTAAAACTGTCAATCTCGCCCTGATAATATTTGATAAACGTTCGATTCTTGTTTGTAGTCCTAATCCATGTACAAAAGTGCTTTCACCGATGATTGACGATGACTGGAACTGGAACTGTTCGAGGAGCTACGGTTTGTTTAGCGCCAACTATCAAAGTGAGTCTGAATAGCGTCATTAGCACATGAAATAAAAGGATGAGGGATTTAGGCCATGATTATGTTTTCCTATTTCCATGTCAATGCATAAACTGTATAATCTTACGTTCAATCGCCTCCCCCCCCCCACGCGCCACACGCCGAGTTTAGCCAGAGGCCGCCCGTGTTTCCGCACTGCTCATTTGCAAACAGAGCACCACCGTACATCACTGGGGGGCCCGTGCGCGGGGAAACGAGGGCTGGCGTTTTCATTTGGTTTCCCCGAAAGATGACAGAGAGGGCGCGGGCGTGATGATGTGGCTCGCGGATACGAATGCGTTTATGGGGATAATCCAATAGGCTAATAGGTGCCCGGGCTTTACATACAAATGACGCGGCGGGATTACTCTGCTGTGTTTACGGAGCGAGAGGAACAAATCCGTCTAAAAGTCACGGCGAAAGAGAGTGTGGGGTGGAGCCAACGAGTCGACAAAGAATAGACCATAAGCAGCCTTTCCATAAAGGCGTAAACTGAAGCCTGGGGACACAGTTCTGTCTAATGGAGAATTGATTTAGTGCGTCCTGTTGTGTATTAAGTAGGGCTGGGCGATATGGACAAAAAGTCATATCCCGATATATTTAGGTTGAATATCTATATACGATATATATCCCGATATTTTTTCCACAAAGTGAGAGCTGTGAAATGAAATGTTAAGTCAAAGTCAAAGCCAAATACAAGTAGTTTTAATATTTATTATTGTGAGTTCAATTTTATTTAGATTTTTTTTTTTACCCCATTTACTGTTAATAACTTTATATTGCATATAACTAAACTATAGCAGAGACAAGGAAATAGGACTTATTAAAGTATTATTTACTTTTTAGTCCTTAATAATCATATGCAATATAATTCAAAATAGTCCACATGTCCATTTACATAATTTACAATAAGCTTATACTGGTAATTTTTGTTAAAAAATTTTTGCAATTTTTTTTGCAAATAGCCCAAATAATTTCTTGATATTTGCTCTTGATTTAATTGTGTTTTAATCAGTGGTTGTGAGATAAGTTCTTATCTTTATCCAAAACACTCCCAAACATAAGGCCTCCTAAACTGAGCCACAAACGACTCTACAAGCTGCACGGTGAGCCTGTGCAGCTTGTGGTTTGTGGAGAAAGAGACGTGTGAATCCGGAGGTGAGGGAGTTTATGATCAGAGCGGGTATCAGCGAGGGAATGGAGTGATTAGCATTGCGGCTAACGCAATGCTAACGGGGAAAAAGCAATAGTCCTTCGCGGTGGCAGCATTACAAACGCTGATATTTTCACAGTACATCCACGATCTACCGCAAACCTTAACTAGACTGAGAAGTAAACAAAAGCACATGGCACAGCACACACCATATCTCGCTGCTACATTCACTATGGGCCGTGGCCATCAGCTGCATGCAATCGCGTGCCTCCCTGCATAAGCGTGGTTTTGTTACTATCTGATAATTTGTATCCGAACCATCTCCAAATGATTGAGCCACTGTTTTTTCTTTTACCACCCACGGGGCTCTCCTCCTCCTTCACAGACATTGTTGCTTTCTCCATGTTTGTTGGAGAGTGTCTGAGTGTCTGAGGAGGGGCGGGGCCGGGGCGCTGGGAGCAGTGCAGAGAGCTCCGATCAGCGGCTTGCCTGAAGCAAGTATTACAGCGCAAATTTGGACTATATCAATATATGCGATATGGTCTAATTCCATATCTCTTTTAAAAATATATCGATATATCTTAAATACCGATATATCGCCCAGCCCTAGTATTAAGTAGCCATGTGAACTGGGTTTTTCTAAGGCCGATGACGACTTTTGGGGATTTTTACTGGCCGATGCCGATATGCTTGGCTGATATTTTTGACCGATTTTTTACAGGTCTATAATCCTGTAAAAACATAAATATGTGGCCACTCCAGTAGTGGCGAGTATTACTTTAGGTGATTCAATCAGTTTCTTCTATCCCAGCTTTGATTAGTTGCCATTAGCATTACCATGGGCTACTGTTTCTAGCCGCGGCATTTTGCACCGCGATCCAAAATACAATTGCGGAGGTTAAAACTAACTCAGCGATTGTAGCAAACCAAGCTTCATCATGATGTTTCTCTGTCCCCTGAAGCCTAGGGAGTTGTGAGGGGACCCATTTTAAAGCCCTGACTTCGCTCTTTCCAATGCAATTTCGGTCCCGGAGATATTGTCTTTTATCGCCACTAGCCAATTTAGTAAAATTCCCAAAATATTGGCCTTATATACCTCAAATATGAGCTTCCAACTACATTTTGTTTGACTTGATTCTACCAAAGTTCTGACAACTCTCCTTCTGCTCTAAAGGCGACATGGAAGTTCTGAACCGGGACTAAACCTGGAATACACCTGGGTTCAGTGTGGAGTTTATTTGTTTATTTGTTTATTTATTAGGATCCCCATTAGCTGTGCCCATGGGCCAGCTAATCTTCCTGGGGTCCTTTTTTTTTTAAACAACTCATTTAAGATCAATTTAAATTACATGACAGGCTTAAAATAAAACACATAATGTAAATTATCTTTGTTGAAACAAAGTCCATCTTCAGTTCTTCAGGAGTACAGAGCAAAGACGATAAACACACAGTGTAAGTTAGTGTAAAAAACAATAATACCAAGATTCAGTTAATTGCATTTGTTTCAAAGCACTGTAATAATGTTGGATTTATCAAGGCTAAAAATCCCCCATATAACCGTGAATGAACCCCGTATGCTTGACAGATTTTTTATTCAATTTTTGGACTTCAGTGGATTTTAATTCAGCACCCCTGAACGTCAGTATGTGTACAGCACATGTAGCAGCAGATGCAGGACAGGGGGAACTGGAGTCAGAGACTGAATCTGTCTTATCTTACACATAAATGCGCAGTTTATGAGCTTGAGCCCCTGTAGTTTTATGTCTTATAACTGCAGTTTGGATCAGATACTGTAAGTTGTAGTTTTGGCTACGCCACGCCACCTTGTAGTTGACGAATCGCAGCTCAGGGCATATTTTTGGTCGACCAAGGAATTTTTTTTGGCTTTGCTGGCAGCCCTAAAACAGACGATGGTGTCTTTGTGTTCTGTGAAATGTAAAGATTCAGTCCCACACAGGAAGGTGACTCATCGTAACTCTGTTACCCTGCGCGTCCTTCCTTCCCTCGCTCCTCGTCTCATTTCCCACACAGCATGGAACGAGAGGGACCCCAGTGCGAGGGTCTGAGAGAGCGGGTCCTTCATCTGTAGGGGCCAGCGCAGTCATGGCTTTCAGATAGAAAACACTAACCGGAGAACTCATTAGTCACTGGCCATTCCCCACAATCCAATAACCCTTAAGATGCCACTGTGCGTCACAAAGTCTCTGAGGTCTTTCGTCTGAAAGACATTTACAGTTATTCTAAACATGGGCCAAAACAAACACTGTTTGTAGTTTGATGTATTTTAGATTTGTGTAATTAATGTTTTTTTTTTTTTCTTTGTCTGAGTCTTTGGCATCCATTCAAAAGACTGGCTCGGTTCAAACTGGATCTCAATTGTGAAAAGAATTTTACCCAGAACTCCCTCGAATGAACACAAGAATCAGCCCGACAACGGAGCAGGCGACACAAGCGAAAGCTTTTCGCACAAAAGCTGAATGCACTAAAAATGATTTGTCAGACAGTTGCAGCCTCTTTGTATTAGTTGTGGCGCAAGATTTGATTCACAAACAGGTTTGTGTAAAAATCAATCCCACTGTAATTTTAGATCAAATTTAATAATGTAATGTAATATAAATAAAAAAGTGCCTTTTATCGATTGTGTCTTAAATATATTGTGAGTTATCTGGCTGGCGTTATTAAAATGTTATATTAGGAACAGTCTTTTGAATGGCTCTCGGATCCTAAAGACTCGGCTCCCATCGAAAAGCCATAAATCCCATCAGTTCTTGCGTGGAGACGACTGAGAGTGGCAGGTGTCATGCAGTTCCTTTTGGACGTACCACACTCATCTGCACAAGAACTTGGACAGGTCAAACATCTTCATAATAATAACACAGACAGGTGGCAGACTTGATCCCTGTCCCCTATCCCTGTTATTTGATTCCTGATTACTCCTTTACATCACCTCCTCACCTCAAAATGCAAATGATGACCTGTTTGGCCAATACTCGCATTATTGGAAATGTCTTTTAACAGACAAAAACATCAACAAAGCCACAGATTCAGAAAGTGACATATTTCCATCTCTTGCCTCCTCTATTGTTGTCTCTGTTTATGTTGCGAGTCGTCTTCAGGCTTAAATGTGACTTGTCGCAGACGTAATGTCACTCCACGAGATGCAAGAAAAAAGAAGTATATATTTGTCCTCAGGAAAATGACAGAATAGTAACTCAGTGACTTAAATAACTTTAATCTGTTTACTGGTGTGGACAAAGTAATGCATTAGGTTACTCTTTACTGGACAAAGTAATGAGATTAGAGTAACCTGCTTTTCAAACCGACCAAAATCTGGCTGTTGCTGGCAAGCGGAAAACCTGATTATGAACAAATCAGCCCCAAAATGTTGATATGGCTCTGGTTTTAAAGCTCAGTGTAAGGCTAACTAACTTGTGCTAAACCAGGCCCAAAATATCTGGATAAGATTGAAAACATTGGGAGGCTGGAGTGCTACTTGGATGTAAAAGAGTATGAAACTTCGTCCTTTGGGTGCTCTTCAGTGCAGGGATCAGTTTCAGCAAAACAATAAAATAAACTGAGGCACTCCTGAGCTTGCCCTGAAGAACTCCTAGAGCCGAAACGCATTGGCAACGATTTTATCTCATCTAGCCATGTATTAATAAAGGCTTTTTATTATTTCTACTTTTGGAGTGCCTCAGTTTATTTGAATTTTTTTGTCAGGATAAGATCTTTGCTGCAGCATCCACACAGGTGTCTTTCCAACCCAGGAAACAAAAGAGCGTTTGTTTCCTTTTAAGAGTAGATCCGTGACACAGGAGCCGCTGGAGGAGGAGGAGGAGGAGCCAAGGCGGAGGTGGGCTCAGGAATCTGGGACAAAAGTCTCCACAAAAGGGCAAGGTTTTACGGGAGGGAGAGAGAGAGAGAGGAGAAGAAGAAAGGACAGAGAGAGAGAGAGAGTGGGAGAGAGAGAGTGGGAGGGGCCAGGGCCAGGTCTCTCGGGATCACGGCTGAACTTGGTCTTGCCCGCACTCGCTGAGACCGCGCTGATCCGCAGGGGAGGGAGGTCCAGGTAGGAGGCGAATGCGTGTGGCTTAACCTTTAGACTTGTCTGTCGTCTCTGTCTGCGTGTTCTTGGAAAGGCTCCTTCTTGTTTCTCCCTCCTCCACGAATACTGAGTACTTTCAAGTCAAAGCGCTGAACAGGATTAGTCAGGGCTCATCGTCTGTTGTTGGGCGAACTTCAATCTGCGGAGAAACCGCCTTAGGTTAAAGGGTTTTGCTTTGAAGGTTTGTTACAATCCGATTTCCATCTTGCTGTCGAGATAAATGTGTCGATTCGAAAGAGCGCGTCATCTGGGTGCATTTGAGTTAAACTTATTGAATTGTTTTAGAGTTCAAATGGCGAATCACTGCAGTTTAACATGAGATTATCTTTTTATACTTAAGAAAATACCATTGTGTGAATGGGTAAATACAATGAAACTTAATGCAAGTTTTCTTTCATTTCACATTTTCAAACGGAAACAAGACATTTGAGGCGAGACACTGCAGGTGAAAACATAGATTGTTCACACAGTGGTCAATATGGAGATGTTTTGCTAGTTTTCTCCCTTAAAAACCTATTTAGTCCATGGGCCAGACCAAATATCGGTACCGGAAAGGTGACGAAGGCTATCATTGATTTTTAAGTAGGTCCATGTCTGAGGTTTTTATTTTTGTATGATAGCCTTTTCAGAGTTACAGCTTTATATATATATATATATATATATATAAATATAGCTTTATTTAATTACCTTACCTTTGCCTTAACAGAGGACTTTTTCTCCAGTTCAGCTTCACTCAAATCTTAAAGCTTCTCAGCTGGAACTCACAGCCTCTATAGGCCAGAGTAACGCCGCATTTGAAAGCTTTTGTCTTTTGTTGTTGTTGTTGCTTTCTTCAGTCTTTTCACGCCTTGTCATCACATTTTTGTCACTTTTTAGTCATGTTTCAGTCACTTTTTTATTGTGTTATTGTTGCTTTTCCGGCACGTTTTTTGTTGCCGCTTACTTCTCACAACCTCTCTACTTTAGTAGCTCCTACAGACTTCAAACGTTCAAGTGTCAGACTTAACAATATTTTGAACTGTTTTTCAGACGGATTTACTAAATATCTAATTACCAGTTTTTCACTTATGCTTAGCTTATTCAACAAAACAAAGATCCAAAATCCCCTCTGAAAAAAATCTTTGTTAGTAATATGGCACAAAATAAAACCATTAACTCAAATCTGATTCTATTATTTAGATTTTGTAGCTGAATATATCTGCAATTTCGGCCATTGTTATGCACAACATGTCTTATCTTTAATTGAAAACATAAAATGACAGAAAACTTTTCTCCAGTTTGACTTTACCCAAATCTAAAAGCTTCTTCAAAAGCAAAAAAAAGCAACAAAACAGGCGACAAAAATACCTGGGCTATAGGCTGTAAGCTCCAGTCGAGAAGCCTAAAAAGACAAAACAATGCAAGGAAAAGTATGAGTTTTTGTATGTCTTATGGCTGGTGTACACTGATTTTATTTTTTTGTATTAGAATATTTTTAGATGTCACACTGCACGACCTGGGGATGGTCAAATCGTGAGCTGCTCTCATCTCCAATGTGCGAGTGTTCAAAGAGACAGTCGTAGCTACGACCAAAGTTTTGTCGTAGTAGTTTCAGGCGAGCGCAACATGCTAGAGAAAAGTCCAGAGAAAGTCCTGTGAAATGCGTAGTCGGACCCGCTCATGGCCTCTGTTGCTTTGACTCTGGCGGTGGTGCGATGTGTGCTGATGTGTTGACGGGACACTGACAGAGATCCTCTCTGCAGCGAGAGGATGGCTCACTCTACGACTAGTGTTCCAAAATATCAGACACTGTCGGTTGTAGCTCGTTTTTGGTCGTACGGCGGTTCTATTTTAAATCTTTAGCCCTGTCTCACCACCTATGATTTTCAGCTACGACCTAAGATTTTTCTCACAACTAGTGATAGTAAGTTGCAGATGGCCAAAATTGTGCAGTGTACACCCGCCATTAGCTTTCACATGAGACGTTGCACTATAGGCTGTGCCTTATGGATTTCAGTAAAGCTGAACTGGAGAAAATGTACTTGGTTAAGGCGGTGGGTTAAGAGGTTAATCCAGAAAGTTGTCCGATAGTAAGTACTGTTGTTACTTATATAACAGTCCATATTCCCCTGTCAGCTGCTCATACAAAAGCTGCCTGAGTCTGTCTGAATGGATTTACGATTAGTCAGTGTCTGGATTTGTGCCAACTTTGCCAGGTCTGCCCCGAGTTTGACCCCAGTTTGGCAGAATATTCCATGATTTATGGTCTCGTAAAAAAAAAAAAAAAGAAAAACTCACGTGGGACACAGTGATTCCAGCACAGATAAATCATTAACTGGTTATTTGTTTGCTTGTGAATGTGAAACTGAAAGGTATGTTGGTGTCGCTATTGCAGACTTTCCACTTTAGGCTTAAAGTGGCTGTTTAGATGGAGCCTCCGTGGACAAATACATTAGTTAGAAATAGAATAGAAAGTGCGGCTCAATTAGCCGCCAATACAGAATTTGATTACATTGTAACAAGATTAGTGTGATCAAGTAGACACGTATATATTTATATGTGTATATTGTAAAGCCAGTGAATTGCATCATGTAGGACTTTCTGTTTAAAGGTTAGTTAGAGTTAGACTCATTTCACCAGCTCATAAGTTAACCTCTTAATCCCCACCGGAATCGAGCACTTTTTCTTCAGTTTGGCTTTAAGAGCAACAGAAAAGTAACAAAAGAGCAACGAAAAACAAAGCAAGCGATAAAAGAGCAACAAAAAGTGACAGAAATGCAATACAAAAGGACGTGAAAAAGACAACAACACGAGGAAAAAGATCCATTTAGCTCAGTTTTGTAGGTCTTAGCTTCTAATATGAGGCGACACTGGCTTATAGGCTGTAAGCTCTCCACTCCAGAAGCTTTTAGATTTGGGTCAAGTCGAACCGGAGAAAATACACTCTTAAGGTTAACAGTATTATGTTTAAATTGTTGATATATATAATGCTGTTTATACCACGGTCAGTGAGAATTCCACGGCTAAAAAGCAAGAAAAAAAGCAACTACAAACGACAAAAACACACACACAAAAACACGACTAACGCTTCAAAAATGTGACATAATCGCGGCGACCACGCAACAAAAAAGTTCCGATCAGTTCTGTCGGTCTTAGCTTTCAAATGAGGTGTTACTCTGGCCTATAGGCTGTGAGCTCTGGTCGAGAAGCTTTTAGATTTGGGCAAAGCTGAACGGGAGAAAAATTCTGCGCTTGGTTAAGGCCGGGGTTAAGGGGTTGATCCCATCCTTCTGGGCCACTTCTGGAGGAACTCTATCAGCGCCTGCTCTGGGGGCAGTACTTTTATAACAAGGAACCTAATTTTGCAATTATCTTTTAATATTTACCAAAGAGGCACAATCCAGCCGCTAATTTGTAGCCAGTTCGGCTCACCCGCTGAACTCCTGGTTGTGTGTGGGGCTTCACTTTGTGTATTTTTTTTTGCAACATGAAAAAAAGTAGCGGTATAACAAGGTATAATGAGCGAGTCCTTGTTTTTTTTCTTTTCTGTAAACTCCCAAAGCTGTTCATTGCACGCTGTATTTCTTGCTCAATTCAGAATTTTCTGCCGTGAAAAGTGCGTCTGGAGCCTTCGGAAACAAGCTACAAAGTTTGTTTTGGTATAGCCGACTGAAGAGAGGGACAGGAGGGGGGGACTGCCTCAAGGGAACCCCCTGCTATCCGCCCTCTAGGATTGGAACTGCTGCTCTTGATAGGACTTTTTAAGTCGCATTTCCATAGGTACTGTGACGTTTTTTGCAGGTGTTTCCACACAGGGGAGGGGGACATGTCAGCGCTACGATTGGTCAGGCACTTGAGAGTCAGTAGTCAGCTCGCACATTCAACGTTTATCGTTCTCTTCACAATGTTGGCCTTCTCTACACATAGCCTAAATTGACCTACATTAAAACAATATACCAAGATCCAGTTTCATCAGTAAAGACAAATAATATAACCTCTACACCTTTTCAGCTCTTTCGCTCCACGAGACAAGGCTGCCCGTTGTCCCCAATCTTATTCACTCTTGTCTAGAACCCTTAGCCTGCATGATCAGAATGGATAAAGAAATAGAAGGAATAACAGTTGGTAACCATAATTTCAAATTAAGCATGTATGCGGATGACATCTTATTGACGCTCTCCAAACCAATACAATCCATACCTAGAATGCTTCAAATTATTGACACTTTTGGTAAATTGTCAGGGTATAAGGTTAACTGGAGCAAGAGTGAGGCAATGCCACTAAACTACTACACATATAAAAAAGACCTGGGCTCAGCACCCTTTGTTTGGAAAACTGAGGGAATGAAATATTTGGGGATAACAATTGGGCTACCAAGTAATACAATTATGTAAAGAAACTTACAACCATTAACTAATACTATAAAGAAGATCTCAAGAGATGGTCAGCCTTGCCATTGTCACTGTGAGGCAGAGCTGAAGTACTCAAGATGAATATTCTCCCAAGAATCCTTTCACTTATCTTCTCTGCCTCTTAACATGGTTTGATGATGTTAAGAAATGTTTGGTTCCTTTTTATGGAAAGACAAAAAACCCAAGATTGGTTTAAAGAAATTATCTTTGCAAAGAGACCAGGGAGGTCTCGGTACCCCAGATATTTGTAATTATTATATTGCATTCAACACTAGATATGGTCTGATTTGGGGTTACAAGAAGGTACGGGAGGAAGGAAGTTGGGATTGGCTGGAGGAACAACTATTGAATGAGAATAATGTAGCCTTTTCACTATCATCACTATGGTATCACCCATACCTACCTGCCAAACTGGATAACCCTATTATGCGATTGACTTGTAAAACTATAAAGAAAATGCATCAAAAAATTAGTATTACAAAAATGGTATTTGCATCTTTCCCGATATGGCATAATATGGCTATTACAGCGGCAGGGAACCCTTTGACAAATAGGGTGTGGAAAGAACATAATATACTACACATCTCCGATATTATTCATAAAGGCTCAATGTTGCCCTTCGAGAAGCTGGCTAGTAAATATAACCTATGTACAAAGGCCTTTCTGCAATATGCCCAAATAGCTTCAATCTGCTCCAAATTACCTAAAGAATTTTTAAAATTATGATAGTGAAATGGATAATAAACTTAAAGAGTTGACTGTTAATAAAGGGACTGTTTCTGGGCTTTATGAATTGCTCAATTGCTCCGATTGTACGGTAAATATACGTACACAATCACAGTGGGAACAGGATGTAGGCCAAATAATATCCATGTCAGAATGGAAACTAATCTGGCGGAATATAACGAAAATATCCAAATCAGTGAGACTTAAGATGATACAATTTAAAACACTGCATAGAGCTTATCTAACAGCAGCCAAACTCAAACTAATAGACCTGCATGTTACTGATTTATGCTGGGGAGATTGCGGACAAAGGGGAACATTAATCCACATGTTATGGTATTGTCCTGAGATTAATAATTTTTGGACGCAAATAGTGCGTGCCATATCTAAGTTCTTGAACGTCAACCTGCCCCTTTGCCCAGCTACCTGTTTAGTGGGGCACAGAGATGATCAATAGACAAACAAACAAAATTATGAAGTAGCTAATTTGGGTTTATAGCAGCTAAAAGAATGATAATGATTAGCTGGAAAAAAACGTAAATTAAACTGTTTTGCTTATAGAAAATGGTTACAAGAATTTATGGATCTACTGGCTATGGAACAAATTATTGACTGCAATGGCGATTTAAATTTGGATTTTGAGCAACTTTGTAATAGCATATAGTAGGGACTTGCCTGGCCTGCCAAACGACATGCCTTTTCATAGATATTTCAAAGACATATAGTCTGGGAGCGAGCGTGATCTCAACAATTTCCCGGTGGGCGTGATTGACAGACGGCATCAACCAATTAGAGCAACGCTAGATACGTTGCAGTAACAAGCGGCAGAAAGCCTTTCCAAAAACGTCCTTTTTTACGAGGAACGCTTCGAACGCTGTTTCTTGCTCCGGTTTTAGGGATTTAATATTTTCCAAATGATTTAAAACAGACGAAAGAGCCGATGAAAACAGTGTATCGGCGGCCATCTTTAATGTTTTGGAAGATGGTGGTGGTGACAGGTGACGGCTTCCGTCTCTTGGTGCGTGATTGGACCGATGTGGGTCAAATCGTGAAATGATTGGCTGCGAGCCGCCGCCCAGACGGTTCTTCTTTTGAACAGAAAGGAGGAGTGTCTGGCAGGCCAGGCAAAGTAGGGACTGCAAACGGGTAAATAATGCAATGGAAGGTCATTTACAGTATATGTGTTGTATAGCTGTAAGCTGTATCTTTTGTACTTGTCTTCAGTTTTGGAGGTCTGTGATTGGTGATGTCTTGTGAATCCCTTGTTTTGTTTTGTTCTGTTTGTTTTCTTGTCTCTGTTTTATTTTGTATGGTGTTTTGTATGTCTCCCATGTCTTTTTGTCCTTGATGTATGTCCGGTTTGATGTCTAGTCTTTTGTGCTTCTTTCTATGTTGTCTAAACCAATAAAATGTTAATAAAAATAAAATATTAAAAAAAAACTAATTTTGTCAAGTCAACATTACATACATAAATGTCGTTTTCTAAAGACCATAAGAAATCCCGTTTTCTGTTTGCCAGAAGCCACCATGTGGCCTCCATGTGGCTTCTGGCAAACAACAAACGGGACTTCTTATGGTTTTCTTTTAAAAATGCCACTCTTCGATAAGTCCAGAGTATACGACTAATAGTTCTGTGTAGTTTCCACCACCTGAGGTGAGCTTTCTGCAGTTCATCCAGGGTCATCATAGGCTTCTTGGTAACAGCTCTGGGCAGTGCTGTCTTTGTTCGGTCAGTAAGTTTAGGAGAACGGCCGGGTCTTGGTAGGTTTGCAGTGATGCCACACTCTTTCCATTCCTTGATGATGTATTTAACTGTACTTTGAGAGATTTTAAAGCTTTGGAAATGTTTTTATAACCTAACCCAGCTTTATACTTCTCAATAACTTTATCCCGGACCTGTCTGGTGTGCTCTTGGACTTCATGATGCTGTCTGCTCCCAATAGTCTCTTAACAGACCTCTGAGACCATCACAGATCAGCTGTATTTGAACTGACATTAGATTACACACTCTATTTAGTCATTAGATCAACATGTGATCATTCAGAAATCTTCATTCAACTTCTGAAGGCAATTGGCTTGTTGCATGTTGGGGCTACGCTAGTTCCTCTGACCTGAAGTTGTGAGCGCTAGCACTTCCTGTCCATAGCAATTTCCATTAACATCTTATCCCCCACCTGAACCAAGCACGTTTACTCCAGTCGAGAAGATTTTCATTTGTGTAAAGCCGAACTGGAGAAAATGTGCTTGGTTAAGCCGGGGTTTAAGAGGTTAAGATTAGCTTATAACCCGCTCGCATAAGCTTATTTTTTAATGATTCTGTAGTGGACAGTGAGTTCCTGGTAGATGACTTACAACTTCCTGTAGGATGTAAATATTTCAGTGGAGGAGACGCCTGTGTTTATCAAGACTGTGAGAGAGTTTGTCTTGAAGCTAAAGGCTAAGATTCATTTCATTTCAACTCTTGCCTATAGTTTTAATGTTATATAGGTATTCATTATTTGTTATTGTTTTATTGCATGTTAGCGATTAGCTTCAAGACAAAATATCTGACCTTTATAAACACAGGCGTCTCCTCCACTGAACTATTTACATCCTACATCAAGTTTCTAACACGCAGTAAGTGATCCTCTACCAGGAACTCACTGTCCACCTTTTTTCGAGAGGGTCTGAGCTAATCTCCATAGGAAATGAATACGGACAGGAAGTGCTGGTGCTCACAACTTAAGGTCAGGGGCACTAGCATAGCCATATCATGCAACAAGCCAATTGGTTGCACTAAAAGGAAAGGGGGGCCGATACTTATGCACATCCCACTTTTCAGATTTTTATTTGTAAAAAAAATCCAAATCATGTATCAATTTCATTTCACTTCACAATTGTGTGTCACTCTTTCACATGAAATTTCAATTAAATATATTTATGTTTATGGTCCATAGCGTGGCAAAATGTTGAAAAGTTAAAGGGGGGGCGATACTTATGCAACCCACTGAATCTCTCCCCATCAACGAGAGGGACATTAAAGCAATCTACAGTCTGACATTTCCCACTGCCCCTCTCTTGGCTGCGCCCTGGGTCGACCTGTTGGCTATGGTGGAGTGGAGAGGATGGGAGGCCTGTGCGGTTAATCATTCTCCTGCCCACGCTGGACTGAGTTTGATTTTGTAGCGGCTCGGCTCTGACGTCTGCAGTCTCTATACAGTCTGTTTTACGGCCAAGTGCCCTCTTTACAGGCCAATAGCGGCGACACAGTAACAATAGACATGAATGCGGCTGTGGAGACAGCTCTGACAAAGTGCTCGTAATCGTCCAGGCAAGATGGAGTACGAAGGGCTTCGAAAAGTAGACGTCTACAACCCGAGTCCAGATGGGGTTTTGAAATGGTGGCAGACAAGTGAAAGACTGGCTCTTTTGCTGTTTCTGGGTCCTGTGGGGTATGATTTTTAAACCTTTTGCGATTTTCAAACGTGATACAGCGTGCACAGACAATGAATATGATCACACACGTTTGACGCCACAGATTAAACTCTTTCGAACGGTGCGAGTCATGATGAGAGACCACGCACTTCATCTTAAGTTAATTCTGGTTTCATGTCAGACACTGAGAGAAAACTGCATGTTTCTTTTTATATAGTGTATGTAAACACCTGGTTCCCACTGTACCCCTTGCTATCGCACGGAATAAGTCTGTTTATTACAAGAACGTGTTTGGCTTACAATAATGGTCTATTTGCCTCTGCTTCCAGGCGTGTTTTATTTGCTCAAGTGCGCGCCGGGGCTCTGGTTATTGGACGTATCAAAAGCAGAGAATGCGGTCTCCGAATATACTGTACTGCATGTGTTGGATATTAACTCCTGGATTCTTACTTGGGCTGCAGTATTTAATCCCCGGTTTAGACTCGGTCCGAGGAAGACGGAATGGCCCTCGTGAACAGTTTCTGAGTTGGTACATGCTGTGGAAAAAGTGAAGGGAAAAGGGTGGTTAAAGTGCATGAGGGGAGTTGAGCTCAGGTCGCGGCGCCTTGTGTGTCGTCACTGTGTTCATGGTTGAAACTGTGTCTGCGACTGTGGACCGTGCGGAGTGAACAGTCTGCGAGAGTAATGTGAAGCTTCGGCAAATGCACTGCCATGAAATCGCAATATGGATGTGCAACTGCAGCTCCTGTCTGCGCCGCGGACAGAATAGCAAGTGGCGATGGCAATCTTTGTCCTCTTCGAATTGTGAGTTCCAAGTTGATAACATTTTTGCTTTATGGACATTCATTTTAGATTTAAAGCAGTACTAAGTAACTCATGCCCCTAGAGGCCGTAAGCGCCACTGCAGGTGTCGTATCATGTTGCGGTTTGTTGCTCATTAATTGTCCGTGAGAGTAAATACTACACTGACAGAAAAGACAAAGGGAGAGAGGGATATTGTACATCCAATTACACAATGGAGATCTTTTTTTTTAACTCAAACTTGGCTGTAAATACTGTTTAAGTGGCGCTAGCCCGCAGTTAGCTTTGCCCGTTAGCCTGCTAGCTTCTTCTTTGTGATTGTATTAGTGTGTATTGGTGACTCCGACCTGGTGCAGGCAAAGATGCAATTGTGGGTTTCTGGCCAGAGACACCAGGGGGAGATGACCCCCCCAATCATCCCATTAACACTTGTATTACCCCCACAGGGACTACGAAAAGGATTTATTAAGGTAAACAAGTTACTTAGTACTGCTTTAAGGTTGATATTTGATTTTCTAAAACGTGTAAACACTGCCCTGTTGACCTCAGATTGAAATGAAACTAATGTCTTCTCAAAGTGCTACACTCTGGCCTTAACTCATTCAGTCTCCACATTTGTTGGGAGGTAGGTTACTATTGTAGCGTAGTCGTGTTACAGATCTATCCAAACCTATCTCTTTGATTGTCCCCAAAAAACGGCATTGCATTATTTTACACTGGTTGTTGCTACGTGTAGATAAAATAGATATTAAAATTACAAATACATACATTCATAGTCAATAAATGATCTACTGAAGTGACAACATTACTGTGACCGGTGTTGTTTTTTCATCAACAATTGTCAACGACGATGACAAAATCATTTTGTTGACGCCCCTTTTTTTCATGACGATAAGGTGACGGTGAAAAGCTAAAAAATGTCTTTTTGAAGACGTTTGCAATTGTTGCTGACGAGATGAAAATGTTAGATAGCGGTATGAAAGATGTATGCAGTTCTCCGGTTCTTTCATACGGGTGGCTCCTAGAAAGGAAATTACTATATTTGGATTATACCGTCATCCCTTCACAGGACATGTGGATGTAAAATATGGGAAAGACGGCTTTGCGAAGCGATGTATTGGCTTCAACCGGGATATCTCCGCCTCCCTCGTGACAAATCGTCATCAGATAAGCATGGTATGGTGTAATTTTAGTCTTTTTAATACTCTGACATGAAATCTAAAATGTGAAGAGAGAAAACGAAAAATCTCCACATTGACCACTCCGTAAAAAAATGTTTTTCACCTGCCGTGTCTTGCCTTAAATCCTGTAATGGTATGAACGCAGAAACCATGTTGATGAACGAATGTGAAGACTGCACGCTGTTAATAAACAACCTCCAAGCGATGATCAAAGGATGACAGTGACAAGTGCACAATGTTCACAATGCATGACACTTCCCCCTATTGTGTGTCTGTGAAAAGCTTGGTACAACCTTTCGACCTTCTTGATCCCAATTTCCAGTACCCATCACAAACTTTGGGAGTTTTTGTTGACTAAAATGGTTTATGTTTAAAACCATCGCTGATCCTCTGGTCTGCAGATGAAAGTACTTACCAATCGTCCCAACAATGCACTTCCTCCTGCTCCGAATCCCAGGTCACGGAAAGGCCAGTGCTGCGTCTCCAGTGTTTATTCGGTCGGTATCTCCTTTGGGAGACCTGGGGGACGAGGAGATATGTCCCTCTCTTCTCGGGATGACAAGAAACCCAGACTTTTGTGACGAAGAGAAGTCGGCAAGAGAAGAGAAGAGAAGATGGAGAGAGATAGTTTTCCGGGGAGACGGTGGAAATGAAAGGTCAGGTCGGGGCGCTGAGCCTTTAATCCACTTTTGATTGATCACACAGAGAAATCCGTCGGTGGCAGCGGCTCGGATTACCCGCCACCTCCGCCGCGGTCCGTCCCCGGCGCAAATCACATGTGCCGACGGCAACAGCGGATTATAGTGCCGAAAGAATACTCACAGTTTAAACGGGATGGTAAGCAATTAGTTTAGGCCCCCCCCCCCCCTTGATCAAAATACGTGATATCCAAAAGACGTGAAGTCACAGGTGAGACATTCCCATTGCCTTACAAAAAAAGTCGTCCAGTTCAGAGAGATTTCTGGGTTGTTGGGGCTCTTGGGAGGAGGCAATGCACAGACTTGCAATGATGTTTAGGTCAGGAGACTGTGAAGGCCACGGCAAAACCTTCAGAGCTGTTGAGGTCATTATCAATTTGTTGAAGGTGTTCTTCTTTTTAACTTCCCAGCTTTTCCACAGACAGTGTTTTGGCTCGCTTCCAGAAATTGTTAGAGTTTAAGTCGAGGTGAAAACATCGATTTTTTTCCCCCCACAGAGGTCAACAGTGACATTTTTAGCTAGTTTTTCTTCCTTAATGTATTTTTTTATTGTCAGAGTCATACATAGACCAAACGCTAAGCCCTCTTAACATTTCCCTCCTCTTTCCCGCGCTCATTCATTCACAAATATTGTATTATGTTACATCCACATGTCCACATGTCGCCGAGATTTTATTTTATTTGTTTGTTTATTTGAGCAGCTTACGTTTTCCAAATTTACAAAATACACATTTAAACAGTCACAGATGCTCAAGAAGCTTATGAGCGCCTACCACATTGGACATAATAAACATTTACATTTCACAGTAATACGTGAGGATTGTATCCACAACAAAGAAGAACATGTGTCTATTCCTTAAGTAGACAAGTGTCCTCAAAAGGCATTTACATCAGAAGAAAATAAGATTAGGTGACTAAGATGACGCTATTATCCAAATATGGTATTTATTTTCTGCAAGATGCCTGCTACAGAAGAGCGGAGAAAAAATAAAACCATACATTTAAATCTGGGTCTAACCATTAGTTAGATCTCGTCGCTGAAAATAAAGACTATTTTAATGCACAAATGCCTTATTTTTATATGAAAACATAAAATGACAAAACACACGCAATATATTTTTCCCCATATTTAATGGTTCTTTATTTGTCATTATACAACACTTGTACAACGAAATTTTGTTGATGAAAATATAGGTAATTATGTTTCAAAGTAATATCTCTCGATCTACATTTTTCCTTGTTTACCTCAATTGAATCCATTCTTTCTTCGAACCGTATTTCTCCAACAGTATATTAGAGTATATTACTGTAGGTTGAGAAGGAGAGGAACCATAACACGAGTGGAGTGGTTTACCCGCGGGAGCTTGTAGGGGGGCGTTTGACGGAGCAAGCGTCCGGCGAGACCTGCCTCAGAGCGGCTGAAGTCTGTTATTGCACAGAGCAATCTCCGGCTCATGAGGATGGACGGAGAAAGAACAGTGTCTGCTCTGATGAAACCCCCGGGGAGGAAGACTTATCGATCGGGCAGCACCTTTCGCTCGTTTCAGCCTCGTGACTCGTCCATCGCGTCTGCCAGTCCGGGCGCTCGGATCGTGTTCGCGTCACAAAGATTGACGGGAGGAAAATTGGGCGTCTCGCACAAACTTCATGATACATGGCTTTGGCTGTCATTTCAGTGCATTGTCTGGAAAAGGGGAATTTGCTGAATATTTTTTCCTGCTCTTCACTCGTTTTCACCATGAACTTTATTTTCTCTATGGAACCACTCCCTTGAAAAGTACATTGAACACGAGAACAATTCCTCGGAATTAAAATGTTTATGTTGCAAACATTTGCTTATAATTTTGGGACCGTTTTTTTGTTTAGGAATCTGCTGATTTTTGTCTTTGAAACTACTAAACATAAATGTCCTGAACAAATCAGCCCTATGCCTCTAATAAAGCACCCCCTGCTGTCACAGCTCAACACAGTTTAGAAGGATTACACAAGACATTTTAGCCTTAGAAAGCCTTAGAAAGACAGAACCTCAGACTTCTGCTGGTTAAATCCTATTCTGAAATTCAAATATCAGGTAAAAACATCAAATCTGGGGCAAATTATTATTACAATTAAAAAAAAACTAAGATTGATGCAAGAAGGTTGACGAAATATCTATATATCTTATCTGACACAGAGTCATGTGTGTCCCAGTTCTTCCGAGTCATGGTAGACCATGATAGATGTGGACAGGACAGGTAGATCTACTTTTACTTTGGAGAAAGTAGTTACTATAGTAACTATTGTGTTGTGTTAAAGAAAATAATGCACCTCATGAGCTTCTTCTGTCCACATCAGTCCTGCTGCACCACGACTCAGAGGAACTGGGACAAACATGACTCTACAACAGATACAAGTGACAAGATTTTTTTCTTCATTTTTAATGTAAATAATGTATTTTCACACTTGCACTTGTTACTAAAACATACTTGAATTTCAATCTTTTATTCTTACATCCAGCAGAAGTACGAAAGATCTGTCTAATGCAGAAGCTCCATGACTTCCTTCTTCACCTGTTGGTTTGTGATTGACTGAAGAGCAATGAGGCCTCAGCCTTTTTGTTAAAAATAAAGATTACACTTGTAGCGTCATGTTTTAGTGTCATGTTACTGTCACTCATGGTGTCTGACCTAAAGGGTAACTCTGAAGCCAATCAAATCACAGTGACTCAGAGTGGGTTGGGCTCAAATGTGACCAAACGCCAAGAACCAAGCTCTGAGACAAAAACAAATATATCAGTGCTTTAACAGGTTAAAAGTACATTGTTTCAATGAAATAGTTTAATTTGGCCCATATCTGCTAATGAATACAAATTGACTCGATGAACCTTTGAATATTCAAGTCATAACATTTTTTTTGTTGAACCAATTTAAAACATTCACGGTTACAGATGCAACATTTATAGTTGGTCTAATGGATATATATCATTATGATCAATTAGAAAAATGTGATGTAAATGATTTCTATATAATGTTCAGGTCAAGCGAATATTATATTTTTTACAGTGCAGCTTACCTTCACAGTTGTCTTTTAGCTGCGTCTTTCCTCTATTAGTTGCCTTGGCGCGTCTGCATAATTCCATAAACTCCACCAAAAGGCAGTATTTGTCCACATTGTTCTCATCGCGGTTCTGTTTTTCCATCAGTGATGTGTTCTCTAGCATGCGTGGCCGTCTGTTAACAGTCATGTTTTTGTGATTGGAGACGGCACAGGACAAAACAAGTTGACAACATATTACAAAATAAAACATCTTGATGTGTCTAATTTTGGTCTATTGTTTTCTCTGACATTGAAACTAAGATGTTGAGGAATAAAACAGTCTCACTAAGAACCACCGCATGACTTGTGTTTGATTGCGATTTATCTTGTAGCTCCACAATGTATTTGGTTCGGACCAGCTTCGTGAGTGCAGTGGTCTGCGGTTGTCCGTCCTCTCCAAACTTTTCCCAACAAACGTGTACATTTTTGTTTACCTCGCTTCCTTCGGCGTATCCTTCCTCAGACACTCCCCTCTCAGCTCCCACACATCAGCGGCTCTAATTAACTCATAAATCACGCCTCGCGCTCGGACACTCGGCTCCTGTCCGCAGCCACGCTCCTCCCAGCCTGCCCCCCAGACCCACATCCACACAGAGGGTATGCACGTCGCGTCACAGCAGTCAGCCGCAGAGTGAGCGCGGGAAATAGGGCTGTGCGCTTTTTTAATTTTTTCCCTGACAGTTCTGCAATTGCGTGATTTATGTTCAGGGGCGTAAGAGACTTGTGGGTAGAGACTGAAATGTGGTGCTAATAAAAACTTCTAAACTAACTATTGAACTTTTGGGACTACTTTTGTCATCTGGTTCTTTTTGTTTAACTTGAGTAATTATATAATAACGTTTTGTGAATAAAAACAGTTACTCGTTCAACTGGGACTTAAATCTTTCCACTTCTTCCCCCTCTTGTCCAGCAGCGGCCCCAGCACCAGCTAAACCCGTTTTGCTTATGAGGTTGAGGTCTGGATGAGGGAATTGTATGATATACTGTATAAAGTGAATTTTGATTCACAGAGGTTTTGTTTTTACATAGTATAGCTTTTGATATTTCTTTTTTTTAGAATATTTGTGTGCGCTTACCAATGACATGTCCAGCCCTCTGTGTGCTCTCTGCCGTCCTTTATACCGGCTCGTCGCCAGCAAACACGCATTAAAAAGCGCTCAAAAGCAGCGTGTTTCCAGTGGTTTAGACAAAGTGGCCGCTTTCAATTTAAAAGCCTTCTTTGAAGGGTTTGCCTTTGTAATGAAAAGTGGCGGTTGATAACTTTTCACCAAAGGTCAGTGAGTGTTGAAGGGACGTCGCGCTCGCGCTGGAACGACTTGTTTGGCAATGACTTTTTAGGTCTTGAGTTGACCACATTACAGTGTTGTTCCTTCATCAAAAATTGCTTAAGCGTTGCATGTTGGAGTGATCTTTGAATTCGGTCAGCTCTCCACCACGGTATGAAGACCCGTCTGGATATCAAGTCCAAACCACTGTTATTATGGGTCCAAGTGAAAACAGATTTCTGGACAAGATAAAAACACTGATGGGAAAGGGACTACGTACTGTAGAGGAGGGAACTTTTTACGCTGCATATTTCCATCTACACTAAAGACTCAAGAGATTATCCTCGCTGCAGTAAGTGGCAGTTGACAAGCCATGTTTATTGGCATGTCAACCGCCAGAAGAAGTTTATGTTAGATATTTATTGTATGGTGGAAGTATTTTGTAGTTTGTGAAACCTCTCGTTCGACCAGGGAGTATTCGTCGTCATGAAGCTTAAATCGTCGACTGGACTGGGTTTAGTTAAATTGAGTACGTTTTGTTTCTGTACACAGAGGCTTCTTCTTAGCTCTTGTGATGAGACACTGTGATGAGACACTGGAGAGCAAACCAGAGCAGTCTACAAAAGGCCCCTGTTGGTTCCTTCCTCCTGGGAGTGGCCTGAGTCTTTTTAAAATATATATAGTATATATATATATATATAATATGGAAAAAGTTTAGGCGCTAACAGTGTCAAGAAAATGAAAGTAGAGAAAGCAGGCACTGGAAAAAAAATAAAAACAAATTTTTTTCAAAATAGCCTTTTGCTATGATTACTGCTTTGCACACTTTTGACATTTTGTCGATGGGCTTCACAGAAATGGTTTTCACTTCAAAGGACTGTAAAAAACATTTCAGGGTTGACCTTATGAAGCTCATTGAGAAAATGACCAAGAGTAAATTGTGGTAATTAAGAAGCATTCTTCCCAGTCCCTTTCAGGTGGAAGTGGATTGTTTTGTTTTGTTTTGTTTTCTGCTGTATATTCTTCTTTGTTGCCCTCTGCCTGAAATAAATAAATAAATGAATGAATGAATGAATGAATGAAAATATAAAACATGTGAGTTGTTTCTTCCATAATCCCATGTGTTCATTCATAGTTTAATGCCATCAATGAGAAACATACGAAGTTAAAGTTGTCTGTCATGTTTTGTGTCTCCTCCACAGATGAGAGGATGCCGCAGAGGCCCGAGGAGGCTTTGAGCCCGACCTGAGCCTCCCTCTGCCACCACTACATTTCCCACGATGCACCTGGTGTGGTGCCGCGGCCGCCTCAAACTGCTGCTGGCCTCAGTCACCGCTCTGGGCCTGCTCACCTGGCTCTACCTGCTCGCCGGGAACCTCGATGGTAAGCACTGCTTCTATTGCTCCTGCTCCGCTTATCTGTGCGTGCAGACGGGATACCAAAACCAAGAGCTGAAGAGACGGGACCAAAACCATATGATAAAGTCTCTTCTGTAGAACTTGTTTGGTTTCTCCAATATAATGTTCTTTGCATTCTTCCTCTTTGCATCGAATAGAATAAACCACATTGCTTTGTTTGCTTGCTCGGAGTTTTGTCTTTGGGATAAACTAATTTTTGTCTCGGTGTGTTCACCAGTTTGTGGTACACTGGAATCCTGTGCTGCCTAAAGATTCTCTGAAGTTTCTCTCAGACCCCGGCTACATACAGCACTGTAACTCCCTTTCTTCTGGGCTCTGTAGTCTGTCTGTCTTGTTCTTTGGGTCTTCCTGCCCTTTGTGCTTTAGTGAAAGACCAGTTAGGATAGCCGCAGTCTTAGAGAGCTCTCTGGACATGTTGCTCCTCTTTGGTCTTTCCTTCTGCACTGGTAGGCACCTCTTTAGCTCTATGTCTGAGCGTCGTGATGACCCCTAGTTTGTGCTGGAGTGGATGGTTTGAGTCAAACATCAAATACTGGTCAGTGTGAGTTGCCTTCCTGTAAACCTCTGTCTGAAGTTGTCCGTTTTCCCCTATGATAACTTACTGTAACAATCTAAAAAGGCAAGTTGTTTCTCCTTTGCGTAAATTTAATGCTGGGGTCCACAGCATTGATGTGATCTGTAAAAGGTGCCAATTCCTTCTCTTTAATTTTGATCCACGTGTCATCTACATTATCTGAGCCAGTGGCTGGGTTTGTTTCCTGGGTATGAGGCCAAGGCATTCCTCTCCATTTCCTCCATGTAGAGGTTAGCCACTATGGGTGAAACTGGAGAGCCCATCGCACAGCCGTGGATCTTTCTGTAGAAGTTTTCTCTGAACTGGAAATATGTGGTGCTAAGGCAGATCTCCAGTAGTTGGCAAATGTGGTCAGGAGGAGTGAGCTGGGTCCTATCAGCTAGAGTGCTGTCCTCAGTCAGTCTCTTCCTCACCGCTGTGACTGCTGCTGAGGTTGGGACAGATGTAAACAGTGCTGTCACATCGTAAGACACCATGGTTTCATCTGTTTCCAGCTGCAGGTGTTTGATCTTCTCCACAAAATCCTTGGTGTTTTCCACATGGTGTTCTGTGTTGCCGACCAAAGTGGATAAGATGAACTTGAGGTGTTTCATCAGATTATAGGTGATGGAGTTGATGCCACTCACAATGGGTCTGAGAGGAAAACCTTCCTTGTGTATTTTTGGCAGACCATAAACACACGGAATAGCTTCTCCCGGGTAAAGCTTGTAATACAGCTTTTTGGCAATTATTTCTTCCTTTTCTAGTTTCTGAAGATGCTCTATAATTTTCTTCCTGTACCCGCTGGTGGGGTATCTTCTCAGTCGCGCATAAGTGTTTTCATCACAGAGCAGGTGCTTGACCTTGGTCTTGTAGTCAGCTGTGTAGAGGAAAACTGTGCATCTACCTTTATCCGCTGGAAGGATGGTGATGCTCTCATCCTTCTTCAAGGCTGCCAAAGCTCTTCTTTCTTCTCCAGAGATGTCGGCGGGAGGAGGTCTGGAGCTCTTGAGGAGTGTCTGTCACTTCCTGTCAGTGTCCAATAAGGAAGTGAAACTATAAACATCACAAAAAATGGCCACATTTTTTTTGTTGGTGAAATGTTTGTCCATGAAGCAATGACAAAATCCTAATGTTGCTTCATTCTTCAGCTTTATCGAATGTTTGCAAATCTTCGAGATGATACATGTGTAGATTTGTGTGTTTTGAAAAGGCAGAAGACGGGGAGAGAGACCATTTTTATGAATGAATTGACAGATGCGTTTATGCGGGCCGCGATTGCTATTAAATCTTTTACAGATTTTCTTGACTTGGCAGTTTGTCTCCCTTTCATTCACGGCGGCGGCGGCTCTCTCACGACTCACTTAAATGATCCCTGAATCGTGAAGACGCAGTTGTAATGTATTAAAGATTGGGAGGCTGTGAAGCCGGCGCCTGCCCACGTTTCACATTTCTTAGTTCAAGCTCCTTTTCTTCTTCCTCCGGCCAATCATTTCCTCGAGCCCGTGAAAGCTCCACTCAAACATCTCTCAGAGCGCGGACGAGACGAGGAGAGCTCATCTTCAGAAACTAATCAGAGCGAGGCAGAGGGGATTTGATTTTTAACTACACTTCCATTTGGTCCGTCCCAAAAAAAAAAAGTTTCCTTTTTATTTGCAATAAACGGCGCATGCGATTTACAATGGAGGAAGGTACAAAAAAAAAACGGCCACACTTACAGAATATTGTACACTTGCTGGTGTAATGCTTTGAACCTAATATACCCCTCCTTCCAGTCCAACCATGTAGCCTACAACAATAAAACTACATACAATGTAATAAACTTCAAAAACTTTTATTTTTTTGAACTTTTTTGGAGCTCTGCAAGTACCCCCCTCCAAATGTTTAACTTTGGATTACAACACTGTAAGGCACAATGTACATTAGCTCAGAGTCATATGCAAACTGGCGATCATATGGTCTGTAGTAAATAAGATCGTCAATACACACTAATGCGAAATAATAACAGTTTTCCTCGATTGCAAACGCATTTACATGGTCATCAAAATACAATGTTGAGACTTTACATGTGAGAAGATATGCACTGTCATTCGAAATAATTATACTGACAATCCTGTTGAATAACGGCATCTCATTGTGGACCCCAGTGCATACGTACATCCCAACCTGATACCCAGTGCCATAGTTTTTGACCCAAGAGGTCGTGGAAACGAGACCTGACTCATAGAAAGTTTCACCTAGAGCTTCACTGCCCTCCAAATCACAAACCAAGATTTCATTTATAGAGCCGAATTCAAATCGTTTGAAATACAATGAAATGCAATGTGATTTGGACAGCTCCAACAGCTGCCCCCACGACCCGGCAACGGACAAGTGGAAGAAAATGGATGGATGAATGGATGGATGAAATACAAGTTCTCAAAATGAAAAGCCAACTGGTTCTGATGTTTCTTTGCTAGTGTTTTGGTGATGTTTTTAAAGGTCTTTACAGACTTTAAAAAAAAGTTGTGTTTTCCTTCAAACCTCATACACCACATGTGAATGAGTGGCCCAATTATTCTGATGCAACGAGGATAACGGATCATTAGGTGGCGCTTTGGAATCCGATTTTGCTCTGGAAAGAGATCTTTAAAGAGTCTGTGATGATCCATAATCAGATTCTTTAAATAGCAAGTCATACCATGGGTTACGCACGGTGCAAATACAATATTCACAATTTGTATAAGAAGTAGCAGCAAGTTCCAGCAGTCATCGCTTCGACTAATCAAATCTCCAAACATTAATGGGGTGTTTTCTAAAAGGCACCAAGACTGAATGGCATTGAGCCCGAGATCTTTGCCATTATCATCCAATTTTAACACACTTGGTTTTCTCTGAGTGTATCCATAGTTAAAGCTCATAACCCTCTCCAACAATGAATTTGAGGATATGAAGTTCTTTATCAAGTACTGAAACACAAGCTTCAACTCATACTACACCACCCCTTCCAATAGATCGTCTATTATATCAACTGCAGAATTGTTTGTAGTATTGTACAGCTTCAGGGAATTGAGTGGGCAGGTTCTTTTGACACCATATGTATGCACCAGTGCAGGATTTTGTTGAATGGCACTGCAGTGTTGTGAATGGAGGTCTTTTCAACGTAAAGTTAAACCGGGATGATCTTCACTAAAAACTGTCTGCAACTCTGTCTTATCAGTTAAACAAAAGCGACAAGAATAATTAGCACTACAAGACTCAACAAAGCCAAACAGGCCATGTAAAGCCAAGTTATCACCTGAAAAATTGAACCTTTTAACTGGGGAATCATTAAATGGAAGCAGCACCCCTTCAGTCTCCAAAATCTTTAGATCATCAATAAGGGGCTTCAGAATTGGATCAAAGCCATACTTGTTTAAGTCCTCTGAGTGAAAGAGAGCAACGAGATGAATGTTCATCAACACCGAATTTAGCTTTGGTGGCAAATTTCTCAATGTAAAATAAATGCAGCCAAGTTTGTGTACACCCTTTTTTGAGCCTAGGGGATTGGCAGTTTCGAAATCGTCATAGTAGAGCTGGATCTGAAGAGCATACTGTATTCTTGCTGTGAAAATAAAGTGTGATTTCTGAAATAAGAGCCGTCATTGACATCTTTGTACACTCCCTCTTGATGGAGTTTTGCTTTCATAAAACTGCTGCACAGTTCACTGTTCTTAAACATGGATGAAAGCGAGCCCATAATTGGTACATACATGAATTTATCATTGACAGGAACCTGCCTGTATGCACCTGTTGTCTTGTCTCTACGAAGGTCAAAGCGGAAACCAAGAATATGCTCTACAGGTTCAACTATTTTCCATTTTTTCTCAAAATATCACATTCTTTTAGATTCTGTGTTAAGACATGAAAATGGATTTTGTCTTAAACATGTCTTACTGACAGACAAGGTAATATACAAAACAAAACAAAGCAACACACTTCACTGATACAGTGGGAGAACCCTCTTTAAGAAGGCGCCAAGGTTACAGATGCTCTTTGTGCTTTTTGACTGAAACAGCAGCACCAACTTGAACATGGATGGATAATTACAATAATACTTAGGCAGATATGTCTCTCTGAAAACCAGTATCTCATTGTTTGTACACTCTAATATGACATGTAATTCATCTCCAACACAATTATTGACACATACATTACATTTTCTCATATTTCTTTCCAGCCCTTTGTACCTACCAATGACCTTAGGAATCCTTGAATTATTTGTTCGGAAATTACAGATGGCTTAAAAAGATTATAAAAAGCGTCTAAACCTTGGCTCGGACAAATGAGGCTTAGTGACTAGTCCATTGAAATCTTGACGACATGTATGCTAAAACAACACAGAGTTAAATACATTGTGGAGGGAACGTGTACAAAAGTAAAATATAAACAAAAATCGTACAAGTTACACTTTAACTCCAGCATTTACACAGACATTGTTAAACTTACCGTTCTCCTTTGACCGTTGAGTATGCCCACCTTTCTCTGTTGCAGCACGCCACCCTTGCCTGCACTCAAAAAAATAACTCTTTGAATGAACGTAAAAAAATCATGGAAAGTATTTCCACATGATTAAATGGCTTTCTTTCAGCATGAAGCAATTGTGTTCGTCCAATGTGATGCACTTGAGTAGGTTCAACGCCATATATTAGGGTTGATTGAACTTATTTACTAGGTTTGGGTCAGACACCGTGAGTGACAGTAACATGACGCTAAATAGTGAGCCCTTTATTTTCACTAAAAAGGCTAAGGCCTCAATGCTCTTCAGTCACAGACTGAGAAGTGAAGAAGGAAGTCATGGAGCTTCTGCTTTAGTCAGAACTTTCATACGTCTGTGTGACGTAAGAATGAACGATTGAATTTCAAGTATTCCTTTGTGATGTATGTGTGGAAAATTCTGTATATATTTAAATATGACTTTATTATTCTCATTCTTAAAACAAACACCTTGTCACTTGTATCTGCTGTAGAGTAAAGTCTGTCCAGGTCCTGAGTCGTGGTGCAGCAGGACTGTTACAGAAGAAGCTCATAAGGTTCTTCTCTTCAACAGTTACTATAGTAACTACTTTCTTCAAAGTCAAAGTAGATCTACCACAGTCCTGTCCACATCTGTCATGGTCCACCATGACCCACCGTGACTCAGAGGAACTCCACACACACACACACACACACACACACACACACACATGACTCCACATCAGATACAAATGACAAGTGTTTTTTTTTTTTTTTTTTAAAGAATGAGAGTAATTAATAATTAGTTAATAAGTAATATTCTAATCATATAAATTCAGGATATTTTAACCTTTATATGCATGGATCAGGTGTGCGCTTTTTGTAATTGTAGCAATAATTATCCATATATTTTGTGATTTTACTACATATTTAAGTATGTAATATGTTTGAGTCAAAATATGACTATGCAGCAGAAGTTTGAAGTTCTGTCTAAAGCAGAATCTCCATGACTTCCTTCTTCACCTGTCGGTCTGTGACAGACTGAAGTACATGTTCTCTGGCTTTTTGTTGAAAATAAAGGCCACATTGTATTTAGCCTCATATTATTGTCACTCATGGTGTCTGACTTAAAGTCTAACTCTGAAGAAAGTCAAATCACGTTTCCACTGACAAAGTTGGAAGGGCGCCCCCTTGTGTCCAATTGCGTCCAACTGCCCGGACCTAACTGGCACCCGATCAATCCTAATATTTTGCGTTGAACCTACTCAAGTGCATCACGTTGGACTAACACAATTGTTTAATGCTGAAAGAAAGCCATTTTATCATGTGGAAATACTTTCCATGATTTTTTTACGTTCATTCAAAGAGTTATGTCTGATTTCATTCATCCCATCATGATTTAATCATGTTCATCTTGGAAACGTGAAATTATTGCTTCCATAATACATGTTACAATTTAGTTAATGTAACAGCCCCTAGTTTACTTATTTTGAGTGTGTTGACAACACGGCTGTAACTGATAAAAAATAATAATTTAAAAAAAAAAGTTTTTGTGATACAGGCTGTAAGCTAGAGTTGAGAGGGTTAAAGAGCCACTAAATTAAAGCAACACATAGGTTAGGTTAGGTTTCTTTATTCGTACCCGTAGGTAAATTTGTCTTGCAATTCTGAGAACTAGTCAACATTAAAACACATTATACAAAGATAAAACACAAAGTACATGTTTAAATATAAAACTTGTAAGTGCTCCAGATACTAATAGGATGTGCCTAAAGATACAACAGAAATTTAAGCCACTGGACAATAACAAAGATAAGAAGCCGTGTCAGGGGCGATTAGATCCCTACTTGTTCATCAAGGAAATGGCAGCGGGAACAAAGCTTTTACTAAAACGTTTCGTATGGCCCAGATGGAAGCAATCGAAACTCTGAATGCAAAGGATGCGCAGTGTCTTTTAGGATGCTTCGTGCCATCCTTTCTAACTGTCTATCATACAGAAAGTCCAAACTGGTCTGAAGCTGGCCGATGACTTTACTTATGTAACATTTAGTTTTGCCTTATCAAAGTGATATGAAACAGAATAACTAACGAAATACATTTGACGGTTTAAACCTTTGTCAACTATGCAGCACATTTAGCGGAACATTTTAAAGTGACATGTGTGTGAATGCTCCTCAAAAAGAATAATATTGTGTACTTTCTAAACTGAGCTGAGCTGAGTGTAGTCATACAAAATGCCAAAATCAAAGAACAAAAAACGTTTTTAATTGTGACGTTTTGAATGACTACGCTCAAGTCAAGTAGGTTATAATTGCTCCTTTGTACAATTATATAATGACAAATAAAGCACTTACTTTCAAACATAGCAACCTTTTATTCCCGAAAACTCATGAACTCATATTAACACATGATGAAATGATATAAAAACAGCTGCTCTCTCCTGCTGCCTTCACGTGCTCTCGTAATTATGTTAACTACCACTTGTCAAGTAGAAAATTGTACACGAACATGGCCTCATCAGGTGAGGGGGAAATGACAATAGTTCCCGAGAGGAGAACCCCTTTGACCTTTCAACACGACTAAAGAGCAGCGATCATGTTTTCATGTCTTTTAGCTGATTGTTATGAAGCCTGCACTATACATTTAGCAGTCATCTCCTCTTCCACAAAACTTGAGATATATTATATATATATATTATATATATAAGGGGGAAACACCTCCAAAGGTGGTAGAGAATGACCGAGATCCTGTGGGACATCTAGATACAGACGGAGAAAATGGTAATGGCAAACCAACCGGACATTATGGTGGTGGACAAAGAGCAGAGGAAAGCCGTGGTGGTTGACATAGCAATACCAAGCGACTTCAACATCAGGAAAAAGGAACACGAGAAATTAGAGAAATATTGTTTGCTTGACATTTATTAAACGACAAGTGGATGTAGTCATGATTGTGACAGGCCTAGCTGAAGACAACAGATGCACGTCTTTTTGGAGTAGGTCAGCAGTCAGCAGATGGCTTTCTCATGTGAAGTTACTTGTTAACAGTGTGGTCATGTGCATTTTTTACTGGTTCACTTCGCTACCACACAAAAGCACTTGGCACTTCCAGTTCATGAGTGGAAAGGATCATCTTTCCCAGAGCACATGAAGGCAGCATAAGTCATCCAGCCTCCAGGCCATTTTGGAGACCCCGAACCCAGGGCCCTAGCCAATTTGGTGCCCTTGGCAAAATTGGGCTTTTCCCTCTAAATTAAATTATTTTTCACACAGTGGTCGAAGTGGAGATTTTCAGCTAGTTTCCTCCATCTTGGTTTTCATGTCAAAGTATAAAAAAGACAATACTTACCCCGTATGATGCTTATTCTATGATGTTTTGCCCACGAGCGAGGCGGCGATATCCAGGAAGTAGCAGCTACGCCACTTCACAAAGTCCTCGGGTATTCATTCACTCATTTTTTAATATCTAACTCTCTAAGTCTGATTTATTGAGCTTTGTACCCAAAAAAAACTAGGCAACATTTGAGTTTGGAGTTTTTTCACTTATAATTAACTTACTCAACAAGTTTCAAAATCGCCTCTGAAGAAACCTTTGTTACTAATATGTCACAAAATAAAACCATACATTTAAAACTGAGTTGATTCCTTTTCATGCACAAAATGCCTTATTTTTTATATGAAAACATAAAGTGACAGAAAACTTGCAATACATTTTTACCTCATATTTATATCACCAATGTTCAACCAAGGTTTCAAAGTGATATCTCTACATTTAGTTTGTTTCCCTATTCACCTGCAGTGTCTTCCTTTAAAAACCAAGTTATCATGTGAAATGTCTTGACCCAAATGATGTTTCTTATTTTTCACTTCCTTGCTATACCAGTCCCAGTGTTGATATTATTCGATATCATTACGTTGACGTACCTTTTTTTAAATTGACAATAACGTAATGGTGGCGAGTTAAAAACAAAGCTTTGGCGACTAAAACATGACAAGACGTTTATCAGTTTTATAGTGACATCACGAGACGGAAATGAGAGAAAGTAGTTCGGCAGACCCTTATTTCCAATACTTATCAAAATGTGTAGATATAGTTACTAATACTTAATTACTTTTTTATAATGAAACAGACTAAAACTTGACTAAAACCTTTTGAGTTTTCATTATTGATCATTATTATTATCTGTCGATTCTTTTTTGTTTGTTTGTTTTTTAATCCGAACATGTGCAATCATGAATCAAGCGCACCGCAGTGTATATCAGAGGAGCCCTTCCACTTCTGATGTAAATCTACACATTAGGGTTGTCAAAAAACATTGATTCCTCAATACTAAAAGTGGTATCGAAGCTAGATATTCATTTGAGCAGGTATCGATACTTTCTGTGTTTCCACCGGCTCCTTCCCCTCCTGCTCGCTCCCAGAGTGCCCTAAGGAACCTGCTGCGCTACGATCAAAATTTAAATTAGAGCTAAAAAGTACTCACTTAAACCCTGAATATAATTCTAAAACTAAATGCATCCATTGTTGAAGTGCAGGATCTGATTACGGGGTGCAGTACCAGGTTGACAGGAGCAGGCGTTTTTATAGGAACTGTAGAATTTGCGATTGTGGCTAATGTTAGCTTAGCCACATTGGTTTACATGTATCAGTTAGCATTGGCTATTAAGCCGTTTTTTCTCCTAAAAAATCTCAACACAATGAAATTTTACCAATGTCAACTGTATAGTTACATGTGACCTATCTGTACTTAACTCATGAATATATTTAGAGGAATTTTAAAGGCCAGTTTTAACATTGTGCTTTGAATGAATGCACTGTTCTGCTCCTAAATGTGACACTGTTCATGAAGGCAGAAACGGACAGTGTTTAACCTGATGGTCATGGGCCAAATCCAGTCTGTAAACCCTGTATATTGTAGGTTAAATCACCAAATACCGTATAAGAATGTTACTAGGTTAATCAGAGATAACAAATTATCACTTAATGTCTCAAGAACATGGCAAATCCTAATAAACTAATATAATGTTGAGCATTCTGCAATGTAGACAAAACAGTGCAGAAGGAAAGAGACAAGAGTTTCCTGCAGCAAATATGATATTTAAAAGGGGATTTTTTTTTTTTTACTGTGGTATCGAAATCGGTATCAAGACTTGAGTTTTATTTTCAGTATCGAAATCGAGTTCCGTGACAACACTAGTACACATTTCATTTTCACCACAATATCACACAGCTCCTCTGAGACATAGAAGGACCAGGGTGGGCTCTTTTGAAAGCTTGGAATCTCTAGTTTCCAGCACAAAAGATCGCAAGTCTCTATGACTTTTCTCTCCAAAGTTAGGCCCAAAAGTCAGCGATGTTGTAGACATGGCGGGGGCACGGTTTAAAAGAATGTCCACCGCCATGTTTCACCCGGGCCAGGAGGAAGTGAAGGAGCTGAGAGATGAGCAGAAACTGGAGAAAGAGACAGACAGAGGGAGGGAGAGACAGTGGGAGCTGCGAATGTCCAGGAACGAAGCTCATTCCGGAGGCTCTCCCCGTCTGCCGCGCCGCTGAGGCCTGAATGTAAATGCTTTGTAAAGATTTGGCATCAGACAGAAGTTTTCCGCGCCGGCGAGAATCCTGATCTCTCACCGTGGGAGAGTGGTTAGCCCCGTCTCCTGCTTCTCGGTGTGGCGTGGCTTCACACAGGCAGAGAGTCAGCGTTATTGCTTTTTAATGGCCAAATGTTGTATTTTTAATGTCACAAACCCCCAAAACGCTCTGCATATTCCATCTCTTAAGCTTTGCACACAGCGGAATAAGGGGACATTTCCATATTCAAACTCGATACAACAGGCAACTTTGGAGCAAAAAACTTCAACCGGACCCAATCATTTTTGTCTTTTTAATGAACGTATGCGGTAAAAATGGTTGAGAAATGTTATTATTTTCTAAGCTATTTCCACCTGTGTACCCTGTGCGCTAAATGGAACCACTTCCGTACAGATTTCGAGTGTTTACTTGAGCCGCACATATAGGCACTCGACAAACGAAGTTCTATAGACATGGCTGCATTTCAAGTGCTCTGGGTAAACAGCAGAGCCTATACATTTGTGTTCGCTCGCATCACTCCGGTGGCTCTGCTGCCGCGATAGACAGCAAGAGAGCGGATTGTTTTGTGCAGTGCAAAAGCGCATCACTGAACTGAAGCTTTAAGAGACAAGGCATGTTAGATTTTTATGTAAATATTTCCTGAACGTGACCCATTTGTGTCCTTAGATACAGGGAAACATGGGCATCAAAAAAGAGCCAAGATAGCTCCTTTACTACTTCTCCTTCCTCCTTCTCCTTCCCCTTTCTCCTTCCTCCTCCTCCTTTCTCCTTCTCCTTTCTCCTTCCTCCTCCTTTTCTCCTTCCCCTTTCTCCTTCTCCTTCCTCCTCCTCCTTTCTCCTCCTTTTTCCTTCCTCCTCCTCCTTTTCTCCTTCCTCTTTCTCCTTTCTCCTTCCTCCTCCTCCTTTTCTCCTTCCTCTTTCTCCTTTCTCCTTTCTCCTCCTCCTTTTCTCCTTCCTCCTTCTCCTTCCCTTTCTCCTTCTCCTCCTCCTTTCTCCTTCTCCTTTCTCCCTTCCCTCCTCCTCCTTTTCTCCTTCCTCGTTCTCCTTCCTCCTCCTCCTTTCTCCTTCTCCTTTCTCCTTCCTCCTACTCCTTTTCTCCTTCCTCTTTCTCCTTCTCCTTTCTCCTTCCTCTTTTCTCCTTTCTCCTCTTCCTCCTCCTCCTTTTCTCCTTCCTCTTTCTCCTTTCTCCTCCTCCTTTTCTCCTTCCTCCTTCTCCTTCCCTTTCTCCTTCTCCTTTTCTCCTTCCTCTTTCTCCTTCCTCCTCCTCCTTTTCTCCTTTCTCCTTCTCCTTTCTCCTTCCTCCTCCTCCTTTCTCCTTCCTCCTTCTCTCCTCCTTCCTCCTTTCTTTTCCTCCTCCTCCTTTCTCCTTCCTCCTTCCTCCTCCTCCTTTCTCCTCCTCCTCCTTTCTCCTTCCCTCTTTCCTCCTTCCTCCTCCTCCTCCTTTCTCCTTCCTCTTTCTCCTTCTCCTTTCTCCTTCCTCCTCCTCCTTTTCTCCTCCTTTCTCCTTCCTCCTTTCTCCTTTCTCCTTCTCCTTCCTCTTCTCCTTCTCCTTTCTCCTTCCTCCTCCTCCTTTCTCCTTCCTCTTCTCCTTCCTTTCTCCTTCCTCCTTTCTCCTTTCCTCCTCCTCCTTTTCCTTTCTCCTTCTCCTTCCTCCTTCCTCCTCCTCCTTTCTCCTTCTCTCTTCTCCTTTTCTCCTTCCCTCCTTTCTCCTTCCCTTTCTCCTTTTCCTCCTTCCTTTTCTCCTTCCTCTCTTCTCCTTCCTCCTCCTCCTTTCTCCTTCCTTTCTCCTTCTCCTTTCTCCTTCCTCCTTTTCCTTCCCCTTTCTCCTTCCTCCTTCTCCTCCTCCTTTCTCCTTCCTCTTTCTCCTTCCCTCCTTTCTCCTTCCTCCTTCTCCTCCTTTCTCCTTCCTCTTTCTCCTTCTCCTTTTCTCCTCCTCCTCTTTCTCCTTCCTCTTTCTCTTCTCTTTCTCCTTCCTCCTCCTCCTTTTCTCCTTCTCCTTTCTCCTTCTCCTTCCTCCTCCTCCTTTTCTCCTTCCTCTTTCCTCCTTTCTCCTTCCTCCTCCTCCTTTCTCCTTCCTCCTTTCTCCTTCCTCCTCCTCTCCTTTTCTCCTTCCTCTTTCTCCTTTCTCCTTCCTCCTCTCCTCCTTTTCTCCTTCCCTTCTCCTTCTCTTCCTCCTCCTCCTTTCTCCTTCTCCTCCTCCTTTCTCCTTCCTCCTCTCCTTTCTCCTTCCTCCTCTCCTTTTCTCCTTCCTCCTTTCTCCTTCCTCCTCCTCCTTTTTCCTTCCTCTTTCTCCTTTCTCCTTCCTCCTCCTCCTTTTCTCTCTTCTCCTTTCCTCCTCCTCCTTTTCTCCTTCCTCTTTCTCCTTCCTCCTCCTCCTCCTTTCTTCTCCTTTCTCCTCCTCCTTTCTCCTCCTCTTTCTCCTTCCTCCTCCTCCTCCCTTTTCCTCCTTCCTCCTCCTCCTTTCTCCTTCCCTCCCTTCTCCTTCCTCCTCCTCCTTTCTCCTTCTCCTTCCTCCTTCTCCTTCCTTCTCCTTTCTCCCTTCCTCCTCCCTCCTTTCTCCTTCCTCTTTCTCCTTCCTCCTTCCTCCTCTCCTCCTCCTCCTCCTCCTCCTCCTTTCTCCTCCTCCTTCTCCTTCTCCTCCTCCTTTCTCTCCTTCCTCCTCCTCCTTTCTCCTCCCCTTCTCCTTCCTTCTCCTTTCTCCTTCCTCCTCCTTTCTCCTCCTCCTCTCTTTCTCCTTCCTCCTTTCCCTCCTCCTCCTTCCCTTCCTCCTCCTTCCTCCTCCTTCCTCCTTCTCCTCCTTTCTCCTCCTCCTTTCTCCTTTCTCCTCCTCCCTTTTCTCCTTCCTCTTTCTCCTCCTCTTCTCCTTTCCTCCTCCTTCCTCCTCCTCCTTTCTCCTTCTCTTCTCTCTTTCTCCTTCCTTCCTCCTCCTTTTCCTCTCTTTCCTCCTTCTCCTCCTCTTCTCCTTCCTCCTTTCTCCTTCCTCCTCCTCCTTTCTCCTTTCTCCTCCTCCTTTCTCCTTCTTCTCCTTTCCTCCTCTTCTCCTTCTTCCTCCTTCTCCTTCCCTTCCCCTCCTCCTTTCTCCTCCTCCTTTTCTCCTTCCTCTTTCCTTCCTCCTTTCTCCTCCTCCTCCTTTCTCCTTCCTCCTCCTCCTTTCTCCTCCTCCTTCCTCCTTCTCCTCCTCCTTTCTCCTTCCTCCTCCTCCTTTCTCCTTCTCTCCTCTTCTCCTTCTCCTCCTCCTTTCTCCTCCTCCTTTCTCCTTCCTCCTCCTCCTTTTCCTTCCTCCTCTCCTTTCTCCTTCCTCTTTCTCCTTCCCTTTCTCCTTCCTCCTTTCTCCTCCCCCTTCTCCTTCCTTCTCCTTTCCCTCCTTCCTCCTCCTTCTCCTCCTCCTTTCTCCTTCTCCTTTCTCCTTTCCTCCTCCTCCTTTTCTCCTTCCTCCTCCTCCTTTTCTCCTTTCTCTTCTCCTTCTCCTTTCTCATTCCTCCTCCTCCTTTTCTCCTTCCTCTTTCTCCTTTCTCCTCCTCCTTTCTCCTTCCTCTTTCTCCTTTCTCCTTCCTCCTCCTCCTTTCTCCTCCTCCTTTCTCCTTCTCCTCCTCCTTTCCTCCTTCTCCTTCCTTTTCTCCTTCCTCTTTCTCCTTCTCCTTTCTCCTTCTCCTCCTCCTTTCTCCTTCCCTTCTCCTTCCTTCTCCTTTCTCCTCCTTCCTCCTCCTTTCTGCTCCTCCTTTCTCCTTCCCCTTCTCCTTCCTTCTCCTTTCTCCTCCTCCTCCTCCTTCTGCTCCTCCTTTCTCCTTCCTCCTCCTCCTTTTCTCCTTCCTCTTTCTCCTTCCTCCTCCTCCTTTTCTCCTTTCTCTTTCTCCTTCTCCTTTCTCCTTCCTCCTCCTCCTTTTCTCCTTCCTCTTTCTCCTTCTCCTTTCTCCTCCTCTTTTTCTCCTTCCTCTTTCTCCTTCCTCCTCCTCCTTTTCTCCTTCTCCTTTTCTTTCTCCTCCTCTTTTCTCCTTCCTCCTTCTCATTCCTCCTCCTACTTTTCCTTTCTCCTTTCTCCTTTTCCTCCTTTCTCCTTTCCTCCTCCTCCTTTCTCCTTCCTCCTTCTCCTTCTCTCTCCTTTCTCCTTTCTCCTTCTCCTCCTCCTCTCCCTTTTCTCCTTCCTCTTTCTCCTTCTCCTTCTCCTCCTCCTTTCTCCTTCCTCCTCCTCCTTTTCTCCTTCCTCTTTCTCCTCCCTTTCTCCTTTCTCCTTCCTCCTTTCTCCTTCCTCTTTCTCCTTCTCCTTTCTCCTTCCTCCTCCTCCTTTCTCCTTCCTCTTTCTCCTTTCTCCTTCCTCCTCCTCCTTCCTCCTCCTCCTTTTCTCCTTCCCTCCTTTTCTCCTTCCTTCTCCTTTCTCCTCCTTCCTCCTCCTCCTTTCTCCTTCTCCTTTCTCCTCCTCCTTTCTCCTTCTCTCCTTTCTCCTTCTCCTCCTCCTTTCTCTTCCCTTTCTCCTTCCTCCTCCTCCTTTCTCCTCCTCTTTTTCCTTCCCCCTCCTTTCTCCTTCTCCTTTCTCCTCCTCCTTTCTCCTTCTCCTTCTCCTTTCTCCTTCCTCCTCCTCCTTTTCTCCTTCCTCCTTTCTCCTTTCTCCTTCCTCCTCCTCCTTTCTCCTCCTCCTTTCTCCTTCCCCCTCCTCCTTTCTCCTTCCTTCTCCTTTCTCCTCCTTCCTCCTCCTCCTTTCTCCTTCTCCTTTCTCCTCCTCCTTTTCTCCTTCTCTTTCTCCTTTCTCCTTCCCCCTCCTCCTTTTCTCCTTCCTTCTCCTTTCTCCTCCTTCCTCCTCCTCCTTTTCTCCTTCCTCTTCCTCCTCCTTTCTCCTTCCTCCTCCTCCTTTTCTCCTTCCTCTCTTCTCCTTTCTTCTCCTCCTTTTCTCCTTCCTCCTCCTCCTTTTCTCCTCCTCCTTTCTCCTTCTCCTCCTCCTTTCTCCTTCCTCCTCCCTCCTTTTCTCCTTCCTCTTTCTCCTTCTCCTTTCTCCTTCCTCCTTTCTCCTTCCCCTTCTCCTTCCTTCTCCTTTCTCCTTCCTTCCTCCTCCTTTCTCCTCCTCCCTTTCTCCTTCTCCCTTTCTCCTTCCTCCTCCTCCTTTTCCTTCCCTCCTCCTCCTCCTTTTTCTCTCCTCTCCTCCTTTCTCCTTCTTTCTCCTTCTCCTTTCTCATTCCTCCTCCTCCTTTTCTCCTTCCTCTTTCTCCTTTCTCCTCCTCCTTTTCTCCTTCCTCTTTCTCCTTTCTCCTTCCTCCTCCTCCTTTCTCCTCCTCCTTTCTCCTTCTCCTCCTCCTTTCTCCTTCCTCCTCCTCCTTTTCTCCTTCCCCCTTCTCCTTCCTTCTCCTTTCTCCTCCTTCCTCCTCCTTTCTGCTCCTCCTTTCTCCTTCCCCCTTCTCCTTCCTTCTCCTTTCTCCTCCTTCCTCCTCCTTTCTGCTCCTCCTTTCTCCTTCCCCCTTCTCCTTCCTTCTCCTTTCTCCTCCTTCCTCCTCCTTTCTCCTCCTCCTTTCTCCTTCTCCTTTCTCCTTCCTCCTCCTCCTTTTCTCCTTCCTCCTCCTCCTTTTCTCCTTTCTCTTTCTCCTTCTCCTTTCTCATTCCTCCTCCTCCTTTCTCCTTCCTCTTTCTCCTTTCTCCTCCTCCTTTTCTCCTTCCTCTTTCTCCTTTCTCCTTCCTCCTCCTTTCTCCTCCTCCTTTCTCCTTCTCCTCCTCCTTTCTCCTCCTCCTCCTCCTTTTCTCCTTCCTCTTTCTCCTTCTCCTTTCTCCTTCCTCCTCCTCCTTTCTCCTTCCCCCTTCTCCTTCCTTCTCCTTTCTCCTCCTTCCTCCTCCTTTCTGCTCCTCCTTTCTCCTTCCCCCTTCTCCTTCCTTCTCCTTTCTCCTCCTTCCTCCTCCTTTCTGCTCCTCCTTTCTCCTTCCTCCTCCTCCTTTTCTCCTTCCTCTTTCTCCTTCCTCCTCCTCCTTTTCTCCTTTCTCTTTCTCCTTCTCCTTTCTCCTTCCTCCTCCTCCTTTTCTCCTTCCTCTTTCTCCTTCTCCTTTCTCCTCCTCTTTTTCTCCTTCCTCTTTCTCCTTCCTCCTCCTCCTTTCTCCTTCTCCTTTCTCCTTCTCCTCCTCCTTTTCTCCTTCCTCCTTCTCATTCCTCCTCCTACTTTTCTCCTTCTCCTCCTCCTTTCTCCTTTTCCTCCTCCTTTCTCCTTCTCCTTCCTCCTCCTCCTTTCTCCTTCTCCTCCTCCTTTCTCCTTCTCCTTTCTCCTTCCTCCTCCTCCTTTTCTCCTTCCTCTTTCTCCTTCTCTTTCTCCTTTCTCCTTCCTCCTCCTCCTTTCTCCTCCTCCTTTCTCCTTCTCCTCCTCCTTTCTCCTTCTCCTTTCTCCTTCCTCCTCCTCCTTTTCTCCTTCCTCTTTCTCCTCCTCCTTTCTCCTTTCTCCTTCCTCCTCCTCCTTTTCTCCTTCCTCTTTCTCCTTCCTCCTTCCTCCTTTCTCCTCCTCCTTTTCTCCTTCCTCCTCCTCCTTTCTCCTTCCTCCTTCTCCTGCCTTCTCCTTTCTCCTCCTTCCTCCTCCTCCTCCTTCTTCTCCTTTCTCCTCCCTTCCTCCTCCTCCTTTCTCCTCCTCTTTTCTCCTTCTCTTTCTCCTTTCTCCTTCCTCCTCCTCCTTTCTCCTTCCTCCTCCTTTCTCCTCCTCCTCCTTCTCTCCTCTTTCTCTCCTCCTCTCCTTCCTCCTCCTCCTTTTCTCCTTCCTCTTTCCTTTCTCCTTCCTCCTCCTCCTTTTCTCCTTCCTCTTTCTCTTTCTCCTTCCTCCTCCTCCTTTCTCCTTCCCCCTTCTCCTTCCTCCTCCTCCTTTCTCCTTCTCCTTTCTCCTTCCTCCTTCCCCCTTCTCCTTCCTCTTTCTCCTTTCTCCTTCCTTCTGTTTTCTCCTTCCTTCTGTTTTCTCCTTCTCCTTCCTCCTGTTCCTTAACCTTTGAGGCCGACATCATGAGGTCGACCTTGAGGAACTGTTTGGAGTTAGGAACAGGAGCTTCAGCTGCTGCTCCTGCCCGTCAGGACAATCTGAATCTGAAAGTTTCAAACATGAACCACTGCGATATTAAACTACACAGACTGATGATGAATAAACTGTTTGATCCTCAACTCTGCTGCTACAGCGCTGTCACAGAAATAACACACACTCTGGACAAATATTCAACCAAACCCTGTCCTTTTGTTCACTGCAGACTCTGCTAAGCGTCTGTTCTTTCACAGCAGATCTTATGCAAATGAGCTTGAGTTTGGTTCTTGTAAACAAAAGTGTATAATGTTGCCATTTAAGTTCATAGATTTCAAATGCTGCTGTGGCTCTAAAGCTGTATGACCTGCTTTATACTTTCATATATTTAGGACAAAGCTCATGTTTTCATTAAATGAAACGTCACACAGCAAAAGTGTTAATCATTTCACACTTCTGCACATACAGCTCCTTTCCTAAATGTATGGTTCCTATAATACCTATTTTAAGCAAATTATTAGAGACGATCATGTTCAAGCAAATAAAGGACTATTTCGCGAGCAATGGCCTTAACTCAGATCTCCAACATGCTTATAAGCCTTGGTATTCTACCTCTACTGCACTAGCAACTCTCTCTGATGAGTGGCTCAAACAGATGGATCAAAAAAGTCTAGTTGGTGTGGTATTTATTGATTTCAGGGCTGCTTTTGATGTGGTCGACCACAAGTTACTGCTTAGTAAATTGAGTGCTGGCTTTGGAAACTCAGCAGTAACTTTAATGACGAGTTATCAAACCGATAGGCAGCAATGTGTGCACTTTGATGGCTCTCTTTCTGATGTAAATATCTCTGTCATGTGGCATTCCTCAAGGAAGTTACCTTGGGCCTCTTATTTATAGTATATTTTTGTAAATTAAATTTCTTATGCTCTAAAAAAAAAGCACTGTTAATTTTCAATGCTGATGATGTAACTCTTTATGTCTGTCAAAACAATTACTTACATTGTCTTCAACAAGAAATCTATTTAATTTCTAGGTGCACAATTTAAATCTCTCCATGTATGGAACTGCTATTCAGCAGGTTACTGAGGCCAAATTATTGGGAGTCACTGTTGATTCAACCTTATCCTGGTCTCCACATATTAAAAACACTGTAGCAAAAATGAGTAGAGCCATCTCTAATATGAGAAGTTGTGCACATTTTTTTTTAACTATTCCAGTTACCAAGTTGGTTCTTCAGTCACTTTCACATCTTGATTACTGCTCCATTATCCAAATTACAATTAATCCAGAACAGAGCAGCTCGCCTAGCACTGCGATGCCCATTCAGGACCAGTGTTAGTGCCATGCATGATAGGCTGTCCTGGTTTAGAGAAGAGGAAAGAGTGGCCTGCAGTCTTATATTGTTCTGCAAAAATGTTTACACTCTTCAAAAACCCTTAGGTCTGTTCTCCCAACTACAGCTGACCAGTGAAAGGCACGGTTTAAATACTCGAAAGGACAAATGCTCTGAATAGAACTGTACAGAGCCACGGTTCTGTGGATTAAAAAAAAAACGCATCCTAAAACATGGAATATAATGTAGAAAACAATAATCTCTCAGGTTAATACACCTAACCTGGGAGAGAAACATTGTATTAGCATGTTCTTGTGGTGTTCAGCAATGGGATTTTAAATGGTGCATTTGTAATAATGTAATAATGATGTTTTGTAATATTTTAAATGAAGCATGTTCATGGACCCAGGAAGAATAGTCTTTACTAAGGTAAAGACTACTGGGGATCCATTAATAAACAATAAACAATAACTCCTAAATGCACTGACACTTTTGGATGCTCCTGGTCATGGCTTGCGATGATGAAATGGGATACAACACATAATTGTGACACTGACACAGTTGTGAAAACTGTGAAATGGATAGGTCTGGCTACCGTTACTTTTTTTTTTCTCCAAATACTTGGTTTTCGATACCGATACCTGAAGGATACTTTTTCGATACCTACTAAAATATTTGTCATACGGAACCATAATCATTTCTTTGAGCTGAAACCACGAAGCTAGCTTCCTTTAATGCTTTTACCTTTTTTTTCGGTGCCTGCTTTCGATACCTGTATTTTTTCCGATACCCGGAGTACCTAAACTTTTTATTCCCAATGCCATCGCTCACACATGGTATCCACTTGTTGTATGTAAGGCCACTGAGATGACTCTGTAATCCAAATATGGTCATTTCCTTTACCAGCAAAAAAGGTAGCAATATGCACATGCGCAGATGTTGCAACTACATCTCCACTTTAGCAGCGCTTGTATTGTCGTGTATTTAAGAATATTTTGAAAGTTTACTTACTAGTTTCTGTTTATTAAAGGTGCACTATGCAACTTTTGAATGCAAAAATAAAGTTAATATTAATATGTATTTGACCTTTCAGTGACCCAGTAGATGCTTGGGTGGTTAGCGCCTTTACTTACCGTCCCGATGGCCTGTAGGACGCTCCAGGATCAATAGCTTTTTGTTTTTTCTCTGCTGACTGAACTGTATCCATGGTTATGTATACATACCATTCCGAAAACCTGCCAGAAACCTTAAAAGAAAACATACATCATATTGATTCTGAAGCATCATAGGCGCCACCGGGATGGAAAGTAAAGGTGCTACTGTAAGCTATTGAAGCTTTTGATGTGGTCGACCACAAGTTACTGCTTAGTAAATTGAGTGCTGGCTTTGGAAACTCAGCAGTAACTTTAATGACGAGTTATCAAACCGATAGGCAGCAATGTGTGCACTTTGATGGCTCTCTTTCTGATGTAAATGTCACTGTCATGTGGCATTCCTCAAGGAAGTTACCTTGGGCCTCTTATTTATAGTTTCCGGGATGGAAAGTAAAGGTGCTACTGTAAGCTAACCACCCATACAGCCACTGGGTCACTGAAAGGTCAAACATGCACTGATATCAACAGTTTTTTTTTACATTAAAAGTTGCATAGTACACTGATAGAAAACCTTCAAGAATGAATCCATTGCTTAAGTTATGACCTGATTTGAGTGAGGCACTGTATGCAAATGTTAAGGCTGTACCTTTGCTCTTTGTTTATGTGGTAAAAGAATTAGATTTAGTTATTACGTGCTGTGTTTATGTTGTAATGGAAAAGTCCCAGTTTTAGACTAGTTTGACATCATCCTGTGACCTTTACTCTCCTTGTATAAAGTCTATGAAAGCTGCTGAAACCATTGTGATAAAGTGCAGTGTTTGTAATATTTAACTACTCAAATGTCTGTCGTTAAATGCGTAACTTCACTCATAATTGACAAACTAAAAATGATCCTGAACATATCTTTAAAAATGAAACAAGATCCAAGCTCTGAGCAAATCTGTATAACCAATATATCAGCAAAACAAAAAAAGGTACACATTTCAATCTTGATCTAGTCATCAAAAATATTGGCAATTTTCGGCATTCCGTGAATATGCACCAACAAAAAGAGCATTCAAAAGATGGGAAGCCGAGCTGGTAAAATCGCCCCATCAGAATCCGAGGCACGTAGGATGGACACTGGACAGACATATTTTCCTGCTGTTGTTCGAAGGCTGAGACGGAGAAGGAGGGCATTCCCAGCATGCCTCGCTGCAGCTGTGGGCCTCAGACGCTGATCCTGCAGTCTGCCGTCTGACACCCATAGTGATACAGATGAGCCGAGCGTCCACCGCGCAGTTCATATCTACTGCCCCCGAGACACTGCGCAGCCAGAGATATGAGCTTTCATTTCACTGGGGCCAAAACGGGGCGGGGACGTCAAGTTTCAATTTGCGATTTATGTGCTTTAAATTCAATGCTCAGCTGACAGGGTGCACTTTGAGACGTGTGCGGGATGAGATGGGAATATGAACGGCTAAACTATTAGAGTGCTTTTAATGTCATTTTCATTCTAAAATGCGATATTTTCATTGCCACAAATTGATTTTTTTTTTTTTATTCTTAAGAACTGCAAACATTCATCAAACTGAGGAAGGAGCGGAAATTTCAATATCCAAAAACTGTCCACAATTTCAGCCAAAACCGCAGTTGAATGTGATTTACACCATTTTATTTATTTATGTATTTTTTTAGATTCAGTGCCAGTTTGTGACGGTTTTTAATGACATTTAAGGCCTTTATTGCCAAGCGCAACTTCTCCACTTTGGTATTACCCAACTCAAATAGCTTTGTGAAAAAAGCGTCATAATAGAGACGAAAAGGCAACAATCACACAATAAAAAAAACTACAAAAACACGATGTGATGAAAAAGCAACAAAGAAACAACAAAAGAGCTTCGTAGACACTTCGTATGGTATTTGTGAAGGATATTGCGCTTTCAAAAGCAATTAATACTTTCAAGTGTCATTTTTAATAAGTAAGTAAGTAAGTGCTTTATTTGTCATTGTACAACCGTAGTCCTGAGCCGCTTCGACTGAGTCGCGCCGCCACAGTGGGTCACCCTGACCAGCATGTTTTTGGAGGTAGATGAAACCCTAGCACCCAGAGGAAACCTGGCTGGCTGCCTTCAGTGCTCCTCTGATCCTCTGAAATGGTCGGGGTGCCTCCTGGGTTTGTCCCTGTTTCAAAGCTTGGTGTCCTGCACTGGTCATCTCCTTCCTCTTCCTCCTGTGCGCTCCCTCTGCTCCACAAAAGTCTTTCACCATCTTCTGGGAGGAGCTTAGCAGCTCATCTGTTTTATTCTCCAGTAAACGTCCATTAGCCAGAACAATAGAAGGCATGTGTGGCTTAGATGTGAGTCTCACCCAGATACCTCCTTGTTTGTCCCTTTATTATTTCCTGTAGCTCCTCTTGTGACACCTCCACTGTGCTGCAGGCGTGGGGGGCTCTTGGTGCCTCTTCAGTGTCTCAGAAGAAGAAATGTGTCGGTCTCACATGAGTTTAGATAAGCTAGTTTATCTTTACTTTTAAAAAGCTGCTTTCTTCAGGACCATTAAGGACTCTCTACAGTAAAAAAAAATCCACCGATCCCCACACACACGAGGCAAAGACGTACAAAAGCATCCAGTAAAACAATGTGGAACCCATAAACCACAAATTAAATGCCATATTTTTAATGCCACAATTACAAATAAATAAATAAATTGATGCTTTGGACCCAACAGTGACCAGCCTTTGAGGGAAAAAAACTGTTAAACTAAAAGAAACGTTTAGGACATTTCACTAAAACCCAGTGGCGTAGCAAGGGTACCAAGGGGCCCCAAGCAAGAATGTCGGTTGGGGCCCTCTGGTGGCCGATCGGTGTACTGCACACTGGGAGAGAGGATGTCATTTGGGCAGGAGCGGGTCACCTGAAAACTCCCATAATGCAGTTCTCTGCAGAAGTTTCCTCAGAACAGAAGGCTGAGGTTCTTTAGGTCATGAAGAGAGTTACAATAAACTGGTTTCACTATTAGAAATATAATCTGGTGGAGCCATGAGTAAAAAAGTATGTCCACTGCTCATTAAAAGTTAACATTAGGGAACCATGACTCACTAAAGCAGCAGGAGGATGGGATAAACAGCGCCACAGAGCGTTGGTGGAGAGATGATGTAACTGCATCACCAAAATCACTAGGAAGGCTGTATATATCAAGCGTTTACTGCAGGTATCTGAAAAACGGGTTGGTGCATGGGGCCCTTCACAGTTGGGGGCCCCAGGCAGCTGCCTGCCTTGCCTTATGGCAAGCTACGCCTCTGCTAAAACCTGCAGTTCATGGTGTTTTGGGTCTTTTCACTGAAATGATGGGGTGAATAGTTTATCATTTACATTATTTTTTAAAAGAAATGTACATTCAGTGCCTGTTGGAGATAAATGCAATGCTTTTAAAAAAGACATTTAAGGCACAACTCATTCAATGAAACCCTGGTTTGGTGGAGTTCACCTTGAAGAGTTTGAGTTGAAATTTCATATCGCCGACTAATTAAACTAAACAAACCCTGAGTTTTCTCTTTAAATGTTTGCAGATTGTGTTCAGCGTGTTCAGAACAAAGAGAAAATACATCTAAAATGTTATGAAGTGTTTTGTTGGAAGTGTAGAAAGTCTTCGGAAAGCCACATCCTTCATTTCTCATATCTTTTGTCCATTTTTATCCAAGTACCGCAGAGGTGCCAGTCTCGCGCACCGTATAAACGTAAAGCCTTCGTCACACCAGTCTCATGAAATCACAGTTCATGTGTCATTTATTGATATTGATTTTGTGATTGTGTGTCTCGCTTCCAAACACCCGCTTTTTTCATAAAGATCCTTGGGCTGAGTTGTCAGTGTCGTACAAATCTAAAATGGAGGATCTCGACATTGAACATTCACTTCGCGTTTGTCGTGCTGTGCTGTTTTTTCTTTTTCTGAATGGTCCACACAAGACAAAAGTAGAGGGATGGACTGGATTGATGAATTTAGGAACTATTCTGGTTTCTGTTTGGATAGAAATAAAACACTTTTCCTCATTTCTGATATACTGTAAGTGTTAGGCCACTTTGCGAATCCGGAGCAAGACTCAAACAAGTGTGAACGGCCGGAATTTAAGACGGGTGTAAATGAGCCAGAACTGTAGGAACATTTGCTAGAGTGGAATAACCGTCTAAAAGCATGTCTGTGTAGGCTCTCAGTCGTACAGGGGTTGTCAATCTTCGATGAAGGTTCTTGAGACATCTTCTGTACTCTGTAGTCTTCATCCAAGCGACACTAATTCAAACTAAAACTCAGTTGTTAGTTGGGTCATTGAGACGTAGAGCTACAAAGGTGTTTAAGATGTTTGAGAGTAGCCTTTTATAGAGGGGAGGGGCATAGCCAAGCTAAACTCCTCCCAGTGGTCTTTATCTTGTCCGCGATCTGAGCTGGAAAACTTTAGTGTAGCTGATGAAGCATTTTGGATGAAGAGGCGAATCGTCCTACACTTCAACTACAGAGGACAGAAGATGACTCACGAACCTTCATCGAAGTCGAAAAGCATCTAATTGATCATAGAATGTTCATATCAAAAACAGTGGCGGGCCGTAGGGTTTCAGTCCTCAGGCCTTGGGTTCACTCAGTCAAACGCATATAAACTGATCAACAATAGGCGTATGGATAAAAGTGCCTTTTTTGCGAGGCATTTGTTCGCTAAAGGATGTGTCAACAACGCAAACCAAAGCAGCGGTGTCTCCTCCCCAAACAACAAAAGGAAACAGGAGACGAGCGTGTTCTAACGTGGAAACAGGCGGATGTTTTGTTGACAGAGCGAGACATCAGAGATCAACTCAAACGCAAAATCCACCGTAATACAAAGATACAAAACTTACAGTTTGATGGTCGGCGGAATGCTTTTTTAGCACTGAAGCTGCCGCGGGGAAAGTGTTCTCCTGTCTGGGGAGCAAAGCGTCTCTGTCCCGCTGTCGCTGCTTTACTATCAAGGCTCTTCATGAGGAAGCGGGATCAAATATCCGTGATTATTAAATCCACTTCTTTCTTCCTCTTTGTGAGGTTTTATGGTGGCGACAACCTCGTTCGGATAGAGCATGCATAATAAATAGCCACGCCGGGCCCTGGAGGGCGGGGGCAAAGAGAAGGAGATAAAAGCCGCTTACTGGTATGCAAATACACACACGCCCCCAGAATCTAAAGGAAAAACATGGAGATTACTACCTATAATTGTACGCTTTTAAAGAGGGGGTATTATGCTTTTTTCAATCACATAGCACCAGTCTATAGCATACTACAATGATGACGTAACCTTCTGTTGCTCTGTATATGCAGTAAATTAAAATAATAAAATTGCTCTCTCAAAATGGCTGTACTGAACGTCTTGAAATAGGCCTCTGTCTCTTTAAGAAGCTTTCCGACACGCCCCCTTCAGCACACTGCTGTGGCATTTAAACAACAACACTGTGCGGGGAGGGGGCTCTGCTGAGCTGAGGAGCAGTGGTTGGGGCTTGGCTGGTGACAAAAGGTCCAGAGGCGTCTCCAGGAGGTGGGGGCGTTCCTAGGAGGACTGAGGCATAGCTACACCTAAAATGGCTGCCGTCTAAGTTTTTACTGATTACTCAAAAATATGTGAATGAGCCAAGGCAACACTCCAGGCATGTGTTTAATGAGGGAATGACATAATAACATGATATAAAGCTTGAAAAAGTCGATTTTACATAATACCCCCCCCTTTAAATATACCAAAACTGCTACCTCAAACATAGAGAGGCTTCTTCGCGATCTCAACTAACAGGATCAGCAAAAAAGCGCTTCTTTCTCAATTTGCGCGAAAGTGTGTCAGTTCTCGTGACGGGTCACAATTATGACGATGGTGTGCATTTGCTGGTGGGCAAATGAAGTGGGGCTTCAATACACACTTTACACACACCTTTAACCAGGAAGTGGACTGTGAAGCGTGGTTTGGAGCGCGTGTCGTTTCCACAGAGTGATGTCATCAAGGGTTAAGGAAGCGAAGTGAGGGCGGGGGAGCGCTTCACAGTGGTTCGCTGTGTTGAAGCCAAACACCGCCTCATGGTGCGCTGCTGTGTTGGGATTTCGGCGTGTGCGTGCTATGGCGCATCTTCTCAAATAAACAAACAAAACCTTTCAAACCAAGGTAACGCTAAAAGCAAACTATCATCAATGAAGAGTTCTACCATTTCTGCTTGATTCTACAAAAGCACGCGAAACCAGTAAACTGGCAGCGCTCGTGTGTAGTGTTCCAATCTGATGCTTGTAGAGCTTAAATACTGCATTTAAGTTGATGATGGAAGAACAGTACTGGTCATTTAAAATGTTAAGATTTATTTTCCTCAATCAGCCTAGCATGCATTTAGCTTTAATTACATCCGAGTGGAGACGAAGGATCATTCATGATTAATGACAAAATGCATTACATTTCATTGTCCACTTGACGAGCACAACTGAACCATCTCTGAGGCTTTGAAGCATCTTAGTCCCTCTGCTCTTGAATGAATATATATGATTTCCATAAAGAGTACAATATGAAATCATCTTTGTCCTCCGCGCCTCACTTCGTTTTTGCCGTGTTTTGCCGAAATGTCTCATGGTGAACTCATTAGAAACGCTTTATTCTTCCCAATTCTTCCTCATCGAGAGGGCGATACGGCTCCTGTTTTTTTTTTTTTTTGTCCTAATACTCCCCGTTCTTATAATAGCAGCGGCGGCCCAGGTGCATTGTGGGAGCTTTTGCACCGCAGAAGTGTGATGAGCTCATTTTCAGTGGCGCTCCGGGGAGAGGAGCGCTCCGCGTGAAAAATGGCCTCTTAGTCAAAACCCAACAACTCAGATTTACTGCTGCGGCCCGAAATCTGCGGCGCGCCAGGGCTGTTCCTTTAACTACAGGCCCCCGGGAGACGACTGTACGGAGGTGTTTAGGCTTTATTCTATTAGCAAATGAACACCAGCTTTTCACCCACTTATCAGACCCTGGCTGCTTTGAATCTCGCTAATGATTTTAGGTTTAAAGAATAGACCACTGCTACAAAGTGTGACAAAGGAGTTGGGACAAAAGGTTTTACTACAGCGGCTTCGGAAAGTTTTGACCTCTTATGATCATTCCTGTTTCAGTATACAGCTGTCGAAGTTTGCAGTGGCTGTTCCGGGGTGAACAATCTCCTCAGCCTCCCTCACATTAGGCCAAGGTGACAGAACATTGCGCCTTACAATGTGTTTGATTTTTCAGATTTTAGATGTTCCTATTTAAAAGGCACAAAGCATAGTAATGGACATAAAAAAATCAAACATGTCAGAATGTCATTCCTGGTAGATCAAGAAAATGAAAAGGCTAACAATACAAGTGCATTAAGGTCATACTGTAAATGCTTCAGAGTAAATTTGACTCTTCTGGGACAATAGATTTTCTATTATGAATAAGAAAATACTTAAAATAGGCGTTATTTTAAACAGTTGTATCATCTAAAATAAACAGAACCATGTTTATTTTGGTTGATGCACAGAACCATATTCCCCTGCCCTGCTGAGCTGCAGACAGGGGCGGAGCAAACAGTTGTGATGACATAAAGCCCCGAATGAGAATCAGAGGAGAACACACGAAAGAACAAATGTCTGTTTATTTCACACATCGACGTTGAGCTTCAGCTCCGATTCAAAAGAACTGTGACGCCTAAAGTGTGCGCAGTAAAAGCACCAGCCCCTCAAACAAACGCCACCGCATCACGTTGGAAAGAAGCGATCTGCACGCACATGCAGCGTTTATCTGTCAGATAAAGCTCCAAATAAAGATCCAGTAGCAGAGAAACGAAACTCATACAGAGCGTGGTGGGAGCACACAGCGGCACATGCTGTAAAGACTCAGGCGAGTGAGAGGAGGTGGAGAAGAAACAGCAGCCCTCGCTTCAGTCCCAATGACTTCAACCCGCAGAGGCGCAGGGACATCATTTATAACAAGTCAAATGGATTTAACTGATCAGAACCTCACTTTAGTTGTGCATAAGTTGTGGAGTTAAGGAAATTGAGGTCTTTTGGAAAGGTTGCAGTGCCGCACTGATTTCGCAGAGTTTGCTTGATTTTGCGTTAATAGTTGCAATTGCAACATTGTGAAATCCTGCAGGGACTGACATATGGTCAGTTGACTCGCTTCAGAGTGAAACTTAAGGTTAGACAATGAGACACCATGAGTGAGAATAACATAACAACATAGAATGTATTCTTTATTTTCAATAAAAAGGCTAAGGCCACGCTGCAAGAAGGAAAGCAGGCGAATGTATCATTCACCCAGACTTCTTAGGAGCGGGAAGTAAGAATTAAACACTGAAATCAAAGTATTTGTTACTAACCGTAAGAGTTAAAAGATGAAAATGACTGAAAACTCTAGAATTGTATCTGACGTAGGGTCATGTGTGTCCCAGTTCCTCTGAGTCATGGTGGACCATAGCAGATGTAGACAGGACTGTGATATCCACACTTTTACCTGTTCATATCAGTCATGGTCATGACTCAGAGGAACTGGGACACACCCCTGTAACAACTATACACACTAAGCCCTTTAGTAAAGTCCTCCCATCACTGCTTTCTAATCATTTCCAGGCCTTTGAATGTTACAGTTTAATATTTGTTTGCTGATAAAGTCCCATTAGGTTCTGTCTAATGCAAAGTGTGCAGGCCTTTTCTCCACCACGTGTGAAGTGCAGCCCTTATATTGATCATAAAGAGAACAATCTGTCATGTTACTGTTACTCGTGGTGTCTGATTGTCTGACATGAAGTTTCACTCTGGAGTGATTCCCAACAGTCAAAGTTCCCATGCCTCACACAGTAATCTAGAATCTAGATTACTGTGTGAAGCATGGGAACTTCCTTGAATGAAAAGGAGCTAAAAAATAGCTTTTTTTCAAAAAACAGATATTCCAAATCCCCTCTAAACAAACAAAAAAAACAGCAAAAAAAACCCATACATTTTAACTTTTTTTTTTAATAAATAGACTATTCTCTAGATTTTGTTGCAACACTGCCACTGCCCACTGCTCAGAATACATTTCATGTATAATGACAAATAAAGCAACAAACAAACAAATACAAGCAATTTGGGCCATTTTTATGCACAAAGTTCCTCATTTTTAAATTACATATATCCATCCATCCATCTTCTTCCACTTGTCCGTTGCCGTGTCGTGGGGCAGCTGTTGGAGCTGCCCAAATCATATTGCACCAGCCCCTATGGCTCCTCCTGCAGGTGGTGGGTCCACAGAAGGACGGCCTCATGGTTCTAACCGGGCCTGTTGGTCTCTCATAAGGAGCTTCTGAACCGCTCTTTGTCTGACCCGTCACCTAGGACCTGTTTGCCATGGGAAACCCTACCAGGGGCACGAAGCCCCCGACAACAGAGCTCAAGGATCATTCGCTCAAACCCCTCCACCACGTTAAGACGGCGGTTCCAGGAGGGGAATTACATATATTTGTCCTCATATTTATGTAGTTTCTCGAACGTATGTTTTTTTCTTAAGATCCAGACTCTGACTGTGTTTTGTGTTCTGTTGCGTTCTAGGCGGTCGCGCGCTGCTGCTGCCGCCCTGCCTCACCCTCAGCCCTGCGCCCCAGCTGCCGGACCGGAGCGCGCTGGAGTCCCGGGTGCGCGAGGTGGAGGAGGAGAACCGGCAGATCCGCCTGCAGCTCGGCCAGTCGCAGGCCTCCGCTCAGCTGCCCGCGGACGGCACCTACGGCGGGCAGCAGTGGGGCGCCTCGGCGGATACAGGCCCGGAGGAGGGGACACTACGGCCGAGGACAAGGGCAACCGAACAGGCTGCCCCAGGGCGCCCCCTGTCCACAAGTGTGAGGTGTGAATTAACTTTTTTAATTACTTAGTAAGAGTCAAAAAGTACTTGTTGAAAATACCACTCAAGTACAAACTGTTTAGGTGTAAAAGTTTGATTGAGTTTGTATGGATAATGTCAAAACAATGGTATAAACGTTCTGGCATTTCCAAAAAATACAACGTATAATTTATATTTTTTTAAAAAGCCCTATGCTTAGAAACTAAAAAAAACATACATTTACATTAATTAAACTAATGCTTTATAATTTAATTACACATACTTTACACATTTACCGGGTGTGTAAAGTCAGAGCCCTGGACAAAATGGCGTTTCATCTTAGATAAATGACTTTAAAAGTGTTTCAATTGAGGCAATTTATGATTTGGACTGTCTTTCAACAAGATCACTAATAGAACATGCATGAATTTGCTTAAAATCAATTAAACACTTAAATTCTGTATACCTAATTTTTACCTATTTGTCAGACTTTGACTAAAAAGGTATTTTGATGGAATACCTTTTTAGTCAAAATGTGTAAACCCCTTATTGTCGCGTAATCAGGATTATTATTTCACAAATGACTATTTTATCACAAACTTTTATGGGGATAAAAGAATGGTACCTATACCAAAGAAAGTGAGGTACAGAGCCTTTAAAATAAGAAAAAACATACACAAGAGAGACACAAAATCCTTATTGTTCCATTGTTTATTGGTTTATTTGGTCGGGACAGTGCATGGGCTAATTTGCACCATGTACTGTGCCACCGTGCCGCTCATTGGTGATAAGAAAGTCCAAATCGGCATGAATCAAAGCACTTTTATGTCATTTTCTCATCTAAGCCAATTACTTTTTCCAGTGAGGAAATGTGTTGTTACTAATTGAGAGTGTGTGGGAGATGAAACTTCTTTTGATCATGAACATGATAAAACACATGAATATAAACATGCCCAATTTATCCAAAGCCGAATTTCCGAGTCTCAGGGGCTCGGGTCACACTGGAGCCACTCACTATACATCACAGAATGAAATTTATATTAAACAATCAGTCATCAATATCCCGTAAATACATTCCCAGTTTACACTCACCCAACATACTGTATACTAGTGCTCTCCCACGTTCACCTACCACCAGGGGTGAAAGTAAGCCGGTACGGTCCAGTACTGCGTTCCGTTAAAAGATTTGCTGGTGGTACACCGTACCAGGAAGGAGAAGAGGTGCGCTCTCTCACCTCACGCACAAAACAGTAGTCTGCCAATAATATTACACCGTGAGCTCAAACGCGTTGAAGTTCAGCCACTTAAATGCAATATAGAGACTGGGCAGACTGGATCTCATCTGCTCTGTCCCTGAACTTTCTGCACACACGGTAACGGCGCAGTTTTGCCAATTTGGCTGCGGGGCCCCTGTGCGTCTTTACGTATCACAGAACAGAGCCGTCAGCGCCATGGCTCACATGTGAATATTAGAATATTTAGAATACTGATTTTGGGTAACTGTACTCAAGTACAGTTACTGAATAAAGTAATATTAAAGAGGGGTATTATGCTTTTTTCAATCACATAGCACCAGTCTATAGCATACTACAATGATGACGTAACCTTCTGTTGGTCTGTATATGCAGTAAATTAAAATAACTGCCTTGAATAAAATTGCTCTCAAAATGGCTGTGCTGAACGTCTTGAAATAGGCCTCTGTCTCTTTAAGAAGCTTTCCGACACGCCCCCTTCAGCACACTGCTGTGGCATCTAAACAACACTACTGTGCGGGGAGGGGGCTCTGCTGAGCTGAAGAGCAGTGGTTGGTGGCTTGGCTGGTGACGAAAGGTCCAGAGGCGTCTCCAGGAGGTGGGGGCGTTCCTAGGAGGACTGAGGCATAGCTACACCTAAAATGGCTGCCGTCTAAGTTTTTACTGATTACTCAAAAATATGTGAATGAGCCAAGGTGACACTCCAGGCATGTGTTTAATGAGGGAATGACATAATAACATGATATAAAGCTTGAAAAAGTCGATTTTACATAATACCCCCCCTTTAAAGGAATACATCAAAGTACTTGTTCATTGAATTTCAGTTTCATAATCATAACATTAAGAATTTAGAATCTTAATCATAAATAAGAATTATTTAGCTCTGTCCTTCTGGGCTCTGGGCTTTTGCAAAGTGGGCTTTTTGCATCCCACATTAGTGGGATATAAGTTGGTAACAGGCATGAAAATCAACATGAAAGTATTTTAAGTATTCAGAATACAGTACTCTGTTTGGACTAAGCAGTGGAATATGTTACTAAAGTATTCTCCCAAAACTGGCTATATTATTTATATATACAGTATACAGTATATATATATTATGACATAGTACCGGCAAGAAAAAAAAGAGAAAAAAAGCTACTTTCACCCCTGCCTACCACACAATCTCACATATTGTACTGGACAATTCACATCATTTACACTTCTCCAGTAAGATTCACGCACAATATTCAATCAGTGTCTCCTTGGCACACAGAAGAAGCAGCTCTGATTGGAGTTGGATCTTAGGTTTTGTCACTCGTAATCAGCGCTGGGAGTAACACGTTACTTAGTAGCGACGGTGGCGCACAGAGTAGAGTGGGTTGTCTTGTGACCGTACGTGCACACTGTCGTTGTGTCCTTGGGCAAGACACTTCACCCGCCTTGCCTCCAGTGTCTGCATTCATTGGTGTATGAATGAGAGGATGTGAATAGGAGTGAATAGGTGAATGGTTCCTTGATGTAAAGCTCTTTGGGTGCCTAAAGCAGGTAGAAAGGCGCTATATACATGTGCCCATTTACCATTTAGGGCGTTACTCAGATTACGTTTTCAGAGTAAAGAGTTAGTTTTGCATTTGCAGGTAATCTAGGACTAGTTCAAATCCGTAATGTGGTTAGTTTGGGTTCTGATCTTTCCGCGGCTGCAGTGCTGTTAGTGACATGCGCTGACTGTGTCCTCCAAAACTTTACAGTAAGTCAGCAACATGGCAGAGTTTTCACATCATGTAAAAACACACATTACTGTATTTTGAATTTACTGGTGAAAAGTACAATACAGCGCTGGTGGTCGCAAACAACAACACTTAGCTTTTAGCAGCATCGGTCCTTCCAGTGTCATCAACAAACTTGTAGCTTTATGTGGTTGAGGAAAGCTGTACATTACAATTAATCTGAATCAAGTTGAGTATGTTGTGTGTTTATTATTACCAATTCAATGCACTTTGTAAAGTGTAAGAGCTCCTTTACAGACGTTCTTCATGTTGAAAATCTGGCACAGTTTCTGACAGAACCAAACTGTTTACATAAAGCAAACGAAGCTCAGCTTTTATAAGTCGACTATAGGCCTGTAGCATGTTCATAATTTGTCAGCATACAGTATACAATTATTGTGCGATTATTGAATACATTTACTCGTATCGGGCTGTTTTAGCGGCTCAGTATGTGAAATGCAGCATTCAGCATTGGAAAAAATGATGACAAATGAAGGCTATATATACCGTAGATGTTTATTATTGGTAACACACAAGTACGCATTGTTCATAATAGTGATTTATATTCAGGAATAAGCTAAATATAGCCTCCTTTAAATAGAAAACAGCAGTGGCAAAACCTGCAGTGTTCTTTTTGCATCCACAAAAGCTTCAAAAGTCAAAATTGTGCGACGAAACCTGGCAACCCTGACGTGAGACGCATGTTATAGCTTTACACGGCTATAGAATTACTTTACATACTTGCTTTAAACGTATTTTGGAGTGTGTAGCCTCACACAATTATAAATGTTTACTGTATATGTCGTTGCAACTTCTTCAAAGTGCCAACTCCACAGACACAGGTGAGGCAGGAACACGAGCGCTTAATAAACGTGATCATTTAGCGCCAACTTTCCTCCTAAAAGTTGGTTTCGAAGCAGTTATCTGTTGGCGGAGGCTGAGGAGGTGTCGAGAGGAGAGTGAAAAATATCCAGCCACCTGCGCCGATAATTACTGTAGAGAGAAACACAGAGTTAAACCCCGCTGTGAATCCAATTATTCAACTCTAATGTTAGAACTGTCCACACAGAGAGGTGTTTTCGCCCCGTCGAGCCAGATGTGACGGCGCTCTATAGGCTGTAAAAGGATGCAAGGATGCAAATGATGTCATTATAAGGATCGTGATGTTATCTCTTTTACCCTAAAAGAGGTTTTGGAGAAAAAGAAAACGTTTATCACAATCTGATCGATATTGATGCCGCACGGGAAACGCACTTATACAGGCGAAAGAGTCTTATAATTCAGACGTGGCTGAGCTTGTTCTGGACCTAAACATGTCCACTGCAGAACCGAATCTCAAGAGCCGCTTTGGACCCGAGCGCGTAAAACTCCGCGGAGGCCGAGAGCGCGGCTGAGGCTGCGTCAGCCCTCGCTACAACAGCAGCGCCAACGTTCGATCAAGTTACATTTGCTATAATATCTGTCAGGAGCTTGTGCGCGTGCCGTCAGACTGACGGTGACTTCAATTTGCAACTGGAGTTTTCCTCGCATTCTGATCCGAGGGGAGAAGGAGAAGCGTCTGTGGCCCCTCCTCTGCCGCTAAACCTGTGGCTTTGTATCCGACACATTTAAATTTACGAGCTGATGTGCGGTGGCACGTGCAAAGATCGTAATGTCCTGCATATACTTTAACAAAAGCTTAAACCAGCGCATTTGAATCTGCACCGGTAGTTTGACAGTACAACTGAGGGGCGGGGCCAGAGCGCAGAGTCCAAACCAGAGTCTGATGTTCAGAATGAGCTGTTCACTGGGACAAAGCAAAACACTCAGCTTTACCCATTCACACTAACAGCCTCGTTTTCCAAAAATATAATTTTTTTTAAATTAAATTTACATATTCTTAATAGCCTTAATCACCCAGACGAGCAAAACAATACGGAATGTGGAAAACCTGCTTGAGTTCACTGTAATAATGGAGGAAATAAACATAATAATATTACATGTGATATTCCCAGTGTTTTCAATCGTGTCAAACTAGGGGGTACGCGACTCGTCACCCAAAGCTTCAGGGGGTACACGGCTCCAAAAAGTTTGGGAACCACTGCCCTAAACAATATCAAAAGAAACAAATACACTGTGTGACAACAATCAAGTCTTCCACCTGGATCTCACTGCCTAGGTGCGGACCCAGTCAGCAAAACAATGTGGGCTCTGCTTGGGTTTGTCCACCTGGGTTATAAGTGGGTTTGTCCGCAGTTTCCATGTGGGCCCCATGTGTGTTGGCCCATGTGGGCTGGACCTTTACAGGTCAACTTAAGTTTGACGACCTGGTTATTCCATCAATGGGGTTCTTCTTCCCTGATGGCACGGGCATAGTCCAAGATGACAATGCCAGGATTTATGGGGCTCACGTTGTGAAAGAGCGGTTCAGGGAGCATGAGATGGATCGGCCGCCACAGAGTCCAAATCTTACCCCATTAAGAATCTTTGGAATGAGCTGGAGAAGGCTCATCAGTGTAAGATTTGAGTGAAAAATGAATGCAACACTGGATCTTTGGACTTTGCAGAAGCTTTTTTGGAACAACGCCCCAGCCAATGGTGCTGTGATCAAAGCTAAATGTGCATTAGGGCTAAAGCTGCACAATATATCACAAAAATATTGTATTGCGGTTTTAGGTGATATTATCCATATCGCAAGAGGCCACAATATATCGCAACATAACTAAAGTCTGCATCTGCCTGAGATCCACACATTTTTTTGCAAACGTAGCCAAAAACAAACAATGAACAGAACTTAAAAATGTGAAAAAGCTTAGTTGATGTAGTGTTTTTAAGTTTTCTTTTGACGCAATTTACTTGTGACTTGTGTTCAATTAGAATGGAACATATCGTGCTGTAATGGTTTAGTAAAATATCGCAATATTATCGTTATCGCAATATTGCACAGCCGTATCGCATGTCGCAAGTTACTTCGATATCATGCAGCCCTAATTAGAGCCATAGATTTAAATTTTAGAGATTATTATCGCCATTCCACCCCATTCATGGTAATGGTCCTGTGATTTTTTGAAAATAACTTTACACTGTTCCTTACAAGGGCAAAAAAGGCGAGAGGCTCCTTCGATCAAAGTCTCAAGCTTAAACTTTTGAATTCCCCAGAACAAAAACAAGAGTGGTAGAAAATATGAAACCCTTCCCAGAGTTGTTACATGGGTAACAGCAATCTTTAGAGAAAAGAAAACTGTACGGAGCCAGGCTCTTAAGCTGTGTTTGGGAGGTGTAAAGTATCCATTGTATTGCAGCAATGAGGAACAAAGAGAAGCCCTTTCCTTACCCATTGATTCGAGAGTGTGACTTTGTTTTTGTGGCGACTTGTTTTTGGTCAGGCAGTGTACAGCATAACCTCTATTACTGCAGTTTTATTTTTGACTGTTGTAATACATGTAAGTCATGTGTTTTTCTAGTTTGGACATCATCGTCCTGTTTAGTTGCATGTCATTTTGTACTTGGTCCAATCTTTTGTGAGGTGTTACTTGGTTTGAGAATCAGTGCTTAATTGTGTCAAATTTGGCCAACTTCTGACTTATTAGACACTTTCCCTCAATTATAATCATACATGCAATTTTAATTAGGAATGTTATAGTCATAATTTAGGGTTTGGTTAATTAAATTTGTTTTACACAATGTTTTCACCAATCACAGCAAGATATCGAAAAGCAACAAACTAAAACCTCAACAAAATAAAATAATACGTTTAAATCTGGCTCTCACTCAATTATTCTGTTTTCGTGACTGAAAATATTGGCAATTTAGTCCATTTTGACCCATGAAATTTATCCCCTAAAAAGACAAACAGAGGATGTACATTTCCGAACTCTCCAGTCGTATTTGAGTTTCATTTGAAATGTAATCGTGTGTGTTCCTGTTTGCAGGTGATCCATGTGGCGTGCGTGTGCGCGGGGCACAATGCCAGCAGAGACGTGGTCACTCTGGTCAAGTCCGTCCTCTTTCACAGGTATGTAAAGGATCATAGTCCTGCAGTGACAGAGTGACACTGTATGTTCATGCTGATAGAAGTTACTTCAATGGGATTTGTGAGTTATACGCGTGTGTGTGTGACTGTAAGATCATTGCACGGAATTTCCTTTTCCTTACGCTTTTGGATTATGTCTGGGTTTCGTTTCTCTATCCTCATTTTTTGTAGTTTTTGGACATCTGTCTCTGCATTGCAGACGCCCAAGGTCTTTACTTTTACCGGCCCGTCCTTCAGTCGATTGAGCCGTCTGCTCAGGCAGAGATACCACACCTCCACCTGATCACCCACAGGACAGCACCCACACAGCCACAGCCTCATCATGTGAAACTAATATATGATATAGACTCATTACATGCAAAGTGACATATGTCAAGCCTTTATTTGTTGTAATTTTGATGATTATGGCTTACAGTCCATTTTCAAAATATTCACATTTTATGAGATTTTTAATTTGGGATTTTTACAAGCTGAGCCATAATCATCAAAATAAAGGCTATATATATATATCTCACTTTGCATGTAATGAGTCTATCATATATTAGTTTCACAGTTTAAGTTGAATAAGAGAAGTGAATGCACTTCTTAACGATATTCTAATTTTCCGAGTTTCACCTGTATTATGAATTGTAAATCATCGACTAAAACTATCATAATTCGAAATGACTAAAACTAAAGGCATTTTTGTCCCAAAGACTAAGACTTAAACTTCTAGTGCTACCAAAAACAACAGTGGGTTATGGATTAGAGTATTCGTACCTTTACAGAATGAAACCATATGATCTGGATAAACACAAAGGCTGCTAATTTGGTAATCTACGTAGTACAGGCTAGGTTCCAGAAAATGTCTGAAACCTGCTGAAATGACAAACTCACGCCGGTGTACGTTTGTGATGAGGGAGCAGCGTCTGAAACAGTTTTAATGCTGTAGACTGGTGTACAAATCAAACGTAAGGAACTGTCCCGGACCCAGAGACGCGCGCCACTGTCTGGTCCCATTGTTCTCCGAGGGATTCCGACGCGGCGTGTCAGAGGCCTGTGTTATTGTGGAGCTGGAGTGCAGTAAACACAATGGCAGTCCTCAGCTCATTGTCTGGGGGGGGAAGATTCATGACGCCTCACTGCTGGGGAATAAGTCTGCCGTGTCGACTGTGTGGGCGCCGTACATCACTGTGCAATGATTCTTCCCAAAGTTAAGCCAGATTCTGTTCCTCATGCTCTTTTTTTTTTTTTTTAAATCAGAGCCAGAATTGAGTTACGGTCAACATAACTTGAGGCTGCGAGGTGGATTTCGATATTGTCAAAGTCGCGATTAGTGAATTACAAAGGCTGGAGGTATTCCGATAATGTAATGACGTCTGCAGACGACTTAATGCCCCGTCACCCCTAATAGACAGAGAAAATTGTGTTTTTGTGATTTACAAACGGGCAAGGGAAGGAGCCAAATTGATCTCTTCCGGCCTTTCGCACTAAACTTTTGACAGGCACCTTCGCACAAGGGTGAAGCCCGTGTCCCCTCTATTTGTGTCCATGGAACAGCAGCGCAGTGCAGTGACTCAACGCCACCGGCGCAACAACCAAACTATTAAAATGAGAGAGTTGCACCAGCATTTTTCACTATGGAAAAGTCATGACCAAAGTTGTGAATCCAGAAGGCAAAAAGATCCGCACAGCTTGTATGCTCCCCAAAAAAAAAGAAAAAAAGACTGTGAGTCCAAATGGTTTTGAGATTAGTGACAAAATTGTATGTTCAAATACTGTATATATAAAGTAATTGCCCAATGCATTGATGCACAACATGGACCTGCCTTTCACACGTTTTGCTTTTTCAGGAAATTGTTCTGCTAACCTGCAGGAAGGGTACAAGCACCAACATTATTTTGATTAAAACATGTCCCTGTTCCCGTAGGAGGAACCCGCTTCACTTCCACTTCATCACAGACTCCGTGGCACATCAGATCCTCAGCGCTCTGTTCCAGTCCTGGATGGTGCCGTCGGTGCAGGTCAGCTTCTATGACGCAGAGCAGCTCAAGGTGAGACAACAAAGACAACGTGTGCGGCACGGTGGCACAGGGGTTAGTACACCGGCGTCCTATGCAGCTGGAAGATTACTAGACAAGACATGCCTTTCTTTGTGGAGTTTGGCTTTTTCTTGATAGATCTTACTGTATGTGGGCATTTCTGTGTGGGGTTGCGTTGTTCCTGATTTGTCTGGATCGGTGCTTTCCTGATTGACTCTTGTTGTTAAGTAAAATATTTGGTCATAATTTCAGTCATAGTTATATTTCAACTTGGCTATAACTGTGACTCAAATCATGGTTTGTAAGACATTTTTGTCAAAGGACTAAGTAATGTAAACTAAATAAAAATATGTTGTGAAAATGAACACTGCCTAGTTATAGTAGCTGCATGGTTGTGGTGGCACTCACTCAAAATCACAATCTGAATGGTCGCAAATAGCAAAAGCTGCGACCATTTGGCTAAACTTGGCCACTTACCCACTATAATATTGTATGTAAACATCAACGTATCTTGTATCAATAGGGTCTTTTATACAAATCTTGTTAACCTTTAGTTTATATCTACAAACATGTTCTGAAATATGCGATTCTTCAGCAATTCATTTTTTCAAGTCGTTTACTTCAGAAAACGGCGGTCTGATAGCCATTGGTACTGCTACTTTGTTTCCCCACCTACGCCTTTGCTTTTAATAACTTTATTTAATGGCTGAACGGTGTTTATTATCGAGGCCGTATCCAATGAAACTTGCAACAACATCATTAAATAGCTTCATTTCTCTTCTGAACGTTGCAGATAGATTGCGGAGGTAAACACGCCGAGGGTTTAGGTAATGTTGCATGTCGTGAGGTAGCATTGGACAAATTGCTTTTTATCACGTAGCCCACTCGCAATACTGTACAGCAATCAAACAGGAACCGCAATTATAATAGTCGCAATTAGCAAAGACTGCACGTTTCAGATGTTTTTTATTCTTGTATTTGTTTAGCGACTCATATTCAATCAATAAATCATCATTGTCCGAGTACGAGTACAACGAGTAAGGCAGGTCCTAAGAAGCCAGTTCAATATCAAGAACAAGTCCCAGGCAATAAACAGCTACGCCCTGCCAGTAATCAGATACCCAGGAATAATAAGCAGGCCAAAGGATGAGATACAGACCACAGATGTTAAGACACGAAAACTCTGATGCATGGAGGGTTCCACCCCAAATCCAGCACCCTAAGACTGTATGCTAGCTGTAAGGAAGGAGGCCGAGGACTAGTGAGCGTGAGAGCCACTATCCAGGATGAAACATCCAAGATCCACAAGTACATCAAGGACAAGGCTCCAACAGATGACGTGCTCAGTGAATGTCTCAGACAATGGGGAACAGAAGATGAGGCGCTGGAGGTGCTGGGAAACACCTCCAAAGGTGGTAGAGAAAGGCCGAGCCAAGATCCTGTGGGACTTCCAGATACAGACGGACAGAATGGTAATGAACCAACGGGACATTGTGCATGTTAGCAGAGTCACTTTCTCAGCGTGGCATAAGAACAGCACAGACACATCTTTTCTCTTTTGTGATCACCCACACCGGGCACATGTGCTGCTCATCAGCAATCAATCATTCGTCACATGACCAGCGTTGCAATTGACAATCTTGTTAATAAAATCAAAACACATTGTACCATATAGCAAATCATAACAAAATGAGAGCATAGCTCAACAGTGCACAGCAAATGTTCCAGTGTTAATGTGACACTGTTTGGTGTCTATATGAGTCCAACCTTCTCCGTGTTAATGTGAGATGACTCTCTTCAGAGTTAGACTGAAGGATGGAGAATCTGACACCATGAGTGACAGTAACATGACGTTAAATATAATGTGTTCTTTATTTCCAATAATAAGGCTGAGGCCTCATTGGACTTTAGTCTGTCCTAGACTGACAGGTAAAGAAGCAGGAAAATTTGTCATTCAATGAACGTCTAGGACTTCAGCTGGAAGTACAAATTAAAAACTGAAAATCAAGCAATCATTAATAACAGTTAGATTAAAGGAAAGAATAAAACTGTATATATATATATATATATATTTTTTTTTTAAAGCTCTCAAACTGTATCTGATGTAGGGTCATGTGTGTCCCTGTTCCTCTGAGTCAGGGTGGGCCACAGCAGATGTGGACAGGACTGTGGTATTCACAGTTTTAATTTGGAGAAAATAAAATAACCCTCGAGTGCAGTCTGCTGTAACATAGACCAGTAGAGCCACATGAGCTGCTCTGCTGCACCTCTGTGAACCTGGACCCTCATCATGATCAAATGTGTGTCAATCGTTTGTGTACAAATGTACGTTGAAAGGGGTCCAGCTTCACACAGCTATCTGCTGCAGCTGCTTCTGTAGGAGCGCGTCACATGACAGGGTTTGTTTTGCTAACACCGCTGATTAAATATTTTAATCGTTGGGCAGCACTAATATATATATTTTGGCCTTTATTACGTTATCGACTGTTATTACATTATCGACTGTTATTACGTTATCGACTGTTATTACGTTATCGACTGTTATTATGTTATCGACTGTTATTATGTTATTATGTTATCGACTGTTATTATGTTATCGACTGTTATTATGTTATCGACTGTTATTACGTTATCGACTGTCGACTGTTATTACGTTATCGACTGTTATTATGTTATCGACTGTTATTACGTTATCGACTGTTATTACGTTATCGACTGTTATTACGTTATCGACTGTTATTACGTTATCGACTGTTATTATGTTATCGACTGTTATTATGTTATCGACTGTTATTACGTTATCGACTGTTATTATGTTATCAACTGTTATTACGTTATCGACTGTTATTACGTTATCGACTGTTATTACGTTATCGACTGTTATTATGTTATCGACTGTTATTATGTTATTATGTTATCGACTGTTATTATGTTATCGACTGTTATTACGTTATCGACTGTTATTACGTTATCGACTGTTATTACGTTATCGACTGTTATTATGTTATCGACTGTTATTACGTTATCGACTGTTATTACGTTATCGACTGTTATTATGTTATCGACTGTTATTATGTTATTACGTTATCGACTGTTATTATGTTATCGACTGTTATTATGTTATCGACTGTTATTACGTTATCGACTGTTATTACGTTATCGACTGTTATTATGTTATTACGTTATCGACTGTTATTATGTTATCGACTGTTATTATGTTATCGACTGTTATTATGTTATCGACTGTTATTACGTTATCGACTGTTATTATGTTATTACGTTATCGACTGTTATTATGTTATCGACTGTTATTATGTTATCGACTGTTATTATGTTATCGACTGTTATTACGTTATCGACTGTTATTACGTTATCGACTGTTATTACGTTATCGACTGTTATTATGTTATCGACTGTTATTATGTTATCGACTGTTATTACGTTATCGACTGTTATTACGTTATCGACTGTTATTACGTTATCGACTGTTATTATGTTATCGACTGTTATTATGTTATCGGTTCCTACAATCTCAGTCAGATGGAAGACCTCAGTGATATTCTGACATATTGCAGCTTCTAGTGTCACTAAATATTGTTGTAATTTTCCAATATATTGTGCAGCCCTTCAGCTAAACAAATGTAAAGCAGCTAATGTTGTCTTCTCACAGTTGTCTTGGACATATTGCTCACATGCTGCTGCCATTTCCAGTTCCGCAGCTCTTCAATTTTCATCACCAAAACACATTCCACCAAGTTATCAAATCTCACACCTTCCTCCCCCTCGTCTGGAACACGGCGGTCCGACAGCAGACTGCAGCCGAGGTTCGGCGATTGTGATAAAGCGCGCATTAGTTTGGACACCTCTGTTATCTGCTGGCCAAACTGTTGGGTCTAGAGCGGCCGCTGTGTTACTCCACAGTTCCGTACGCTCTGTTCCTGTGCTCAGGGATTTCAGGCTAATTGAAGATGGCTCTCGGTGACGCAGGCGGAGGTGAGGGAGGACACGACGGACAGCTGCAGTGTGGAATCAGCGAGACACTGAATGGTTAAACTGGCACATATATTTTAGTTTAGTTTATTGATGGAATGCCCCTTGAGATGTGCCATCTCGTTTTCGAGGGGGTCCATAAATATATATTATATATTTATATATAATTTATAATATAATATATTATAATATAATATATTATTTATAATATATATATATATATTATAGTATCTGTCATTTAGCTGTAAAACAAAACTGGCCATGTCATATGTTACGGTTTTATTTTACTTACCTGTTAAAAACATACATACTCACCTACTTATTTACTTTGATAACAAGCCTTCTGATCATCTGGTGAGAACCAATAATAATCAGTGACGCCTAAAAGTGCAGCAGTGTTTGGAGAGCGGTTGGAATGAAACAAAAATGACTCAGGGTTTCCAAGTCACTCGGCTAATTGTATGAAATTGACAGCCTTAAATGACATTACAATGATTCAAACTGGCATTAAATCCAAATTGCACAGCAAATGTTCCAGTGTTAATGTGACACTGTTTGGTGTCTATATGAGTCCAACCTTCTCAGTGTTAATGTGAGTTGACTCTCTTCAGAGTTAGACTGAAGGATAGAGAATCTGACACCATGAGTGACAGTAACATGACGTTAAATAGAATGTGTTCTTTATTTCCAATAATAAGGCTGAGGCCTCATTGGAGTCTGTCCTAGACTGACAGGAAAATTTCTGGGCCTTCAGCTGGAAGTACAAATTAAAAACTGAAAATCAAGCTGACTCATATACTGTAGACACCAAACAGTGTCACATTAACACTGGAACATTTGCTATGTGCTTGGGACTATTATGATTACTGCATCAGTTACAGAAATGATGGTTTAAAACCATTCAACTCCACTTTTGGCAGAAAATGTCCCATTTGTTTGTTTATTCACCGACGTTTTCGATGGCTTGGCTGATCCTGTGGCATAGCAACAGAGTAATAATCATAAATGCAATTATCATTTGAATTTACCCAACTCAAAAAAAGAGGTTTTGAGCTGTGACTCGATTTTTCGGCATTTATGATGCTAATCTTCCTGGATGTTTGAGAATTTATTGAACAACAGAACACTATAGGCCCGATCTTCCACATGGCGCAACAACAGCATTAGTGCAGAAGAGAAGGACGTCTTACGTGCAAACAAACAGTGCTTTAGAGAACACACCGCTGGCTCTGGTATTGAAGAGCGCTGCACGGGGCTCTACACGCCGCAGAAACGTGATCAAAACACCAGCACATGTGCCTCCCACACTCCCTCACCCACCGCCACTGGGTTACTCTCCTCGAGAACATTGGTCATTGGGAGGGGCCACTGTTGTACTTAACATCACCATTCAATCCACTTTCTGCGTTTAGTCTGGAGCTGAAGGTATCACAGTGCGCCGCTCGTCAGTGGCGAAAGGCGAAAGCTTGCGTTGAGAAACACAAGATGGAGCCCTGTATTTGAGATCTATATATTGAGATCTAGACCTACCAAAGCTGTTTTTTTTAAAATGGGAGCACAATGACGTGGGTTGCACAAGTGTGATCCGAATTGGTAAATCGGTCTAGAGCCCTGTGGGAGGTGCCGACAGGTGGCGCTGTGGGGCCACGCTCAAGCTGATAGGGAAACTGCTTCCTGTGTATTGCCAACTTTTTATTTAAATTTCACCTCTCTACGCCACTATACAATGTAAAAGTACAGTTAGATCTGTCTGAATGCTTTCCAGACATTGCATTACTTTTATTCTCTAAGTGCCCGACCGGCAACAGCTGTTGCTAATCAGATAGCTTTGTTTAGCTACATATTTCAGCTCAACATGAACTTGTCGTTCTCACAGACGACGCAGACGCCAAAACAGGTCAGCACTTGGTTAAGTGCGACAAAGTTTTGTTTATTTCTGCTTTGAGGCTTGTGGTGTTTGCTCCAGCGTGAATTCTCCCTCATCCAATCAATGCATGCGTCTAGCGTGTCTTCTCCCCAAACCGGTCCCAGAAAAAAACAGACCCCGTTGTAAAAGTGGCCCGGGGTTGGAGTGGTTCGGACCCCCCTTTGAGTGCGGCACGGTTGAATTTGGGCTGTGGAAGTTTCCCAAAATGCTCCGTCCTGCTCCTTAAGTCTCTCTGACTGTATATCCGTCTCTTCCTCTTCTTCTCTCGCTCTCTCTTCTCTCCTTGCGTCACTTCAAAGGGAGAAGACCTCCACGACCGTATCATTCCTGGCCCGTTTGTGCACAAAGGCGACTGCACCACGCGCCGGCCCTTTAAGAACGAGGTCCGCACGCGCCACAAAGGCTTCAAAGCGTGGGGAGAGCGACCCGGAGGCCGCGTATTACTATGATCAAAGATGCGTGCCTTAACTGCGACTGACAAGAGCTTTGTGTCATCAATCGAACGGCCTCATCTGCGGAAAGAAGTCTTTTAAGATAATAACAGTTCGTGAATCAAAACAGTCTAATGGAACACTTTCAAAGCAACTCATTCGAGCATCAAAGCTTTTTTCTCTATTGTTTTGCATGCGACGACAATTGTTAAGTATCATTTTCACTGTCATTTACTCGCTGTAAGAAAAGTTAGGGTCTCGACTCTTGGAAGCATTTGTCTGTGGAGTGGAAAAAATACTAAAATATTAATTTTGCCATTTAGATGCCTTTGTGGAGTTCTGGTATCACATCAGTCATTCTGGACTTTTCTTTCTGTTTTCCTTGCGACTAATCTGCTGTGTCATGATGAGTGCATGCTAGTTACAGTTTTTTGAACAATTTGATTTGACGAAGACACACACGCCGCTGCACAAACAAACGGAGGAAGGAGATTAGCATAAAGTGACATAGATTTCAATCAGATTCGACACGAAGAAAGCAACAGCTAACATCGATTAGGGGGCGACTGAATCACTGTCACTGTCCCATGATTGAATTTGCTTACTTCGCCTTCGGTGCAGTAAGAAAATTGGCGTAGTAGTAGTAGTAGATGCTTCCGCGCTGAACAAGTGTGTGTTGGCAAGTGTTTTGAAGTGGGAGTCTTGGAGTTCCACAGACACACAGGACTCGGAGCTCATTCATCACACGCCGCGGATAAACGACAGGAGCTGCGCGCTGACGGATCGCCGCTGTCCACAAACGCACGCACGGATGGGCACGGGAGACTGGCAGAAATGAGATTCAACCGCGCGCTAATGACGCTGGGGGTTGTTCATTGTTAGTGAAACACCAATGAGGCCAGATGGGACGGGGGACGGGGGGGGGGTTGGAGGGGTGTAATTTTCACACCTTCTCTTTTTAAAATTCTGGCGAGGCTCTCCTCTGTGGTTACGAAGTTTTTGAAGCGTAACAGCGAGAAAAACGCGCCGCATGAGGTGTGAAGAGCCCCGTTTCACCATGGCGCCCGCTCAGCAGAGTGTGCACGCGGCTCGCCAAAGCATAGCGAAGCTCCGGAGCGGCTCTCAGTCAAAACACCGGGTAAATATGCATCAGCGGCACAACATGTTTCTTGTTGTGGAATGATTTTAAACTTTCGCTTTTAGAAATGTTTTCCAACGCTACTCTTCCTAAACAGATGGCAGAGGCAAATCTAGTCCGTCGACAAAAGTCCACACATGGTTGTTCTGCATGGCTGTGCTCTGTTTGGACAGCTGAATGAATAATGTGAATAAAAGTGAAAAGCTGTCAGCCCTCTGTCGGTGACACTCGGGTGCAGAAGGTGTCCAGCTTCCCTTGCGCACATACAGTAAGGCTGGGGACCGTTAAACGACACAAGTATGGGATCGAAAAGTTTAGGTACTGTTGATATCGAAAAAATTAAAGTATCGAAAGCGGGCTTCGAACAAAAATGTCTTTAGGGACCCGTGTTTTGATGCCTGTTGGGTCCAGGAACAGCATTAAAGGAAGCTGAAGTGACTTTCTTCAGAGTTACACTTCAGGTCAGACACCAATGAACAATGAATACAATGTGTTCTTTGTTATCTGTAAAAAGGCTGAAGCCACATTGCACCTTAAGTCCGTTAACTCTGAAGAGAGTCAATTCACATTAACACCGCAAAGGTTGGACTCATATACTGTAGACACCAAACAGTGTCACATCAACACTGAAACATATACTTTCTCCTTAAATAATAATAATTGCTCTGTTGTCTGGTTCTAGATGACAAATGTTTTAGTGTTGGTAAACCAAGTATTGAAAATTATATAACGGTACCCAGCTCTACATGTGCAGTGTGGTTTTGAAGTGCATATGAAAATAATTACGACTTATTTAGATGGATAACATCTGTTGTAAATAATGATAATTTTATTTCAGTGAAGCAGCAATTTTAATTAAAAAATGTTGACAATATTTTTATTTAAGTTACTGACAGGAAGTGAGATGGATAGAGGTAAAGTTCCAGAGCAGTTATTCCCATTGACTAACATGTTTGCACGGCAGCAGTTTATGTTTCTATCTATGTCACTTCCTGTCAGTGTCCAATAAGGAAGTGAAGTTATAAACATCACAAAAATGGTCAAACTAAAGAAAGCTGTGTCTAATGTGTCATATGCACTAATAGTGATGATAAATAAAATGGTCCCATTTACACTTCTGTTTTTGGTTAAATGTCTTGCCAAGTGGCGCATACGGTGGTTTTCAAAATATTCTAATTTTATGAGATTTTTAAGTAATGTTTTTTTTACAAACTGAGCCATAATCATCAAAATGATAACAAATAAAGGATACATATCTCACTTTGCATGTAATGAGTCTATCATATATTAGTTTCACAGTTGTATGGTGAATAACAGAAGTGAATGCACTTTTTCATGATATTCTAATTATATGACGAACACCTGTATACCACACGCCATGTTCCAAGTAAATGATATTGATTTTGAAGAACAGTATTGTAAAAAGTGTCCTTTTAAAATAAAATACAGCATTTCCTCGCAAAGATCTGTTGTGATCATGAGGCCTGGGCCACACATCTCATGTGCGTTGCGTGTGTTAAGCCACACTTATCTGCTCGCCAGAGCCAAGTGTGTCCCTATAATAGACTCAGTCCTATTTCTTTGCAGCGTGCATCAAGCGTTTGGGATCTGTTCCACTCAAAAGATGTAGAATAATGCATTTATTGTTGTGATTTTGCCATTACCTTCAGTGCAATGTCTCCCTGGAGCAGTGTTAAAAGGGAAGCGAGCTGTGGTAGACTTTGGATTTGCGCTTTAATTTTTACTATAAAAAGTCTTGCGTTGGCCATGACTAGACTGCACAGCCTATTCAGTTAGCTATGTGTTAATATACACTCACCTAAAGGATTATTAGGAACGCCTGTTCAATTTCACATTAATGCAATTATCTAAACAACCAATCACATGGCAGTTGCATCAATGCATTTAGGGGTGTGGTCCTGGTCAAGACAATCTCCTGAACTCCAAACTGAATGTCAGAATGGGAAAGAAAGGTGATTTAAGCAATTTTGAGCGTGGCATGGTTGTTGGTGCCAGACGTGCCGGTCTGAGTGTTTCACAATCTGCTCAGTTACTGGGATTTTCACGCACAACCATTTCTAGGGTTTACAAAGAATGGTGTGAAAAGGGAAAAACATCCAGTATGCGGCAGTCCTGTGGGCGAAAATGCCTTGTTGATGCTAGAGGTCAGAGGAGAATGGGCCGACTGATTCAAGCCGATAGAAGAGCAACTTTGACTGAAATAACCACTCGTTACAACCGAGGTATGGAGCAAAGCATTTGTGAAGCCACAACACGCACAACCTTGAGGCGGATGGGCTACAACAGCAGAAGACCCCACCGGGTACCACTCATCTCCACTACAAATAGGAAAAAGAGGCTACAATTTGCACGAGCTCACCAAAATTGGACAGTTGAAGACTGGAAAAATGTTGCCTGGTCTGAGTCTCGATTTCTGTTGAGACATTCAGATGGTAGAGTCAGAATTTGGCGTAAACAGAATGAGAACATGGATCCATCATGCCTTGTTACCGCTGTGCAGGCTGGTGGTGGTGGTGTAATGGTGTGGGGGATGTTTTCTTGGCACACTTTAGGCCCCTTAGTGCCAATTGGGCATCGTTTAAATGCCACGGACTACCTGAGCATTGTTTCTGACCATGTCCATCCCTTTATGACCACCATGTACCCATCCTCTGATGGCTACTTCCAGCAGGATAATGCAACATGTCACAAAGCTGGAATCATTTCAAATTGGTTTCTTGAACATGACAATGAGTTCACTGTACTACAATGGCCCCCACAGTCACCAGATCTCAACCAAATAGAGCATCTTTGGGATGTGGTGGAACGGGAGCTTCGTGCCCTGGATGTGCATCCCACAAATCTCCATCAACTGCAAGATGCTATCCTATCAATATGGGCCAACATTTCTAAAGAATGCTTTCAGCACCTTGTTGAATCAATGCCACGTAGAATTAAGGTGGCCATACCGCCTTTGCTATGCCCAATCCCGTCAGACCTTGGAAGCTAAGCAGGGAAGGGCCTGGTTAGTACTTGGATGGGAGACCGTTTGGTAACACTAGGAAGCCTAGCGAATGTAGTGAGTGAGTGGTTGGTGGTGGTCGGAGGGGCCGATGGCGCAGACTGGTTGCCTCGCTTCTGTCAGTCTACCCTAGGGCAGCTGTGGCTACAACAGTAGCTTACCACCACCGAGTATGGAGTGAATGAATAATGACGACAGTGCAGTGCTTTGAGAAACTTGGTAATACAGGCTTGTAAAGCGCAATACAAGTGTAAGGCATTATTATTATTATTATTATAAGGCAGTTCTGAAGGCGAAAGGGGGTCAAACACAGTATTAGTATGGTGTTCCTAATGAGTGAGTGAGTGAGTGAGTGAGTGAGTGAGTTTTATTTCTAAAGCGCTTTTCACAGATAAAGTGCTGTACAATAGAATAGGTAAAAACAAACAGTATAAAATGTCACATTAAAATTACACTAGAGAAAACCCATCAATTAAAAGCTTTCTTAAATAAACATGTCTTAAGATTCTTTTTAAAAGAGTCAACAGAGTCAGCCAGACGCAGAGACAGTGGCAGGGCGTTCCACAGTCTGAGTGCAACCGACTGAAAAGACAGGTCCTCTCGGGTCTTATAATGAGTCTTGGGGACTATACAAGCATGTTCAAATGAGGTATCACACTGGCATAAAGGCTGTAAGCTCTCCAATCAGTACACATTAGGCTCTTTTCCACATGCAGGCATGTGTCAGCCGAATGGCTCTTTCACCCGCTTTGTCGAGCTTTTCCATAACAAAGGCCAGTGCCAAACTGGTCTGACCAGGTATAGGTTTTGGGACCGGCCAAAGCGGGCTACCCGTGTCTGATGTGACGTGAACAGACTGCTGGCCTCTGATTGGCAACGAGAGAGTGGACAGCCCTCACTATTGACACGCAGGTCATACGGATTTAATATTTCACAACATCATACCGCTGTGCTAAAAGGGGATTTTGCCGATAATAGCATTTAGCCGCTGTTAGCGCAGCTTTAGCTGGTGTTAGCATAACTTTTGCATGTAGCTTACCTTCATAGTTCGTAGTTTAGCTGTTTATTTTCTGTTTTAATACAGCTTGGCTCCTCTGAATGATTCCATAACTCCCTTCAGATGACAGCATTTGTCCACGTTTGTTCTCATCGCGGCGTACAAAACTTTTAATGATGATCTGTACAGCATGCGGCTCCGCCCACAACAAATGCATGTGTGTGGTGGAAACAGAAAGGTCTGCGGGCTAGTGTCGATACGTGCACGTAGATCGTGGCGTGTGCGGCCGGTTCGCGCTATGTGGAACGACGGCTAATGAGACTTGAATATGCATAATTGCTAACCCTAAGAGGGCAGATAAAAGGTTAATGCCTTCTTAATGAGCACCCCTTGATGGTGGTCTAAGGTTTGCGTTCAAAAAGTTTGAAGAAAATTATCAATATAATTTTTTTGCTAAAGTCAGCGACCCTCAAAAAATATCCGTGACTAGGACTGGGTACCATTCCATTTTTGTCCTTGATACATGTTTTTTTATTTATTTATTTATTTATTTATTTGAGTAGGGACAGTACATATTAATGAACATATAAAATATGTAAATATGTCAGATTTTAGCCATAGGCTAATTTCCATCTGTTGTCCCTAGACAGGCTGATGTGAAACTTCACATTGAACATTTAACAATGACACACAACAAAGTCACAAGACAGTACAGGAACAGAACGACTGCAGGACAAGGAACAATGGGACCACAAGATACACATTCAAATATACTGTACAAAGAACATTAGGGATCTCAGGCAAATACAATGACAAAAGACTGGACAGGACAGAGGACAGGGAGGACAGGGAAGGGTGAGGCAGAAAATGGGAGCGAAGGCGGTTCACTTCCACAAACCCAGGGGAAGACTTAATTCATTAATTGCTACGGATGTGCTTTAAAGCAGTACTAAGTAACTCGTCCACCCTAGAGGCCAAATGCGCCACTGCAGGTGCATGTTGTGTTTTTTACTCATTAATTGTCCGTGAGAGTAAATACTACATTGACAGAAAAGACAAAGGGAGAGAGGGACATCCAATGACACAATGGAAATATTTTTTTTCACTCAAACATGGCTGTAAGTACTGTTTAAGTGGCGTTAACCCACAGTTAGCTTTGTTTAGCCTGTTAGCCTGTTAGCCTGTTAGCTTCTTCTTCATGATTCCATTAGTGTGTATTGGTTGCTCCGGTCCGGTGGCAGTCAAGTTGCAATTGTGGTTTTCTGGCGAGAGACACCAGGAGGAGATGAAAGACCCCCCAATCATCCCATTAACACTTGTATTACCCTCAGAGGGACTACGGAAATGATTTATTAAGGTTAACAAGTTACTTAATGAAGGTGATTGGCTGTGAGCTCCCATCTCTCCAGGACCTGTTCACCTCCAGGACCCGGAGGCGTGTGGGTCGGATCACAGCTGACCCTTCTCACCCAGGACATAGACTATTCACCCCTCTCCCCTCAGGCAGGAGGCTACGGTCTATCCAGACCCATACCTCCCGCCACTTGAACAGTTTTTCCCCTCCGCCATCAGACTCATGAACAATAACAAGACCCAATAACTTAGCTACAGACTCATGGATGTAATCTGCTCTGTTGCACTGTGTGGTGTGTCCACACTTAGATCTGCTGCTATCACTTTATCACTTACTTTATACACATACACATCTGTAAATAATCCCACTGTTGTTCTATGTCAATTGTTGTCGTCTTACCATATTTTACTTTTTTACTTTTTATAGCTTATTTCATCTAAATTCTGTGTTATATGATTTATGTTGCACGTCCGCATCAAGAAAATTCCTAGTTTGTGAACCTGTTCTCAAACAATGGCAATAAAACCTATTCTGATTCTGATTCTGATGCTGCTTTAACGACACTTGGTTTATGATACCGATAACTGAACGATACTGTACATTGTTCGATAGCTATATTTGAATATTTGTAATTTAGGACCAGGAAACAGAACAAAAATGATAATTCATTCCGGAAAACACCTTATTTGAGGAGAAACAACCAAGTCACTTCCTTTATAAAGATATAATATTTTTGCTTTTTACCTGCTTTTGACTGACTTTTACTTTCCGATGTCGTTTAATGGCCCTACCCGTGACTCACCTTTGAGTCCAGATCTGCCAGTTGAGCACCCTTCTTGTGCCATGTGTAGAGCACTATTCTAATCCCAGAATTAAAAAAAAAAACATTTAAAAAAAAGTGTCAACAGTAGTCCGGATAGATCTTCCCACCTTTGGATCAGTCAGGAAATGTTCTACCAACAACATTAAACATACTGACATTACGCTCTTAATTGAATTCTCCATGTCCGTTTCTTATTTCAGTCTGAGGTGTCGTGGATCCCGAACAAGCACTACTCTGGGATCTACGGCCTGATGAAGCTGACCCTCACCAAGGCGCTGCCCGCGGACCTGAGTCAGGTCATCGTCCTGGACACAGACATCACCTTCGCCACCGACATCGCAGAGCTGTGGGGCATCTTCAGGAAGTTCACCGGTGAGAGACGTTAAAATGCCATCATGGAAATACGTTTAGGGGTTGATTTGGTGTTATGTTTTGTTCATATCTGCAGTTTCCCTTTTATATTCAGTGTTCTGTACTGGCGTAACACATCCCCGTCTCTGTTCCTCAGATAAGCAGGTGATCGGGCTGGTGGAGAACCAAAGCGACTGGTATCTGGGAAACCTGTGGAAGAACCATAAGCCGTGGCCCGCACTGGGACGAGGCTTCAACACAGGTGTGACCTTCGGCCCCACCGCTGGAGATACGTCTTTCAGAGATCCGTTTTTCGCGCAGTGGTCAATGTTAAGACTTTTAGCAAGTTTTCTCCCTAAACATCTTAGTAATGAAATGATGTATACTTAAACTTATGGAATATTTAAAAAGAAAAAGAAAAATGTCTAATTCTTGAATTTTGAACCCTAAAAGACAAGGCAAATTCCATCCCGTCTGAATTTTTTTTTGTAACTAATATGTCCACAAGAAAACATACATTTAAACCTCCATCCATCCATCCATCCATTTTCTTCCGCTTTATCCGGGGCCGGGTCGCGGAGGCAGCAGTCTCAGCAGTCTCAGCAGAGATGCCCAGACTTCCTGATCCACGACCACCTCCTCCAGCTGTTCTGGGGGACCCCGAGGCGACACCAGGCCAGCTCAGAGATATAGTCCCACCAGCGTGTCCTGGGTCTTCCACGACGCCTCCTCCCAATAGGACATTTAAACCTTGATTCATGATTAAGATTTCTTTGCTGAAAATAAAGACAATTGTGCCATTTTTATGCTTGAAATGACTTAATGAAAACTTACAACGGCAGATAACCTGCAATACGTTATTTCTTCATATATATGTCAGTGATCTACAGCAAAAGTTTCAAAATGATATTTCTAAATTAAATTGCCAGTTTAGGGTTAAAGTTAGGATTAGCAATTATCCAAATCCCAAAGTGAGATAATTTTCTAGTTTCTAAAATGTAAGATCTGTGTGAGTAAAACACAATTTACATCACATTTACCGTTCCTAACCCTTATTGTGGCTGTGTCTTTGCAGGGGTGATCCTGCTGTACCTGGAGCGGCTGCGGCGGATGCGCTGGGAGACGATGTGGCGGCTCACTGCGGAGAGGGAGCTGATGAGCATGCTCAGTACCTCTCTGGCCGACCAGGTTAGTCACGCCTTTCACAAACATGCAGGTGCAGATGGATCCCAATTAACTCACATGAGAAAAGCTCCTCTTTGTGCCCGAGCTCTCTAGCTTTTCCAACCCGGAGGAGGTACTTCCTGGCCTGAGTGCTGAGTGTGGCTCTATCTTTGATCTTTGGATGACCCACCGGCTGCATGAGTGCTCAGCATGGCTCCTTTATTTTCCATCACAGTGGCCTATATGATCAGTTAGACGGATCCTCTCACCAGAAAACCTACACAACTATTGATCCTGGAGCGTTGTAGAGGCCATCGTGATGGAAAGTAAAGATGCTGTGCTGACCATCCACACAGCCATTGGGTCACCAAAAGGTCAATTAGGCACACATTTCAAGGATTTATTTATTTATTAATTTATTTTTTGCATAAAAAGTTCCATAATGCACCTTTAAGGTCTGCACAAGATACGGCACAGTTAGACACAATATCAGCTTTTGCAATGAACCACATTCACAGATGAATTTTCTGCAGGACAATGTGGATCTCATGGATCTCTGTATGTATGTATGGAAGGATGGATCTATCTATGTATGTATCTATGTATGTATGTATGGATGGATGGCTCTGTGTATGTATGTATGGATGGATGGATCTATGTATGTATAATATGGATGGATGGATGGATGGATCTATGGATGGTTACTTGGATCTATGTATGTATGGATGGATGATCTATGTATGAATGGATCTATGGATGTATAATATGGATGGATGGATGGATCTATGTATGTATGTATGTATGTATGTATGTATGGATGGATGGATGGATGGATGATCTACTGTATGTATGGATGGATGGATCTATGCCAATATGCCGCAAGATTTAATTATTTTTGAATATATGTACAACTTGAAAGTAGCCGTCTACAGCGGCCACAATTGTTTTGTCGGAAGGCAACTGAGAGTCCTTTGGAGGAATTGTGAACGCTAGAAACAAGTTGGTGCCAGGGATAACAGTTTTCCTACTCCTCTCGCAGTAGGAAAAAATGGGTTACACAGCTTTATAATATTTTAGTTACGTAATCTGTTACACTTCACCACAACTTTCTATTTCGCTGTACACATTTTGCGGAGAATACCAACTGTTTTTAAAAATGTTTTCTTTCTGTCCTGGTTCAGTGGTACATCACAGTGGGAGATTGATTGACGGATAGTTGCTTACTCCTCTGTATGGGGTCACTTCACAAGACACACAAGACGTGCCCTCAATCTGAAAAGTTTGTTCCAGACAGATTTTAATGCGAACAGAGTCTTTTGAAGTTAAATGAAACTGCTTGTTGGTCCAGTGTTCTCTTGTCCATGTGATGTAAGTATATCTCCAGTTGCATTATTAAACAAGTGTTTTTGTTGTTATACAGGACATCTTTAACGCCTTCATCAAGCAGAACCCAGTCCTGGTGCATCAGCTGCCCTGCTTCTGGAACGTCCAGCTGTCGGACCACACACGATCGGAGCAGTGCTACACCGAGGTGTCTGACCTGAAGGTACTTTTGCTACTACTCCTATTTTTCTAGTGCAAAAATCTGAAATTTTAACTTGTGGTTCCGGAATGTTAGGGGTTGGCAATTGTGTTTTATGTTAATATAAGATGTTGGGAACATATGTCATGAATAGGCCACTCGCCTATCGCCTTCGTTGTTTTTTTATTGAAGAAATAAGAAGAGAATATTTACCAAAAAGTTGCATTTTCTTTCATTATCTGTCAGATAAAATGAAATATCAGCAATATAAAACAAGATTTTCTCATGAAATGTGCACTGTATGTATGTGTAGTTTGACATGATATCACCTCACAGGAAATCTTAGCTTGGAAATCTTGGATTGTTAGGTTTAATAATAAACAAATTATGTGAGTTATTTTCATGGAGGAAACCAGATAGCCATGACTGAACTCAATTCAATTGTATCTTCAAAATTATTTCAGATTTTCTGAAACTTTAATGTTGTCTCTGTTTCCACTTAGCATCATGTTAAAAAAAAAAAGGGAAAACTTTATATGTTTTACCGATCAAAGCAGATACAAAGCAGCAGTAGGTCTGTGGTTTGTAGACGACTTTCTAATGTGAATTTTTTGTTTATAGTGTGTTGTTGTATTTATTTATTTTTACTTTTTTGTTAAGACACAAAAGCACTTGAACACAATGCACTTGTAATTTCTACCTGACAACTGGGAAGGATCAAATAAAACTAAAACTAAATTGTATTGATTGATGGATTGATCATCTTTACCAAAGCACATGAAGGCGTTTTGTTTTCCCATGCACTGCTCACTGCACTCTTCCTCACAGAGTGGCGTACACTACATTGCTCTTACCTGTGCCTTGGGTCCTGCCTTCAGGATGGATTCATCTGTCTCATGGTTTTAACTAGCTTGAAATTCTCTGTGGTTTTGCCCCTCCTCCAGACACACGATAGCCATGTTTTTTGTTTGTTTTTGCACCCGTTGAGCTTTGATAAAGGACTATCTTGATTGTGAGGGCCTCGTGGACATAGAATACTTCTTTTTGACCTCCCCTCTGCACTTGTTGGCACTTGTTGAACTCTGTGTTGTTGAATCGTAATCACTAATAGTTTGTGTTGAAGAGGATTGCTTAAGTCAAAGAGCTGATGGTTGTGTGGGTGGGTTACTGGTAGTCTCCTGTTTGAAGCTACACGTATGTTCAGTCTTCTGGTCATGACAAAAAAGCCACGTGATTATTTTTGGCATCAACATCACATGTAAACTGGATGTTTGAAACTACCGCAATAATACGCACCGCCCTAAAAGCTGATGATACTTGTGACTAGAAATAAGTTATATGTTTCATGTATTAATTAAGAATACTGTAATCCTTTAATGCATTTTGTTGTTATATTTTTAATTCGAGTACCCATTTTTTCAGATCAAATTTGTTTACTGTGTTCATGCATAAACCTGTAGTGTGCGATTTGGGATCATGTGACTCTATCCTCTGTCACACCGCTACAACTGGTCTGAGGCGGATTATTGGCAATATTGTCCCAATTATCTGCTCAACCACCTTCAGAAACACCCTCACACTAACACGTTCAAACATCAATCCCACAGAAACAATGTTGGCGAGAAATGTCACACCGTGTGAGTATTTCTGAGGGGCAAAGCTTCTCTGTGCTGCCTTCTCTTTTTATGGTATAATTAGACTCAAATTAAATGTCATCATTTCTTTACACATTACAGTTTTTGCCCGTTGCTTGAGCACATTTTGCAAAACTTCGCTCATTGTGCCAAAACTCTACACACAAGTAAGCATGACACAACACTGGGAAATATACTATTCACATCTGTGTCAAATTGTAACTCTACAATCAACACCTAACATTCTTTTGTCAAAATGTAACTCTGATGACAAAATGACACATACTTGCATCATAATGCATACACTTTCAGATCAGGGGGAACACACTAGTCTACTTTATATAAAACACTGCAGTCTTTGATTTTCACTGTTTATTCAGAAGGCATATTTTCAGGAGGCACATTTTCAGACAACCAAAAATAGGTCTACTCAGTATTGTACATTTCAGCACTCTACATTGCAGTAACATGAATTCAGATAGAGCAAAAAAAAAAATAATAATAATTAAAAGGACTGATGTGGGCAGATGTTACAGAAGAAGCTCATGAGGTTCATTTCTACAACACAGTTACGATATCAACTATTCTCTCCAAAGTAAAAGTAGATCTATCACAGTCCTGTCCACATCTGTCATGGTCCACCATGACCCACCACGACTCACAGGAACTGGGACACACATGACTCTACATCAGATACAATTTACATGTTGTGTTTTTTATTTATTGTAAATAATAAAATAAACAAGTATTAAAAAAAAATATTTTCACCTCTTGAACTTGTTACTAAATATTACTTCTCATATCTGTCTGAAGTTCTGTCTAAAGCAGAAGCTCCATGACTTCCTTCTTCACCTGTCGGCCTGTAACAGACTGAAGAGCAATGAGGCCTCAGCCTTTTTACTGAAAACAAAGAGCACACTTGTGTCTGATCTAAAGTTAACTCTGAAGAAAGTAATTCACATTTACACTAAAAAGGTGTGTATCATGTAGACGCCAAACAGTGTCAAATTAACACTGGAGCATTTGCTGTGTAGTGGGTAAGAAGTATCTATACTAATCGAATCGTGAGGCACCCCTAGTCTTTATATTTTCAAAATTTTCAACTGGGCTTTGACCTTGCGTAAAAAACAACAAAAAAACACGCATTAACCAGTCTAACAAATGATGTAAAGTTAGTTTCAAATGCCGCTTCTCCTTTTTATGTCGTGAAAAGATCAAAGCGGCCAAAAAAGACCTAATTTAGGTTGCTTTGGCCTGCGGTGGGAACGTAGCCCTATGTAATTCCTAATTCTGAGCAGAGCTTTACAGTGGTTTACGATCTCGAGGTAATACCGTTGATACTGCTGAGTTACTGCACTGCACCTTACTACTGCTGACTGCTGCGGTCCATCCCCCGGCAGCGGGCATATGCTGCGGAGCTAGTGAGGTCGCAGGGAGAGGAAGAAAAATGTTTTGACAGAGATGAAAAATGAACATATGCTCAGGTCAGAAAGTCAAAGAAAGAAAAAAGTTGCAGCTTGGTTTTCTTCTTTATAATATAACGCAGGGTTTCCCCAAGCACTTTCAAGTCAATTTAAGGTTCAAAAAAAGAAGTATTGGTGTAAAGCCCACTGGGAGTATGGTCCTTAAGCATCACAAATCAAAAGAAGCAGGAGTGCCCCATGAGTAAATGCCAAGTCCAGGCTCTGTTTACGTGGCCATGGAAGTAATTCATTGCTTTATCTCAGCCAGTCAAAGCGAGCGCCCAGTACGAAGATTAACCTGTGCCCTTGTCCTGTGCAGGTGATCCACTGGAACTCTCCCAAGAAGCTGCGAGTGAAGAACAAACACGTGGAGTTCTTCCGGAACCTGTACCTGACGTTTTTGGAGTATGACGGAAACCTGCTGAGGAGAGAGCTGTTCGGGTGCCCCAGCCCCAACAGCCCCCAGAGCATCCAGGTACAAGTCCACAAGAGGGGCAGCGCTCCGAGGGTTAAAACAGGGCTGCTCGAGCTAAGGAACGTTTCGCCTCATGTCACGCTCATTGGCCCGATGCACAATGTGGCTACACTTGTTCTGCTGACCCGAAGTTGTGAGCGCCAGTACTAATTGATTTCCTTTAAAGATTAGCTTAAACACGTACAATTTATATTTTCTAAAGATTTGTGATCCTCGGCTGGGAAAGCCGAGTTTCAGTGTTCCAGTTGTTAAGGTGCAAAATGTAATGACAGTGAAACAAATACAGACAGATTAGATTAGTATTTCTTGTACAGCGGAGAGTGCCAGAGCAAAATAATGTTCATTGCTTTTGGTACCTTGTACTTAACGCATATGATGGGCGGCACAGTGGCTGAGTGGTTCAGCTAGAAGGTCCCAGGTTCGATCTCCGGCCTTGGGCCTTTCCTGTGTGTAGTTTGCATGGTCTCCTCGTGTCTGCGTGGGTCTCCTCCGGGTCCTCCGGTTTCCCTAACCTCCAAAAACATGCTGGTCAGGTTGGCCCACAGTGGCTCAGGACTAGCCCAACATCTGATCTATGCAATTTTGTTGTACAATTGTATAATGGCAATAAAGTGTTTCAAACATCACACATATGATAATAATAAACTTGAACTTGAAAGAAATTAAGGTAGAAATAAATATGGCCCAATCAAAGAATTTTAAAAACCCGAACTGTATGGTTAGAGTCATGCTGGCTTTCTGCACATCTCACCTTTCTTATCAGTCTTTATTGGACACAAATATCGAAGGCAAATATGTTACCTGAGCGTGCAATACAATATGCAGTATTGCAGTACAGTAATGTAGGAAATTCTTACATGATCAACTTGTCACTTCTGTACTTCGTCATTCTGCAACTTCAATCAGAGGTTTGTCTGCCCTGCCAAAAAAAGACGTATAAAATCAAAACTAAGTGGCTTAGGTTAAAAAAGAAATCAGTCTGGTTATGGCACATTTACAAAACAGTCATCGCCGACCCAAAGTGCTGTAACCTCTTTACCTCTGATGAGGGGTAAAACGTCCTCAGTCTAGTTGACGTCTTTGAAAATCTTCTTCTGCGTTTGAAAATTCCTTGACGACGGAGGGGGGATAGTTGCAAAACTGTACACGCAGGTCGTAGAGTGACGCTGAGGTTAAAGCGTATTATGTTTGGCCACACGATCGCTTTTGCTTTTAGGACTTCAGACTTAATCAAGTTCTTGGTCATTTTTACTCCTCCTGAAGGACTCAATGCGGCGCTTCTTTGGCCGCCGCCGCTGTGGTGCCATTAAAGGCCCGCTCCGGTGCCAGTTCCAGTGACCTCAGCGCCCCCCCCACCCCTGGAGAGACGCGCCCTGTTGGTTTTGGCCTGTGACCAGCGCTCCATGTTTGGACTCATTTATTTTTTCTCCGCGAATGCACTTTAGCTCCAACTTCGGAAACAAAGTTGGCGCGGCGCCCGGCAGGTGTCTGATGGCTCCTGATGAATGGAAATTACAGCCTCTTTACAGACTGAGCGCTAATGCTAATGATGCTAACGATGCTACAGAGCGTGTACAGGGAGCAGAGGTGGCACTAATGACTTACTCCGTGGCGGCCCCTCGACTTGTTAAATGGCTTAAAGAGGACTTTCGGTATTTCATGTTGAAAAAGATGCACATGTTTATTTGTCTGTCTGGAGTATTGTGTTTGTACAGTTTCATTTTCCTTTTGTCATTTCATTTATTTGTAGTGGTCACAAATTAGATCAGATTTTCTGTTAAAGGAATAGGCCACCGTTTTTGCATACTGAGATATGTTCTTACCTTAGCAGACACGGGGAGAACATGCAAACTCCACACAGAAAGGCCCCCGTCCAAGTGGGAATCAAACCCGGGACCTTCTTGCCATGAGGCACGAGCACTAACCACTGTGCCGCTGTGCCTGGAATAGCTAAATCCAGTTGTCAAAACTATTTACAGTTTTATGAAATGGTTGAACGAACTGACCTCACTGGTTGTGTCACTTTAAATCTTGTCGTCTGTCGACTACAGCACGCTCCTAATTTTGCCTGGTCAGCCAGACTACATCCTTTCCCAGTCCTTCAGAGAGACGTGAAGTGTGCCGTTATCTCTGTGAGTTCTGGAGAGTTCAAAAACAGAAGCACAGTTTTTTTTGTTTTTTTCCTGACAGTGCCTAAAGAAGAACTAAATAACCTGTTTACCTTAATAAATCCTTTCCGTAGTCCCTCTGGGGGTAATACAAGTGTTAATGGGATGATTGGGGGGTCTTTCATCTCCCCCTGGTGTCTCTGGCCAGAAAACCACAATTGCAATTTTCCCTGCACCGGTTGGAGCACCAATACATACTAATGGAATCACGAAGAAGAAGCTAACAGTACATTTGCCCAGCAGCAGGTTTACCTCATCAACAGAAAAGGAATGGAACAGACTGAGCAACATTTACGACTCTCCGATGTGCACTTTTTTTTTTTAAGGAAGTCTGTATCTCTGCCCTGATGGAAGGAGCTCAAAGTGGTGGGACAGTGGATGGCTATGACAGAGATGATGTGCACCGCTTTAAGTTTGCGGTTGGCCTGTGTTTTTACTGCCCCAGTTTAGCTTTGTTTTTGACAGTGAAGTAGCCAAACCAAGAGACTCTGTTAACCTCTTAACCCCCACCTGAATTGAGCACATTTTCTCCAGTTTGGGTTTACCCAAATCTAAAAACGTCTTGAAAAAAGTGTCAAAATAGCAGCAAAATGAAAACAAGGATGTGAAATAAGAGCGACAATGACGTGTCAAAAAGCGATGGCAATGTGGCAAAAAGACAATAAAGTCAATAAAGTGGCAAGAACGCGTGGAAAAAGATCCATTTAGGTCAGTTTTGTAGGTCTTAGCTTTCAAAATGAGGCGTTTCACTGGCCTATAGGCTGTGACCTTTTAGATTTGGGTAAAGCTGAATTGGAGAAAAGGCACTTGGTTGAGGTGGGGGTTAAGAGGTTAAACATCAGTACACTGTCAATTACTGACCGATAAACCCTTGTCGAGATGTGGTCACTGAAAACCTCTCAGCTGTCGCAGCAGGAAAAGCGTTTGCCGGGCTTTCTTGTAAATGCAGTCAACACATGCTCATTTAATGTGAAAGAATTGTCCAAAATGGTCACGTTTATATAGCCCCTTTCTACCTGCTATAGGCACTCAAAGTGCTTTACATCAAGGAACCATTCACCCAGTGTACGCAGACACTGGAAGCGTGGTGGGTGAAGTGTCTTGCCCAAGGACACAACAACAGTGTGCACCTGCGGGCTTCGAACCACCAATCCTCTGATCACAAGACGACTCGCTCTACTCTCTCGCTCCAAAACTCTTCCTAAATACTCATTCTACTTCCTACAGGAGTAGCCCGGCCAGCCAGCCTCTTGTGCTTTCCGTTCAAAAGCAGGAGAGTCCATCTATCATGTTACACTACATTTTTTAAGGCATTGAGTTGCCTTGTGTACGAGATGCACGGTATAAATAAAGTTGCCTTGCCTAAAATCTCAGTCAGTTTATTTTTATGGAAAGAGCCAGAAGTCCCAGAAATGCTAGCGGTTTTCCTGAACTCTATACAATACATGGAGGGGGTCACATGGTTAGCCAGGTTACAATCGTACCTGTGCGTGTGAATGATTCATTTCATAATGTTAACCTCTTAACCCCCACCTTAACAGCGTGCATTCTCTCCAGTTCGATTTGAACCAAATCTAAAAGTTTCTTGAAGAAGCGTCAAAATAGCGACAGAAACGAGACGAAAGAAAGAATCTCAAGGAAGTGACAAGAACGCAACATAAAAGCCACAAAAAAGATCAGTTTAGATCAGTTTTGTAGGCCTTAGCTTCCAAGTGAGGCGTGACACTGGCCTGTAGGCTGTACGAAGCTTTTAGATTTATGTAACGCCGAACTGGAGACGGCGGGGGTTAAGAGTTTGACGCCACTGCTAAAGCAAAGACGGAGAAATTGTGCCAGGTTTTTGTTTCATTCACATAGGCTCAATATTGATATTTTTTTTACCCCTCCGTTCACGTTGTCCCGTGTCCCCTCAGCTGCAGTCGGCTCTGGAGCAGCTGGACGAGGACGACCAGTGCTACGACTTCAGGAGGGAGCGCCTCACCGTCCACAGGGTGCACCTGTACTTCCTCCAGTACGAGTACCTGCAGGCGGACGACACCGACATCACCCTGGTGGCCCAGCTCTCCATGGACAGGTACGCGTGTTTGAAGCCGTCTTTCTTTCTCCAGCAACAGTGCAACAACTCGCTGAAGAGCCAATAACCTCTGACTTCTATGGGTTAACGCCGCGTGAGGTTAGCTAAAGCTCAGTGGGTGAACAGGCCGGTCTATGTTATAAAACTCCCGGGGCAGAAATGAGGTCCCAGCACGACACCGGGCTCTTGACAGACTCCAGCTTTAACGCTCTGTCGCCTTGATGCGGTCGTATCTTGTCTGTATCTCAGGCTTTTTATTGCATTATTTATGAGACAGCTCCATTTGTTGTGCGACCGTTTTTATTTGTTTGGTTGGTTATGGAGACTGCTCTAATGATACGTACCATTTGTCCTCCAAACTCAGGGAAGGGAAAGCCTTTGTCGGAGTTTCAGTGTTCCAGTCGTCACGTTTGGAATTTTAATGACAGTGAAACAATTACAAAGAATTTAAGGCGAGATGCTGCAGGTGAAAACATTGATTATTCATGCAGTGGTCAATGTGGAGATGTTTTGCTAGTTTTCTCCCTTAACATCTCATTTTCAGATTATGAAAATGACAAAACTTACCCTGTACGATGCTTATTTTATGACGTTTTGTCGCTAGCGAGGCGGGGATATCCAGGAAGTAGCTACAACCTCGCTTCGAAAAGCCGGCTGCCCCACAAATATTGACATATTTTACATCCAGACGACGCTGTAATCCAAATATGGTCATTTCCTTTCTGGGAGAACCCCATGGGGAAAATACAGCAGAAATGTGTCGCACATGCACGCAAATTACGATTTTCAGGGCGGATTTCTACAAATTATGTTTTCACTTCATTCATGCAACAACCTCAACACTTTACAGACTCAGAACTTGGACTTTACAATATTTTGAAGGTTTTGTAATATTTAATTCTTAGCCTGATTTATTGAACGTTTGATTAGCTTATTAAAAAACTAAACAGGATCCAGAATCCCCTCTGAAATATCTATGCAAACTACATAAAAACATACATTTAAACCTGGGTCTATCCATTATCTAGATTCTGTCACTGAAAATATAGCCAATTTGGACCATTTTCTTATTTTTATGTGAAGTTTCAATTTGATAGCTCTACATCCCCCATTCACCTGCAGTGTTTCGCCTTATAGCAGTACCAAGTAACTTGTTTACCTTAATAAATCCTTTCCATAGTCACTCCGGGGGTAACACAAGTGTTAATGGGATGATTGGGGGATCTTTCATCTCCCCCTGGTGTCTCTGGCCAGAAAAGCACAATTGAAAGTTTCCCTGCACCGGATCAGAGGCGCAATACACAATGGAATCATGAAGAACAAGCTAACAGGCTAACGGGCAAAGCTAACTGCGGGCTAGCGCCACTTAAACAGTACTTACAGCCAAGTTTGAGTGAAAAAAAAAGATCTCCATTGTGTAATTGGATGTACGATATCCCTCTCTCCCTTTGTCTTTTCTGTCAGCGTAGTATTTACTCTCACGGACAATTAATAAGTAAAAAATCCGCAACATGCTATGACACCTGCAATGGCGCTTTTGGCCTCTAGGGGCATGAGTTACTTAGTACTTCTTCAACCAACAAAGCTGGTAAAAATCCAACAAAATATGGCCCTAATTAGAGAATTTTAATTACATTTATAATCTACTAAATCATTTTATAAATCAATTAAAGAACACAGTGTGTGCTTGATGTCATTAGCCCACAGTCGACATTAGAAACATTAGCATCACAAATCCTTGGGGGAATACAAAATTCTCTAGTGGGATAAATAAAGTTATCTGTATCTGTTAACCCTAAAAAGCATTAGCAGATTAGTGGATGAACCCCGATTCAAAACATACGGTAGTCACAGATTATTGCAAGTAAAGCTTTGTAAATATGTCATGGCATACTTTGCACTTCCCCCGTGTTGCTGCTGCGTTGCGAACAAGTTTAGATAAAAGTGCAAACACCTGCCCACACAGCTCCACATCTTTCAGTTTGATTCTCCTTTGGATTTGAGGCAGTAATTCAGCAGCAACTCAAATTCTGCAGGAATCCAAGCAAAATAAGAATGCGGGAGTGCTACTTGGATAGACTGTGGTCTCTTTGTTGCTCCTCAGTACAAAAACTCAGGAAAAGAAAGACAATGAATAGGTTAAATGGTCTTTATTTTAGGCTGTGGTAAGATTTTGGCTGGTTTTCTTCTATAACCTCTTAGTATTATTGCTAAAGTACAAGATGGACCAAACCCCACCATTAGCAGTGAAAGGAAGGTGGTCGGGAGTGCTGCACTGGGTCCAAGAAACGTTCTTTAAAATGTTTGCTAAAAATCAGGTGCTCTTTCAGGATGAAAAACAAAATGAGTAAAAAACTTGCCTCAAATTGTGGGGTGCGTGTGGCAAAACCATTAGCAGTGTTTATTTTATGACATTTGTCGACGTGCATCTTTGATTTCCTCCTGAAATCACTTAATGTTGGCTGCACTCTGCTGCGTGCCACACCGTATCCATTCACAAAACCTAACATGCCGGATGCCATTGTAAAGCTCTCAACTTCCTAAACAACAACCTGTAATCCACATATGGTCATTTCCTTGGTGGAAGATACCAACGGTGATAGTCCGCAGGGGGGATAAATAAAGACAATCAATCTTAATTTATAAAGCGCTTTTTTCACACACAACCCAGCCGGCAAAACAATGTGGGCTCTGCTTGGGTTTGCCCACCTGGGTTATAAGTGGGTTTGTCCGTAGTTTCCATGTGGGCTCCATGTGTGTTGGCCCATGTGGGCTGGACCTTTACATCCACTCTGAATGGGAAAATAGCATACCTATACTATTTAGAAATTGGGTTTAAAATAATCATTTTACTCATACAGTATATGCTGTTGGGGGTTTGGGGGAAGTTGTGGATGTGAAAATTTGGAAGAAAAATAATTGTGGGCAAGACTAACTGTTGTTTTGATCTTTTTCACAAAAATGAGCTACGCCTAAAAAAACAGAAGAAAAGGAGCAAAAAATGTTTCTATAAAGAAGCAAACAAAAACCTAAATTGTAAATCCCATCATGAATATTTGGAGCAATTTTGGTGCATACACAGCAAAGAATTGAAAGGTTATTTAGGTGTAGAATATAAAAAATACAGGCGGAGACCAACTGTGCCAATTTGGCACAAAAGTTGAAATATGGAATATCTCAATGAAATTGAAAATTTGGGATGCTTTTACATATTTGGTCATAAAAATATATATTTTTTCATCATTTATATATTTCAACACACTTTATGACAGATAAGACTCCATTGGTTTGTTTCTGACACACTGTTATGTAAAAAAAAGTTACATGTCTCATATAGTAGTGATGTGGTTATGGTGTTGAAAAAAACTGCAATCAGCAGTGGTGCAGTTGTAATACAGTTACTGACCTGATACCAATAATAGTAGTAATAATAATAATAATAATAATAATAATAATAATATTAATAGTAATCCCCCCCATCCCCCGGTGGCCAGGGACGACTCCAAAAGACACTTGGTAAACAGCGTTTCTGTGAAGACTTTGACCTTGTTTGCGCTGCTTAAAAGCCTGGCTCTAAAGAGTTTTTTCTAAATGCTGTGACCCATGTGACAACGCTGGGCTAGGTGTCTTGGCTTGTAGCCTTTTGGACATTTTAAGGAACAGGCTTCGTAGGAGGAGATTAGGCAGCCATGTTATTTTCACAGACCACACAAATGGGACACGCCGTTCTCTATGTAAAAAAGTCAGGTGTAAGGTAGAAAAAGTGGACAAATAATATATTTAACTTCACATGCCCTGACGAAGACCCTCGCAGTGGAAACGCGTAGGCTGGTCCATGATTCAATAAAGGACTTTTAATTTTTGCTATAAACTCTTGTGACTCTTACCTTTTTCCCTATTGACTGCTTTCTACTCGACACAGCTGTCCCACAAGCAAGTCTCTAGTTCTCCTTTTTCATTGTTGTTCTGCCCTATCCTTGAAGAGCACCGTCATCGTTCACAAGTTTCCTCAAGACCACTGATGCCCTCATCTGTTTCGCAATATATTTAACTTGTTGCTGATTGGGGAGTTGTATCAGGCTCAGACTGTATGTGCAGTGGCCCATGTGAATACAGAACCTTCAATCTTTGACTTTCGAAGCCAGCGCACTAGTGCTGGACGATTTTGCCAAAAATCAATATTGCGATTTTTTTCAATCAATATTGCGATTTCGATTTTATTGCGATTTTCCGCTAATAACTTTTTGTTGCAATACAATTAAATATTTACAACTGACTTAATAAAGTTTTCTTACTCTTAAGTCCTTTATAATCATATGGAATATGATTCAACATAGTTCACATATCCATTTACATAATTTACAATAAGCTTCTACTGAATTTTTGGTTTTTGTAAATAGCCCAAATAATGTCTTTCTATTTGCTCTTGTGTATTAATCAGTGGTTGTGAGATAAGTTCTTATCTTTATCCAAAACATTCCCAAACATACACCTCCAAAAGTGAGCCGCAAAGGACTCTTTACTCCTAACAAGCAGCACAGGCTCACCTTCATCTCTGTGGAGGCACAGACGTGTGAATCCGGAGGAGAGTTTCTGTGATCAGTGCATCAGAGGTATTAGCACTGCAGCTAACGCAATGCTAAAGGAGGAAAAAGCAAAAGTCCTTCGCGGTGGCTGCAATATAAACGCTGATATTTTCACAGTACATCCACGATCTACCGCGCACCTTAAGTAGACTGAGAAGTAAACAAAAGCATGCGGTGGAGCGCGGAGTGGACCTCGGTGGCGTCTCTCGCCGCTACATTCACTTCTATGGGCCGCGGCATCAGCTGCATGGGCCAAATCACGTGCCTCTGCGATTTCGAAATTGCGTTGTGTAATATCGCGATAAAATTGCAAATGCGATTTATCGTTCAGCCCTACAGCGCACTACAGTTGAGCTATAACTAAGAGAATCTGAATCATTAAATTCCCAGGCCAGAATGAGGTCCCAGCACGGCCATACTTTTTACAGATTTTTTTCCACTCGTAATAGCTTGTTCAAAAACTAAACAAGATCCAAAATCCGCCCTCTGAACAAATCTTGTAACTATTATCAACAAAACTATACATTTAGCCTTGGCTCTATCCATTATTTAGAGTCTGTGTCAGAAAATGCCTTATTTTTATGTTTGTATCAGCAATCTACAGCAAAACCTTCAAGCTGATATCTCTAAATGTATTTTTGTTTTGAATGGCCTTCCAACTTCATCGAGGAATTCTGCGATCAGTGTGTGTCCTCTGCTTTGAACAATGTGCTCTTAGGCGGCGGGTCTGTGAAGAAGTGCTCCTTTAGAAACTCCTCCGACAACGCCACGCACTCTGTCTACAGTATGAAACGCAGATTGGTTTTGAAACACTGGAGCTGTGCCATTTGCTACGATCAGCAGCAGAAAGAATGAGCTTCGTGCTGCTATAAAATGAATAGTAAAAGTATAAGGCTCTCTCTCCGGCTGATTTTCTCTCGCGGCTTCACTGTGCCTGTGCAAATCCTTGGACAAACAATAATAATACGGAGGAGCGGGGACGGACTGACTGCAGTGACCGTGAGAGACGCAGCGGCAGGAAGGACTCGCAAAACGCCTTTCCACAGTCTAGGAATTCATGGGAATATAGGGGGAAGCATGCGGCATTTGTAGACAGGTGCTGAAATTTGGAATAATAATGCAACAACCAAACAAAAAAACAAAAAAGGCTTCTGTAAGTGTAGAACATTTTTCCATATGTACATTTTGTATTACAAATTTGAATGTAAATACAATATTCAAAATGATCTTTTTGCTCGAAAGGGAGTGGGAAAGTGTAACACTGTGTATCCCGGTATTGAAAAAATGAAAGTATCAAAAGCAGGTACAGAAAAAAAACGTATATTTTTAGATCCACGTTTATTGGTCCAGGGACAGCATTAACTTCCTAACCCTTACCTGAGCGCAATTTCTCCAGTTCAACTTTACCCAAATCCTAAAGCTTCTTGATTGGAGCTTACAGCCTATAGGCCAGTGTAACGGCTCATTTGAAAGCTAAGACCTACAAAACTGATCCAGACTTTTTGCTGCATTTGTCATGTTTTTGCCATGCATTGCGTTTTTATAGAATTTTTGTCACGTTTTTGTCACTTTTCGAATGCTTTTTTTGTCGCGTTTTTGTCTACAGCCTATAGGCCGGTGCAGTGCTTCATTTCAAAGCTAAGACCTTGTAGTTTTTTGAAAATATGTGCAAGATCTGTGTGATTGAAACAAGTTGCAGGCGGTGGACGGCAGGTAACTAGTTAAAGGAAGTGACTTGGTTGTTTCAGCTCAAAAAATGATTTTCGTCCCCATTGTTCTTTATAAAACTGTTTTTATTTGATTGATTTTGACCCATTTATTCCCCATTTTTTAGTTTATTTATTTGCACAATGTTTGCTCAATTTTTCACAGTTTTTCACTTTTGTTTTCATATTGTTTTCATTTTTCTTTTGCAAAAATATATTCCCTATTTCCCCCAATTTTTTTTACACATTTTTTGCCACAATTTTCCCCAAAATTATTCCCCATTTTTCAGGAATTTCTTCACATTGGAGACGAACCCCTGTTTTCTGTTTCTTGACTACCAATATTTTAGTATAGGTATGGGAAAAATCGTTCAGGCATTGTTAACGTACTGGTATCAGAAAAATGTTTTAATTATGGTACTCAGCCCTAATTAAGACACACTGCAATTTTCAGCTTTTTATTACCTATATTTCAGTGGTCCGCAAAGTGGGGTCTGGGGCCTCAGGGGCACTACAAGAGGGCGTCCAAAGCTTGTCTACGAAATAAGTACATTGAAAAGGAAAGGAAAAATGAATGCTAATTTGCTAAACCATACTGCTACCTATACAGTCATTGCTTTTAATGTAATTTTAGTTGTAAAATAATAATAAGAACATTCTTTTGCATGGAGTCAATTATTATCATGGGGGCCCTGAGAGCATTTCAGATTGATAAGTGGGCTGCGATGTCCCGGACTTTGGGAATAGCTTACCTATTTAAATCACCTAATCTTCACAATCAGGTTTTTAATTATTGCACTGAGTCAATCAGGGCCACTGCAAGCCATGTTGGTGCCCTGAGCAGAAATGTTTGATGGTGACCCCCAAATAAAAGAGCTGTGGGGGAGGAGGGGGGGCTCATAAGGAACACACTCTGAAAACTACACCAAACATATTAGTTGTCAAGTTAAATGAATTGCATTTAGATGTAGTAGTTTAATAGTTGGTGCCCCCTCCCCCCCTCTCCCCCCAGAACCTGAGTGTGTCTGCTCCGCCCCTGCAGCCACGGCACACTTCAGCTTAGACGTGACTTCCCTCTCTGCGCCTTCCCGTCTTTCCTTTTAAACAGACTCCAGATAACACTACATGATGCAAAAGTTTGGCAGGACATCTGAACTCAAGTTTGCAGCGAATCTACTGCATTTATAAGAGTGGGCTGTGTGTGAAGTCTCCTAGGAAGTGACGGCACCGGATTCAGTGTTTCTGCTCAGAATTATATGTGAAATTATCAAGTCAAGGGCATTATCTGAAAATCCCTTATTCTCACAATTGTACATGTCAAATTTAGAGCACCTAAAGAAACAAAATGTTCCAAGTCTTGTACTTAATATTTTGAAGGAAATGCAGGACAACAGGATTTTTCAGTATCTAATTCCTGTCTTGCTTCATTGTGCTTTGAACCCAAAAGAACAAGTCGAAATTTGAATTTTTACAGATCTGTGCTAATCTTTGTAACTAACATGTTTCCCCTCTTTGGCGCATTGAGTTGCCTTGTGTACAAAATGCACGGTATAAATAAAGTTGCCTTGCCCTGCCTCGCCTCTTCACCTGCAGTGACTCGCCTTAAGTCAATCATTTGAGTACTTTTCCACATGTGCAGAGTAGTTAAAGTGACAGTCCCGTTGACCGACTCTCTTCCGTCGCAGGCTGCAGATGCTGGAGGCCATCTGTAAACACTGGGAGGGCCCCATCAGCCTGGCCCTGTACATGTCGGACGCCGAGGCGCAGCAGTTCCTCCGCTACGCCCAGGCCTCGGAGGTGCTCAAGAACCGCAAGAACGTGGGCTACCACATCGTGTACCGCGAGGGCCAGTTCTACCCGGTCAACCTTCTGCGCAACGTGGCCCTGCGCAACGCCCCCACGCCGTACGTCTTCCTCACCGACGTGGACTTCCTGCCCATGTACGGACTCTACGACTACCTCAGGTAACACGGAAACCTATTCTCTTTTGTTTTTCCTTTTGTGTTTCATTTAAAGCCACAATGCAGAACATTTACTAAACAAGACAGGAGCCAGGCAGATTCAATGCTATTTTATTTCCCAGATCCTGTCATTTGAATGCCACAAATCCAATAAACAAACATATTTCATTTTCTTAAGATTTGCAAACATGCCGGGCCCGGTCTTGTGTTTCTAAACACAGACTATAGCGTAACTTTTTGCGCTTAGTCGGAGCGTATACTTTGAGCTCCTAGACCTAGCACATTATATGGTCAGGATAGACTCCCTTGGCCAATGTTATGTAGACCAACTTTTTTTCTCCAACAAGACTCCACCAGGGGAAGGAAGAGGGGTGGTGGAGGAGTGGGGGGGTGAACATGTGCTTTCATTTGGGTCACGTTTACGCAATTTCAGCCGAACTGTACACTGAACATGGACAGTGTTTAACCTAAGTACCTAGTCTGATAGAGCTTATAAAAGCCCCTAATGCTAAAGGAAGAACGCAAGTCCGTGCGATGTAAATGAGGAAAAGAATGTGAGGCTAGGTGAGCAGTGCTCTGTGCTGCTTGTCATAAACTACACCTCATATACCTAACCGACGTCAGTGGTGCAGTCAAATAGCTTGGAGCAAGGCTGTGCCTCCATCACTTATGCTGCACAAATAGTTGTGGAATATCATTGTTCTCCAAAAAATCTAAGATTTAATGCCAATTCAAATCCAAAAGAAAAAAGAATAAAGCAAACTCTGTAGTGGCACAGCAGTTACCGTTGTTGCCTCACAGCATAAAGGTGGCTGTCCGTGACGGCACTGTAATGATCTGGTCTGCGCTCATTGGGGCATGATGCCAGAAAACGTCCACATTCGTTTCCACACTATTGGGCATTTGGGCCCAGTAGTGCCCGAATGGTAAATGGTCACATTTATATAGTGCTTTTCTACCTCCATTTGGCACTTAAAGTGCTTTGCATCAAGGAACCATTCACCCATTCACACTCTCACTCATACACCAGTGTCAGACCCAGGAGGCGAGGTGGATGAAGTGTCTTGCTCGAGAACACAGCGACAAATGCAACTTGCAGTATCACCGCCTCTAATCACAAGACGACCCTAGTCTAAAGGGTCCGCACATTCTAAATAACAAGCACAGCGCAAAGCTAGAGTGAGGCTCGACAAGGTCCTAAGATATTTTTTTAACAGATACAAACATTTTGAAGGGAAAAACATTCCATGATTTTAAAATGGAAAATAATCGCCACTAAATTCGACTTTTGTGAAAGCTGTAGGTCCCCGTCAGCCGAACATAAGCAGGGTTAAATTAAAACCATCCTCCATCTAGAAAAAAACAACACACGTCCACACAGCCTCATTTAACTGTTATAGCTTTACATACCTGTCTAACCATTTTCAGACTGCCTACCTCGACAAACCAAATGCATTTGACGTTTTTCGTAATCTGCCGTCAGTGTGCAGCTTTCTTGACCACACTGACACTGACATTGATCACATGACAGTAGACGGTCCTTCTGTGTGAGGACGTAATGACTCTGACAACGGCAGCAGCGAGAGCTGAGACATTCACAAAACGGTCCTCCGGGAGAACGACTTTCATCTCAAAGTTCTCCAGCAGCTGCAGTGCATCCCAGTCTGACCCAAAACTGGTGATGGCTGGTGAAACATGTCTTAGACATGGGATGGTTATTTAGTGGAAAATAGCCAACCTTAAAGTGATCCTCCGCCTGTGCTCTTCGTGAAGCAGTATAAAAAGCCCCTGAACAATCGTTAAAACCAACACAATTTAGTGGTATCCATGCTGTTTCTAAAGTAAGTACAGCGCATATTTTGTTTACAGTATTTACAGTATGTCCACACTCAAACGCATAACCAGGGTTTTCCAAAATCTTCACTTTGGCCCGAGGTTTTAGAAACCTTAGCTATTAACAGAAATCTGCAGTTTTGTGTGGCTGACAGGCCAAATCATAGGAAAATGTGGACAAGGCCTGAAAGAAAAAGAGACGGCTCTTTTATACAGCCATGCATGAAGGTCCGGCCTTCGATCCCTGAACCAGATGGTCCTTTCTTTGTGACCTTTGCATGTTCACATCTCAAGGCATTTCAGAAAAAAAAAACCTGTATATTTACTTATTTATGAAGCGCTACTAGAAAAGCGACTGAGGAACTTGAATAATCAAAACGTGAAAAATGGCTGCTTTGTGCCGCGTCATTGCAATGGGAGCAAAATGTTATGTTTCTGCTTCATGCGATTAATAATGCATGTATTTAAAGCCTTTCACGCATTTCTGATTTATGGGGCCGTAATGGCTGAATAACAAAGCAGAACTGATGAATAATGATCAGCCTTGAGGTTGAGTTTAGCGTCAAATACAGAAAATCTGGCCCGCTCATGTCCGTAGTCACAGTCTATCAATCTCTTCATCCACCAAGGACGACTTCTAAACACAAACTCATGCAACTTTGCTGTTGTATAAGGTACGGACCGTATGGATTTGACAACGAGAAAGAACATGCTTCGCTTTCAACTCCCAGCTCCGCAATCGGATGACCTTGGCAGAAAAACTCATCTTCTCCCAGGCAGCGTGATACTTCTACGCATTACTAAGCTACAACATCAAGTGGATTTCCATTTTTGCTCAACCCAAGGAGATAAAAGCTGCCGTATATTGCATGACCGACTTGAAACCGTTCAATACAGCATGTCCCATTTGACTTTAATGCAAAAGTAAGAACAAAAAAACTTAAAGCGAGACATGGCGTGATTTCACTGTGTCAATGTGGAGGATTTTTTGTTTTCTCCTTAACATCTTAGTTTTCATGTCGGAGAATGAAAAAGATGAAACTTATCCCGTACGATGTTTATTTCATGGTGTTTTGTCGCGAGGGAGCTCGAGCTATCCAGGAAGTAACTATAACATCACGCCACACACATCAAGCCGGCTTCCTCCACCTATATTCACAAATATTGGCATATTTTATATCCACGTGTACTGCGCAAGGTGCTTGTATGACGCTATAACCCAAATATGATCATTTCCTTTCTGGCATAAACCCGCTGCGAAAGAGCGGAGAAATTGCACATGTGCAGACGGTACAACATTTTAGAATCAATTTTTCTCAAATTTAGGTCTTCGTTCCAGTCTTGGAAGTAACAATATTTTGAAGGGGTTTGCAGTGAAATTTTTCAGTATCCAATTCCCAGCCTGATTTATTTATCAATGGGCTTGCCCACCTAGAGGGGGCGCCAAAGCCCAATCTTGCCTGGGGCTCCAAATCGGCTAGGACCAGCCCTGAGTAGACTTTTTGTTTTCCCGCCAGGCGTTTTTCAGAAATGCAGAGTCCAAAATACAGTTGTGGGATTTGTTTAACATTTCTGTAAACAAATGTTTTGATATTTTTCCTTCATTCCTCTGTTTACAGGAATGCATTCAAATATTTTGATTATTTATGCATAAGAGTTTTTGCATTAAAAAGCATTAGATTTGACTTTCTGATAGATGTTTAAACCGTGCAGACCCAATATTGTTAGAAAGCCAACAGTAAAAATAATGTTAAACCCATTGTTCCTGAGGTAATCGGTGACTTACAGATGTGTCTGCAGGTGGAGAGTGATTCTATCCGTGTCTAACTCTAAAAAGGTTCGTAATGTCTTGGCTCTCCTGCGTAACTGCACGTGTGTGTTTCCCGTTCCCAGGCGGAGTGTGGTTCAGCTGGACATGGCCAACAGTAAAAAGGCTCTGGTGGTCCCTGCCTTCGAGACGCTGCGGTACCGACTGTCCTTCCCCAAATCCAAAGCAGAGCTGCTCTCCATGCTGGACATGGGGACCCTCTACACTTTCAGGTACAAAACGCAGATTTAACTGTACGAAGGTCCTGGGTTTTTATTGCATCACAGGTTTGGTCAAAGTCAGTCGTTCTTTGGTCGCCACAGAATCTTTCAAATGGGAGTGTGCATGCATATCCTGTTTATTATGATCTACGCGTTGGTCTGGACTCCCCTGAAAAGAGATTCTGAATCACAAAGGGACTTGAATAGACAAAGAAATACAATTATGCATGCTGCATTACATCAAGACACAATGGGATCATTTATCAAGACAGATGTTAAATAGCTAGTGCAAGCTGTAAAATAGATTATAGCTATTATTTGCTCCATGTTTTACCATTCGATCAAAAGATTTGTATTCTCAATTCACTGATATGAATCAAAATAGGAGTTCTCTAAAACCCTTGGTGTGTTGGGGTGAGGGATGGAAGCACAGGGAGAGCAGGGAATACAACGAAAACTTAATATCAAGCATGGGTTTAAATGGCTTGAATTGAGAATATTAATTTTGTTTGAGCGGTTTTCCCTCATTAAGACTTTTTTCCCTGATCAGACCAAGTTTACTTGGTCAAGTGACATTTCTCACTTGACATTTCTAGCTTGAAATAAGAAAGTAAAACAGGTACAATTTTCTTGCCCCTTTTGGCAGATATGAAATAATCTATGTCAAACCCCCAACTAAATCTTAACAAGTCAAAACAACTAAAATGTATTATGCTCAAATTAAAGGGGGGTATTATGTAAAATCGACTTTTTCAAGCTTTATATCATGTTATTATGTCATTCCCTCATTAAACACATGCCTGGAGTGTTGCCTTGGCTCATTCACATATTTTTGAGTAATCAGTAAAAACTTAGACGGCAGCCATTTTAGGTGTAGCTATGCCTCAGTCCTCCTAGGAACGCCCCCACCTCCTGGAGACGCCTCTGGACCTTTCGTCACCAGCAAAGCCACCAACCACTGCTCCTCAGCTCAGCAGAGCCCCCTCCCCGCACAGTGTTGTTGTTTAAATGCCACAGCAGTGTGCTGACGGGGGCGTGTCGGAAAGCTTCTTAAAGAGACAGAGGCCTATTTCAAGACGTTCAGTACAGCCATTTTGAGAGAGCAATTTTATTCAAGGCAGTTATTTTAATTTACTGCATATACAGACCAACAGAAGGTTACGTCATCATTGTAGTATGCTATAGACTGGTGCTATGTGATTGAAAAAAGCATAATACCCCCCCTTTAAGAAATTGCAACTAATCTGTGAACAGAGGGAGTTCAGAGTTCTTCCTGATAGCCTAGTGGGCGAAACCGTTCTTCAGTCGACTGAATCGGAAATTTATTGGTTTATTTGGTAGGGACAGTGCAAGTTAATGAACAAGCCACACCGGATTGTAGCCTTGGGCTAATTTCCATCCGTCGTCCCCCATGCGCACTCTCAAACACACTCTCATTCATCCTGGCCTATTGTACATGTTTTTAGTGGTAGGGGAAACCGGAGTACCCAGAGGAAACCTACGCAGACACGAGGAGAACATGCAAACTCCACACAGAAACATTTGTGAGAGAATGTTGCGTCAGTTAAAAAAAAAGTGGGACTTGTTTTGCACATGAACAAACGCTTGATAAATGACCTACCGTGTGCTTAACAGTACCGATTAAAAGTTTGGAAACACTTCTTTATGTATCGGCTTTTCTTTATTTTCAACACTAATTTCCGTTGCGTCTTCTCATTGAAGACATTAAACTATGAATGAATACATGGGATTATGTAGGGGGGGGGAAGGGGGAAATAACTCAAAACATTCTATTCTTCAAAATTGGCAATCTCTCAGTGAGTTTCATAAGGTCATGAAATTATTTTCAGCAGTTGGTGAAGTCAAAACCATTTCTGGTGACTATACTGTGAAGCTAATTGAACCTGGATAGACTCAAGCAGAGACAAAAGCACTGATCAGAAAGATTTATTGACACACTGTATTTATTTTTGGCGATCAGACCCAGGCAGTAGCCATCGATACATGGATTAACGTTAGTATGGATGGGTCGGTTAGCACTTGGGATGTCTTCCTCCGGAGCCTGGACACTGGAGGTGGTATGGGAGACCAGTGAAGGAGCAATGTGAAGCCGTGGATAGGTCTGAGCAAATAAATAATCGGTTCCCCCAGTGATGTTCCCACTGGGGTAACATCAGGGAACATCAGTTCCCCCAGTGGTTTCAGCCGAGCTAAAACTCGGCTGAAACGCGGCTGAAAATGTGAAATAGCACAAGATAAAAATAGAGTGAAACTAAAGAAATAATTGTATAGAACTAAAACAGATAACGTTAATTAAGTAAATATTGGTTAAAAGCTAAACTAAAAAGGTGGGTCTTGAGCCTACTTTTAAAAACATGAATGTTCTCTGCAGCCATGAGCTCCTCTGGCAGGTCGTTCCAGAGACGAGGGCCGTAATACTGGAAAGACGCCTCGACGTGAGTCTTTTGTTGACTTTCGGAATAACTAAGAGACGCCTACCGGAGGAGCGCAGGGACCGCGAAGGCTCATATGGTGAAAGCAGTTCTGAAAGATAAGAAGGACCAAGACCATTAAGACATTTAAAAACCATTAAAAGAACTTTAAAATCAATCCTGAAACACACGGGGAGCCAATGCAGCGACTCTAAACCGGTGTAATGTGGTCCCGCCTCCTGGTCTTTGTCAGGACACGAGCTGCTAAATTTTGTAAAAGTTGTAAACCTGAGATACTCTTTTTGGGAAGACCAGAGAGCAGGGCATTACAGTAGTCGATACGACTGGTGATAAAAGCATGCATTAGCGTCTCCGTGTTGGCCCGAGAGAGAATGGGGCGGACTCTGGCTATGTTCTTTAGATGGTAAAAACCTATTTTTGTGATATTCTTAATGTGTGGAATAAAAGTCAGCTCAGAGTCAAAAATCACACCCAGGTTCTTCACCTGTGAGGAAGGATTAAACTACAATGACTGTAGTTTGGTTAAAAGTTTCTCTCTCTGGGCCTCAGGACCAGGGGCAGCGCCAGGGGGGCTAGGGGATGCTCAAGCACCCCCTGAGATTGCCAAAGCACCCCCAAAGATTTGGGCCACTAAATCAAAGGAGCACTAGTTATCTCTAGAAACATCCCTCGGACATTTAACATGAAAAGGAGTGAGAAGGACAGGTTTAATTCTATCTAAAGTACGGGGCTTTGTCCGAGGCCCAGTGTGATGTTAATGCGGCCGTGCGTCAGAGCGGCGACAGCAGGAGTTGGGCTGAGCCTGACTGCAGGGTCATTATTAGAGACGTTCACTAAATTTGATCAATGAGCTGAAGTTAGACTGATGTTATAAAGTCAGACTCTGCTCCTCTGGCTCTGAACACAAATCAGAGGTTATTATTGTGCACTTTTCATACAGCGACGTGAGCGCGGCTGAACCTAAAGCACAATAACAGATCGAGTCCTCCAGCAGCGAGACAAAGTCTGGACGAGGAAATTAAGCACAACCGCGGGAAAAAAGTTCACTTAAGTCATGAACATGTTGCCCTTCTCTAACGGCGTGGGCATCCGTCTGATAATCAGCTCAACTTTAACATCAACTGTGTAACAGCGTTCGAGGTAGAAGCGGCTCTAGGATGCAGAGCGTGAGGGGAGATTACGTGAGAGCAGAGCCACACATTGACGACGACCTGCTCCTCTGGCCTCACGTCCTCCCGGGGTCGACATAAAACCGTCTCACGGAGGCTCCTCGGTGCGCGCTGGAGTTAAAGGCAGGTCCAGAGCGTCCTCCTCCTCCACACAGCACCTTTACCGCTCACAACGCCTTTGCAGCCCAAAGAATGCTGTTCGCTCGGATGCAGTTGTGAACAGAAAATTACGCATTTGCGGGTGCACGCGCGTTTATAATGTGTGGTATGTTGTCTAATCGCCCCCAAAATGTCATGTTTTAATAATAATAATAATAAATAATAATGCATTGGTTTTATATAGCGCTTTTCTGGACACTCAAAGACGCTTTACATTGTACAATTCATTCACTCCATACTTGATGGTGGTAAGCTACTATTGTAGCCACAGCTGCCCTGGGGTAGACTGACAGAAGCGAGGCTACCAGTTTGTGCCATCGGCCCCTCCGACCACCACCAACCACTCACTCACTCACTACATTCGCTAGGCTTCCTGGTGTTACCAAACGGTCTCCCATCCAAGTACTAACCAGGCCCTTCCCTGCTTAGCTTCCAAGATCTGACGGGATTGGGCATAGCAAAGGCGGTATGGCCACATGAGCACCCCCAAGAAAGACCTCAGCACCCCCTAAGCACCCCCTGGGACAAATGTCTGGCGCCGCCGCTGCTCAGGACCGATGACTAAAACTTCAGTTTTGTCCTGGTCAAGCTGGAGAAAGTTTTCTGCCATCCAGGATTTGATATCTAAAATGCAGTTAAAAAGTGCATCCATTTTAAAAAAGTGGGGGAAATAGACCAGTAGTAGTCCTGAATCCCAGTCTGCTAGTGATTAGTGGTCCTCCACAAAGGAGCAGGGCCTGAATTAAGGTTCTTATGTTCCACTTCTGCTCTGCTCTACTGCACAGTGGAACTGTTTTTGACCATAAGTGGGTTCGCTCTTCGTCAAATAACCATGGCATGCATACTGTAGGGCCCCCGTGTGGATTTTTGCTTAGGGCCCCAGAAGGGACAGCACCGGCTCTGGGCAAGAGCATGCAAGATCCCACGGTGATCTCCCAAATAATAATAATTCACACTGTTCCAATACATTTATAAAGATTTACAGGTTCAATTTACAACAAATAGCTGTGACCGTAGCTTAAATACAGATTTAACAAATGTGCATAAATATCTTTAGCACATATTTAGAAAGAACAGCTATGGACCAAAAACAACTTCTTTGCAGGTTAATCCCCAAACCCCATTATTTTAAAGTGTTACATGAATAGATTTGTAGCTCTAGATCAACAGTGTTTAAGCCTGACCCATAAACCTCTGGTCCGACGTCGGCACTGTTTATTTGTGGTTGCGACACAGGGTCAATGCCTCGATTTGCCCTTCGTGAGTGCTTGCAGTATGTAATTATACCGTGGCCATAGATCATTCCTAAAACCACTTGCATTGACCAGAAACGCCTTAAAAACGGCAATAAATAACCGCAACGGAAAACGTAACCAATCACCCGAAGCCCCGGCAAAACTCTGGTTTAATTTATACAATCTGCGCCCCTTACGAACTGGACTTATTCCTGAAGTTGTTAAGATTCAAATCGCGTTTCTCTTTCCATTTTCAGATTAAAAGTGTTCGACCATGGGCCTTTTATCATCTTGGAAAACATTACCTGTAATGGCCGCTCACTTGGCACGCAAACAACCACAAATAATTTTCCAAAACGCTTCGGCTTCGGTTCCAGATCGAGACGAGGACAAACGAGCGCATTACTCCTATAAATACAAGCGGCCGTTGTGTCGCAAATTACAGCATTGACTTTGGAATTGGATCGCTTGTTGTATAATGTTTTATTGTAATTTAGAAAGTGCATTATCCTTCCACTCGCACCGAACTTTAAACCTTGATGTCCCCTTTCACTCCGTAAATCCCCTCTTTGGTCTTTTTTTCCGTGTTGCACGTCCAAACCATAATGTGTGTCAAATCTGAGGCATGCATCTGTTTGCTATTAATTTGCTATAAATGTTCCAAAAAAACATTTTTAAAAATGGACATGTTGTCTACTGCAGGGCCTGATGCCAACCACGCCTCCCACGTTCATCCCCTAAATCTCAAGGGCATTCAAAAAAGACACATCCCTCAAATTTTACATACGCAATATTCGGTTTATCAACTTCAACTTTGCCAAGTTTGGAGAAAATCCGAGAAGGTTAAAGTGCATAGAACACAGTAGACACAATTTTTGTTTGACATTTTTTGTGATGTTTATTGTTTCACTTCCTTATCGAACACTGACAGGAAGTGACATGTAGAGGTTAACATCTGTAAACTGTCTCCATGCCGACTGACCGTGTTATATCAATGAAAACTGAGTGAGTCGGAATTCTCTCTATTTCCCTCTATTTACAGTATGTTTCTAACTTAAACATTTGAACAAAATTGGCCCACCGGAACAATTCCGTTGGCCCGTCAGAAGGTGACCTACTTTTGCGGCCGCCTATGGTTAATACTAAGTCCCTTAAATGTTCTCATTCATTCTCAATGGTAAGCCCTTACAGCACGAGGTGATTTAATGTGGCCCTTTGTAGAGCATGAATTTCTGCATATGTAAAACAAAAAGTAAGTCTCTACCCCATTCCTGTGCGGAGTTATGAATATTTAAAGAAATAACCAGAATGCTCACTCCAGCCACTAGGGGGCATCTTAAATAAAATTTAAAAAAAGAAGGAATTCCACAAGTCTCCAGCAGAGGGCACTGACATAATAAGAGATCAGGATATAAACAGCCTATTATAGCCATGTGGAAAATGGTCAGTCTGCCACAGGGCGGCTGTGGTTACAATAGTAACTTACTGCCATTGAGTGTGGAGTGAATGAATAATGACTACATGTAGCACTTTGAGAAACGTGTGACACAGGCTGATAAAGCACAATAAGTGTATGCAAGCCGTTGTTGTTCATTAACCAATATGCACAACCTGCCATGGGGGCTGAATTTCGGCCCAAGACCCAAAACAAGTTTGACACCCCTGGCCTACAGTATGGATGCCATACACTTTTTGGCCATCAGCGTAAAAAAAAAAAAAAATTGGTCCTAAATCAATTAAATTGTTGCTCTGAAATGTGTAAATTTTTTTCTGGAATGGAGAATTCCATACCTCGGTTTGAGAATATGGATCCTATTTTCTGTTGGAGCAGGTGATCCATTTCAGATACAGAGACCCACTTGGGCTTTAATTGAAGTTTTCTATTTAAAATTGAGACAGTAATTTCATGTCACAGTGAGTAATGCAGCTTGTAAAGATAATTTGTCATTGTGAATGTCATTTTTTGAGATGTTTGCCTTGTCTAATTTTTTTATAACAGAAACACACAAACTGCTATAATGACAGTAATCCTCGTTGCGTCAGGTTTCTTTGTACCAAATGTCAGTGTCAATACATCACATTATGTGTCTACAGCTTCCATTTTTGTACAGACTAACAACATTCTGAGTGGTTTTATAATATAATGGCGTAACAAAGCTTCCCCGTTTTGTCCCGCAGGTATCACGTGTGGCCCAAGGGTCACGCTCCCACGAACTACGCCAAGTGGCGGACAGCAACGACGCCGTACCGCGTGGAGTGGGAGGCGGACTTCGAGCCGTACGTGGTGGTGCGTAAGGACTGTCCCGAGTACGACCAGCGCTTCGTAGGCTTCGGCTGGAACAAGGTGGCCCACGTCATGGAGCTGGACGCGCAGGTACAGGCAGGACTTTGATTACACAAGCACTGATGCCAAATCAAAAAGGCCCTATATTTGATCACAACCAATGAAAGAGGAAGGCACAAAATGTAAATGTTGGCCGTGCTCTAAACTAATTCCTAACTCTCCTAACTTAGGATGTCTCACAATTTGCAGGGTCACTGTTACAGAAACGCTTGCCCTTTTCCTTCCGCTTGTTCCTTTTCGAACCTTAGCAATACAACCCCATTTCATACAATCACAGGGTTCGAACAGTCATGGAAAACCTGGAAAAGTCATTGAAATTTGTTAAGTCATGAAAAAGTTTTGACATTTCAAGAAACTTTAGGAATCCTAAAATATTAGAGAAAGAATAATGGATAAATCAAAAGTAAATTGGGAATCATGGCGCACATTTTTGTTCCGGCAGTGTAGCTGCGACTTGTCCTCTGCTCGTAGCCTATGTAGGTTAGCTTGTGTTATAAGAGATAGAAAGACATAACAATTCCAAAACTGCCACATTTGGAGTTCATTCTTGCCTTCTCCCTTACTGCAGTTCTCGTCTCTGTCTTCAAAGTTTACCGCGATCCCTGTGTCAGTCCCAGTCCCAAACTGATGTATTATCTACCGTGTCTGTAGCCTTTGCAGACCGGGGTGTGGGGTGCAGCGTCACCGTGCACCCGCGTGTGCTCTGGTGCCTTCTCTGATTATAATAACCGGTCATCACAGAGACGTTTGGTGGGTATTGGTCTTTAATTGAGGCAGTTACTGCTGCTGATGTGGGACTAGGACCATTTTCGGGACAATCTGGGCAAGATTCATGATCCGGGACAAAGGCCTTGAATTTGGAACTGTCCCTAATTTTACAGGACGTATAGTGACGCAGTTGGTAAAGCGGGTCATCTCATTATTGGAAGGTCAGGGGTTCGAATCCCAGCTCCTGAAGATGCACACCGTGGGCCGCCAGAGTCTGCGTGCATTGGTGTATGAATGAGTGTGAATGGGTGAGTGGATCCTTGTTGCAAAGCGCTTTGGGCCTAATGGAGGTAGAAAAGCGCTATATAAGTTGATCTGCTCATCACTGCAATGTCTCAGAGCGTCCAACCATGAGTCTGACTCAGATTTGAAACATAGACTTTTACATTGTCTACAGTATCCGTGCCACTCCCCGCGTTTGTCTCTCGCAAACCAGTGCAGCGGACGGACTGGACGAGCAAACCAAACTCACAGCCAACTCAACTCAAATATAAAGTGAGGTAAACTAAATATGCAGAGGAGGACAGAGAGAATGGGTGTGTAGTTGTATTCATAAAAATGCGCAAAGTTGCTGTATTTGTCTCGAGGCGCCCTGGTTGTGGTGTCATTGATCTTTCTCTAAGATTCTGGTCTCGACTACAGTGGGCCTACTCCTAAAAATCCCAAACTGAAAATCTAGCGCTGATGAATACGCACGCTTAATCATAAATGTGGCTAATAAATGTTGGCATTAGGGTCATGGAAATGTGGTTTTTGAGGAAGTCCTGGAAAAACCTCAAGAGGAAATCTGTACGAACCCTGCAGTCGTCAGGAAACAGGCTTGTTCCTTTAAGCTCTGAGAGTTTAATATTTAATACCCTGCAGCACTTTAAAGTCGTTTAGATTCGGGATGTTAATTGCTCAAAAGTTCAAGTGCGTCGTGATTGATTAGGAAATGTTAATCATGGAATAAGTGGCAATTAGGCGGCATAAGAACATGACTGAGCAATCACAAGTCAGTTTATCGGGGCGCGGGGGTGCAGCGTGTGTTCAATTGAATATTCAAGACGAGGCTATGAATTATATTGAATAAAATGTCTTGTTTGAACATTATAGACATTTAGATTTGTCGTATCCGTCTAAACCTCGTTTTGTCACGCTTTTCCCCCTGACTCCTCGTACGGACCGTGTTTAGACCTCGCTCGTGTGTCCAAAAACCAGTCCACAAAGGGAGAAAAGTCAAATTGAAACGGGGCCAAGTCATCCGTCTGTGACCTATTAGAGGCGCCGACGTGTTTTTTGTAGTGGTGGTTTTGGGGAAGATGCTCGGATGCCCATGACTTTCTGTGTTTTACATATTGCGGTACAGCGAATTCTGGCGATCCACAAGTTTAAAAAAAAGAGAAAGGTCTTCAATTCCCCCGAGGTTTTGGGATGTTCTTTCTGCGCAGGAGTGGGCTTTTGAAAAAGTCAACTTTGCTTAACTCGAGATTCTGAATTCATTTAACTATGTTTCTACCTCTAGTCTCTGTAAGACATTCTTTAGCTGCCTTTCCTTCTAACCGATCGTCTTTCAAGAAATGTGCCGTTAGAAAATTGTAAAGGCAGGAATTACAGTATTCAATTTGAGTTAGTATAGCTTATTATTATTATTATTATTTTAGACATGCACCTACCCAGCTACTCAAAACAATGTGGGCTCTGTTTGGGTTTGCCCACCTTTACAAGTAAAGGTCCAACACACATGGGGCCCACATGGAACCTGTGGACAAACCCACTTATGACCCAGGTGGGAAAACCCAATAGGGCTGAACGATAAATCACAGTTGCAATTTTATCGCGATATTACACAACGAGATTTTGAAATCGCAGAGGCACGCCAGTTCGGCTGATGCCGCGGCCCATAGAAGTGAATGTAGTGGCGAGAGACGCCCCGACGTCCGCTCCGCACTCCACCGTGTGCTTTTGTTTACTTCTCAGTCTACTTGGTAGACAAGGTGCGTGGTAGATCGTGGATGTACTGTGAACATATCAGCGTTTATAATGCAGCCACCGCGAAGGACTGCTTTTTCCTCCGTTAGCATTGCGCTAGCTGCAGCGCTAATCTATCTGATGCACTGATCACAGAAACTCTCCTCCGGATTCACACGTCTGTGCCTCCACAGAGATGAAGGTGAGCCTGTGCTGCTGGTTAGGAGTAAAGAATCCTTTGTAGCTCACGTTTGGAGGCTTATGTTTGGAAATGTTTTGGATAAAGAACTTAACTCACAGCCACTGACTAATACACAAGAGCAAATAGCAAGAAATTATTTGGGCTATTTACAAAAAACAAAAATTCAGTATAAGCTTATTGTAAATTATGTAAATGGCTATGTGGACTATTTTGAATTATATTCCATATGATTATAAACGACTTAAGAGTAAGTAATACTTTATTAAGTCAGTTTTAAATATTTAATTGTATTGCAAAAAAAGTTATTAGCGGAAAATTGCAATAAAATCGAAATCGCAATATTGATTGAAAAAAATCGCAATATTGATTTTTGGCAAAATCGTTCAGCACTAAAACCCACGCAGAGCCTGCATTGTTTTGCTGGCTGGGATAGCTTCAACACTTACACTTAGATTACAACACTTAGATTTAGAAAAAAAATAATCCATTTGGCTGTAGACAAGATCAATGATACCTAAAGAGGTAAAGAGTACAATGAAACAGTTTTGACAAAACACATTGGTTGGGCCATTTTTTTCAACAAATCGACAATGATATTGCTTGAACTGTGCGCTGTTAAATAACGTTTAAACCTCTGTTAAATGTATATGCTGGACACATCATTAGCACTTTCTGTCAAGTATGAAGCATATCTGCGAATCAAAATAGATCGATGTGATGAGAAAAGAGGAGGCAGGAGGCTGCGGAGCGTTCGGGCGACTAGTTTCTGATCAAACACAAGTCAGAAACAAATATCTATCGCTCAACTGCCAGCGTACGTGTTGACCGGACTTCATTTCCCATCATCCCTTTGGCCTTTGTAGTTCAGGTGGCCGAGCGAGGCGGTGAAAAGCAACTTCGCCCGCATGGCCCAGGCACTAGAGCTGCCCAGGGCCGTGCAGAGAGCTACAGAGGGGCAGGGGCTCACAAAATCAAAAAGGCACTACACCCCTGACACAAGGTTTATTTTTACATTATACAAAACTGTCGGCTTGTTGACCTCATTGTTCCGCGATTATGAGGCCGACTGATAGAAAATAAAGAGTGATCTGAAGCACAAGGTGCAGAGATCGCTGTTCTGTGCAGGAGATGCCTCTGCTCTCACTTCCTCCTCTCTCTGAGGTGCTCTCTGCTGTGCTGCCGGGCCGATGGGCGGGATACTGTAAACACAATGAACTAACGAGGGGCATGTTCATTTCGGATTTAATTGCTATAAGGCTTATTGGGGGAAAAACAATGGTGTATAGGACCATGGCAAAGCTTTGGATAAACAAACTATAACACAAATAAATAAAAGGTATGGAAGGACAAGGGCACTTCAGGGGCATGGGGCTCATCTTTCCCTTATAAATTCACCGCACTCATCTCTGTGGTCCACCAAAGTTTATCCACTTTACTCTGCACCTCACTCGACTATTTTGACCAAGGCTCTGGCTCAGATGTGAAGAGGAATCCCCCCGGTGCCACTCCTAACAAGTTACCCTGGCAGTTTGAAAGATGGGTCAAATCTGGAGCACGAAAATTCCCCGCTATCTTTTCTCTCTTTAAAACCGTTCCCCCTGTGCGTGTCAGGAGCCAATAACCCGCTGCCGCTCTCACGATTGCGTGTGGAAAGTTAACATCTCGAGAGACGCCCGCGGGTCCCGGGAGCTGGCACCGCGGAGAAATCAGACCAATCTTCTCCTTCAGCCGATAAAAACTAAATTTAGCTCCAACCGATCGCTGCAGATTAACGAGAACGAACGAGAGCACTGTGAGGGATCACACAGTGAAAAGGACACGAACGCTAATTTGTACTGGAGTGTTTTTGACATGTCTGTGGTGTTAGCACACATTGTTTTCAATTTCAATTATTTCTGATTAATTAAGTGTTTCAATTCAACACTAAATTAATCAGAAATACAGTCTAGACATTGTTAATGTGGTAAATGACTATTCTAGCTGGAAACAAGTTGCTATTTAATAAAATACAGAGGCAACCATCACCGCAATGCTCTACCACAGAAATAAAAAGTGGCGTTCAATCCTAACGTATGCAGACAGTTAGCAAGGAGGCTAGTCCGGGCAACTTTTCATCAAACATCGCAAATTCTGAAAGATCCAGATGTTTTCACCATATTGAGGTGAGGTCAAAGCCTGGCTAGAAATAATTCATGAACGTACGCCCTACTTCAGATTCAAATTAGCCTCTAAAAGTGTCCTCTGAGCTAAATGCTAACGCTAACTCGTTAAGTTTCTGCTTTTTGCGGGGTCGGATCATAGAAATAGTATTAATAGACCGTCATTCCTCACTCCTCCCCGTTTACCACAATGGCTACGCTTGAGGGGGGAATCATGGCGGATTTACAGACTCCTCCTACCCAGCGCTGACAAAGCATGTTCCTAAAAAGGGCATAAGGGCGGGATCTTCACTGTAGACTCGGCCCTTGCGGGTTTCGAACCCCCGACCTTCCGATCATGAGACGACCCGCTCTACCATCTGCGCCGCCGTCGCCCATACTAAAGCAATGGCGGCCAATGTCGACTCCTAGCGTCGTCGTTATGAATCTCTGCTATAAGCGGCCATTGGGTCAGATACACATCCAATGGCCACTAGACTTCATCTTAGAATACGATGATGACAAGGAAACCACAGAAAATATATAAATGCCCTGAAAAGAAAAAAATGCAAGGCTTCTGCCCAACCCTTTTTTGGTTGTAATGATTTGGATCATGTGTGAAGAGTGATGCTTTGAATGTGAGCCACCAAAATAAAAACATTTCATTCAAAAGGACAAAATGCACCATGCCATACTTTAGTAATTCGTTGGGCTTCCCTATTTACTTGTATGGAGATAAAACATTTAATTTAAAACGGGTCTGGGATTCGGGCCAGTTTTAAATTGCTGAACAACGGCAGTAGTCCATTAGAAGTAGCACACATAATGCTATTTGACAATGTGGTTTTGTTTTTGCGTTCAGCAGCCTGACAGTTACTTTCCAGGGCGGGGACAGCATGCACAGTTACTTTGGGCTAATCCAATGAGCTTTGATTCAACTCTGCAGAACATGCTGCTCTAATCCAGTGGCGTGCTGGGTAATCGGGAGAGTCGGGACATTTCCCGGTGGGCCGCTCGGTTGCGGTGCTTTTGGGCTGACAGAATAAAATAATGAATTAATAACAGACTCATGGTTGTGCTATTCCAGGCCTAAAGGCTTTAACTGGGCTGCAGCAGGAGCCTGGGCTGCTGTTCCAGATATAAACTAAGTAACACAAGCGTAATTGTCAGGTACATCTATCAAAATAACGGCTGATGTAGGCTATGAAAATCAGACAAAAATGTTTGCATCGAACTTTTCCTTCTTGTTGCGGGGAGATACCATTTGACGTTGAACTAACTCAGAGGGGTTTAAGTGGAACACCCCTCCGCTTTGGTTCAAGTTGGCGCAGTCCAATCCAGTGGAGACAAGTGTACCTACTGTACCGGAGCCTTGTGTACTACCATTGAGCTATAATTCCGGCTCAGGGGAAAGGTTGGATGGCAAACGAATTTCCCGGGTTGACATTGGTTTGGCTGATCCTGTTCTATAACAGATAGATTCAACTTTCCCTTCGCCCATGTAACCGCACTGTGTAAGTCCCTGTGATCGATGTGTTTCTGTGTGGAGTTTGCACGTTCTCTCCGTGCTTGAGCCAAGTTGAACCAGATAAGAAGTGATATAAAAAGTGTAAACAGTGTATTTTGTACTATCTGTAGTGTGTTTTTACATGTGAAAGTTACAAATATAGAGGGACTAGAGGGAGAACATACAAATCCCTTAGATAAAGGTCCCACAGAGGAATAATCAAACGTGGGACCTTCTTGATAAAGAACTGTGCTCGTAATTATCACTGTACATCAACATGTATTCAGAGGTGTGTTTTGGGGGAGGAGCCGGGGCCACTCTTAAATACGTGAATACTTGAGTTCATACCTGTCAAGTTTTGGGGAAAGAGGGGCAAAATACAGTAGTTTCCTGGCCAAAACAGGATACTTGACAGCTATGCTAGGGTTGGCCCTGGAGCCACCCTTGAATGGTTCATTTAATTCGTTGAGCAACAACACAATGATATGTAGTCTACAAGCTATTACAGGACAAGTAACATCCAAGGCAATCCTCCGAACAGCCAGCAGGACAATTATTTACCTCGAGCACGGGACAAAGCAGAAAGAAAACATAGTTTGACTCACAACATCCTCTGTTAAGAGAGTTTCAGCTGCTCTCCCCTTGTTGGAGACCAGCCCTCACTGAAAACAGGACCAAGCAGTCATTTGTACCACAAGTTATTCACCAACTAATTCAGCTAACATGATTTTGTTTTAAGTATGCAAGTTTTGAAAGTTTAGACCTCAGTGTGCAGCTTCAGCAGAGTGACTATAACGGGGTGCACACACTTTTTCAGCTTGCAAGCTACAAACAAAGTCAGCAAGGCCCAGATATCTACTTTTAGATTTCTATGAAAGGCACAATGGGAAGTTTTCATCAGGTTGAAACATTTTGAAAATAACCTCTTCAAGCAAATGAGTCTATAATGTGTTATATAAACATTATTAACTTGATGAATGTAGCCTACAAGTGACACAATATCATTGAATCTGATTTCTGTAGGGATTGTAGTATCTGTCTGAGCTACCCTGCTCTAATCAAATCACTTCCACTTACTAGATACCTAACATGATGTTCATACTCATGTCTAAATTTGTGTGGAAGAATGTCTGTTTGCTGTTTTTACTTGTTTGGATGGTCCGATCTGTTTTTATTAACACTGATATATCAGACCTGATCTACGTAGTAAGGTAACAGCACCATACTGGGGATAACAGACAGTTTTCTATGGACCTAAAGTCGGCAGAAACTGATCAATATCTATCTCTATAAGTTTGCAATTACTTTATTAGCCAGCAGCACTTCCAAACACATTAAGGGCCCGGTCTTATGTTTCTAAATGCAGGCTTTAGACTAGACTTCCGCGCTGACGAGGGGTGCACTGTGACATCTTCAGCTCCAGACTAAACGCAGTACAGTAAGTGGGCTGAACAGGGGCTGGACAGACACCCAACGGCGGAGTTATGTACAACTGCGGTCCTTCCCTGATCTTTTTCATCATACAGAGTGGGTATGGGGACTGTGGGGGGCGCACGTGCTGGTGTTTTGATCATGTTTCTGCAGTGTGTAGAGCCCTGTGCGGTGCTCTTCCATACCAGAGCCAAGCGGTGTGTTCTCTTTCTTTCGGGACACGGCCAATGTTTAAATCAAAAGTGGAATAAAGTTTGTAGTTGTAGAGCTCGAAAATGATGCAGCCTAAATTCTGACGGAAGTACATGAGGGCGCGCGGTATGTTAATGTAAAGCTGAGCAGAGGAAAGGTGAAGAAGTAACTCGCGCTCGTTGCAGTCATACCCCGCCTCTGTCGACCCCTTCTTTCTAAGCCACGCCCCTGCGCCCTGGCCACACAAGCACTGGAGCACCGTTTGTTTGCACGCAAGATGTCACTCTCTTCTGTTGGTGCTCCAGGCGGAAGATCGGGCCCCGAAAGTTTCACACATTCACATGCCATCTTTCAGTCGCCAGAAGACTTTTTGTATTGCATTATGTTACACCTGTAAGCTAATCATAGTTGCTAACCATTTGTCCGTAGCAATATACTTCGCAATATTGCTGTGACCTATTCCCAGTGTTTGTCGATGTTTGTGCCTTGTGTTTTGAGACCACAGTTCCTGAGCGTACCATCTGCCGTGTCTTTCAGGAGTACGAGCTGATGGTTCTGCCCAACGCCTTCATGATCCACATGCCCCACGCGCCGAGCTTCGACATCTCCAAGTTCCGCTCCAGTCCGAGTTACAGACACTGCCTGTCCACACTGAAGGACGAGTTCCACCAGGACATGTCGCGAAAGTACGGCTCGGCGGCCCTCAAGTACCTCACGGCCCACAGGAGCATCTAGGTACTGCGCCTTGCACTGCAGGGAAATCTCTGCACGGGTTACGCTGACTTCCAAATCTGAGTTTTGACAAGTTTATTTACTTACGGAGATCATATCGTTCAATTTTCCCATAGAGCTTTTGGAAATAGAGTCTGAAGGAGTGACAGAACTTACTAAACATGATATATAAATCAGAATAGTGAATTAAAATTTTACAAGCGTAAAGGTTCCTCAAGAATTTTCACCGTTATTTTAAAGTATTCTGTCTTTTCTTTGAATTCATCCAAAAGTCTATGAGAAAAACGAATGGTATTTGTACTTCTGAGACCATGGGACTCCTACTGAATTGGCTCAAACTCACTTAAGTAGCTTTTGTTTTTTTACTGTAAATCTAAATTCCATACAATCCTAATCCGAATAAACGTGTGTTGGCAGAAGGACCCACAGTAAAACCGTATTAGATGCACAAGATTTACTAAAAGAAAACCAAAGTGAGATGCCAAATTCCTGAAGAAAAAGGTATTCCAGAAAAGACTTTTTGATTCCAACATTAGTATTATTTTGAAAAAAAAGGTTCTGCCAGCGGAGTTCTTGACCACACTTAATCTAATTTCTGTCACATGAATTACACATTAAAATTTTATTTGGACAAGTTTTCCAACAGCTTGGCCCGAGCTTTTCGCAGCAGGATCAATTCTAAAACGCTTTTCATCTTATAGCTTTTTAAAACTTTATTTGAAGAAGTGCTGCTTGGATATTAGGTCTTTGAGTATGTTTAAAACAATGTCCTTTAGGTGCTGCCAGTGCAGGGATCATTCCGAATTGAGAAAAAAAAAAACATTAAAAAAACGGTGGCACTCCTAAAAGGTAGAAATTGTTGAACATCCTTTATTATATATGGCTTACTGGATTAAAAAGTATTCAACTGACTGCATTTCCCCTATCTTATAATGCTATCCGAAATCTCTTCTTCTAAACTTGTCAAAACTACCCAATTCGACTTCATTCAACTTGAGATTGTCCACTCAAGTCAAAGTAACTCCTGTGTAAGTGATTTCCGCAGTGAATCCGACGCAATGCGTGTGGCACTAAGGGAAACAAGGCGACTGGAACTGAAACCAGCGAGTCCCTGCGTTTCCTCCCCAACGGTAACAAACACAAAGACAGACTCTTCGATCTCGGACGATGCCAGACTCTTAGCTTTAAGGAGGACCTCTTCTTCTTGACAATCAGGGCTGCTCTCGGCCTCTCTGCTGCGTCATTATGTGACTTTTGCATAACGGCCAGTGCGACGGAGGGATTGAAAGCCTTACACCCCGGGAAAAAATGCGCTGTCCAAAAGGGAAAACCGTGGATTTCGCTGCGCAAACGGTGAGAGCCTCCGCACACGGGAGAATGACTATGTTCAGCAATGCTATGTCCCTGGAAATAAGGTGAAAAGATGATTGAAATAAACTGAATGACCAAGTTAGTCCATCAATGGCATGGGCACATTGCTGGAAGGGTTGGATAAAATTGATGTCAAGTTTCTCTTGAAGTCTCCAAACTGCAGCGTCAGAGGTCCCAGTCTGTGTCGCGCTTTGCCCAAGTAGCCTCCACAAAAACCTTTGACTTTTCTTAATGAGCTCAATAAGGCAGTCGGACACCGCTTTCTGCACGCAAATGTAACAAGTAAAATGGTTTTAACTGATCAGAAACTCACTTTGGTTGCACAGAAGTTGCGGAGTTAAGGAATGCTTGCGAAGGAAATTGCGGATCATTGGAATAGTTGCGGGAAAGTTGTTGGCTTCAGGAAAATGTGCAATGCCGCACTGATTTTGCAGAGTTTGCTTGATTTCGCATAAATTGATGTGACCGCAACATCGGGACATCCCGGATGGACAGTGAATGACTCTTAATTGAAAATGGGCTCCTTATCAACTTCTGTGTATAGGTGCATTTTTCTTTTCTTTTTTAACACTAAACGAACGAGTAATGAAACATGTCTGCAAACATTTCAGCAAAAGTAATAAGTAAGATCTGTCACAATAATTACTATATTGACTTATTGTTCATTGAATGACAGACAAACAATATATTTTTGGGACTGTATTTATCATCTGCACATTTACTTGCACTTTCCCCCCCCCCCTTTTTTTTTGTAATACTTGAACAATTTTACCAAAGTAAATTCTTTTTCATTGTGTTTTGCACTTACTGCAACATGTGTCTCATTGAAAGTATATTATTAAGTATGCGGAACAAAGGATTACTGTGGGTTTCTTTAAGTTGGTTTCTGTGGCATAAAGGGTCTTACATATTTATTGTAAAGGCAAGGGAAAAGTGTTTGAAGGCTTACAGAATTTGTTGGACTCGAACTGTGACAAAATGCCTTTTTGGAGTGGCTTTAGCCTTGGAATAACCTGGTCATTCAGCATATTCCTTCTAAATCTTGCACATAACGTTGCTGAACATGCCGTGATCACCCAACGTGGAGGCTCTCATCGATTTTGCTTCAGTCAAAACCGGGTTCTCTTTTCTTTCTTTTTTTTGTTGGAGGGAGACAGCAGTGTGTTTTAAGTTTATTTTTTTCTTCTTTATAAAGTCTATGTAAACCAATGAAGAGTGGACATTTGTGGTCTGGCTGTGGCCGCATCGTGTGAAAATTTCACGGTGGGCTTTTCGGGGTCGAGAGTCGTTTCAGCGTGACGTGTCCCAGCTGTTGAAGTCGTGCTAAATTTTCATCTGTTTACATTTGCACTACAGAGAAAGCTCCCCGGTCGGTCGGTCCGGTTTGGTTTGGTTCCAAGAATAGCTATTTTTTTTTAGTTTGTTTTCCTAATTTTTCTTTTATGAATAGTAGCCTTAAGGGAAGACACTACAAGCAAAAGTCTTACATTTTCAGGTTTGGTGCCATTTTTCCCCCTTTCCATATATACATTACATTTTCCAATCTTTACCATATTGATGTTTAATGAAAGATGTGACAATATATAAATTTTTTCGATATATCACGATATCTTGCAGGACAATACGATACTGATACTTTTTTTTTCCGTATTGATCCCGATACCTTTGCAATAATATTTCCACATAAGAAGCACCTACAGATGGCACATTTCCCAGTTTTGCACTAAACAACATATTGAAGGGTTTTTGTGAGGTATTTTTCAATATCTTATCTCTAACCTAATTTATTAAGTTATGAACTGATTAAGAAAAACATGCAACGTTTTAACAGATTTTGTCACAAATAACAAGATTATTAAAGGGATATTTCAGGATTTTTGACATAGGGCCTCATTTCCTAGTTACTCTGGATAACTAGGAAATTAGGCCCTATGTCAAAAATGCTGATTTCTGGAGATTTTTTTTTAAAATTCATCCAGTCCTTATATTTGAAGAGTTTAGTGGCGCTAGGCTAGTGCTAGGCTAGTGCATGTCCATGGTAACTAGTAGCCTGCATTAAAAAACATCTGACCCAAGCACAGTGCACTTGAGGCAAATCACTTATAACACCAGACTACCGATATAAATGTCTGTGTCGAATTTTAGACATAAAACTGACCTTGCATCACATGAATTATCGCATTTTGAGGGACTATTTTCTAGCAGATCACGCCGCCGCTGCGTAGCTTACAACCACAAAACTGATGCTGCTCAAATATAGGTTATTTTAAATGCATTTATATTGTTAGTCTGGCATTATAAGTGATTTGCCTCAGGTGCACTGTGGAGTGGGTCTGACTGTTTTTAATGCAGGCTAGCTGTTACCGTACAAATGCGCTAGCCTAGTGCCGCTAAACTCTTCAAATGTAAGGACTGCATGAATTACAAAAAAATAAAAATCTCCAGAAATCAACAACAGTACACATCTTTGTGTATTATGTCAACACAACAGAAACATACATTTAAACCTGGCTCTTTTCTTTATCTAGATTTCTTCACCAAAATATAGGCAATTTGGACTATTTTCAAGCATAACATGTCTTATTTTTATATAAAATGTTAAATAAAAGAAAACTGGCAATACATGTTCCCCATATTTATGTTAGAAACCTACAACAAAAGTTTGAAATTGATATCTCTATATTTAAAAAGTTTCCTTTTTCACTTGCAGCGTCTTCCGTAAAACATGTTTCTCACATTTTCTATTTTTTTTTCTTTTTTCTCAAACTTTTCAGTCTTAGACCAAACCAGCTTTTTTCAAATAAATACATCAATGCAAACCTAGACTGCGCTGAACCAAACCGGACCATTTCCCCGAAACCAAGGGGGTAAGCATTCACGCTCATGTCTCGAAGTGTAACACTGTTCGGACCGGCTCAATCGACCAAATCTCACTGTGGGCGGTCACAATGCCTTTTCATTTGCATATGTGTGTATTGTTTATAATGTTGTTGTTGTTTTTTTAATGTCATTTTGTCTAATCACTGGAGACTTGTGCCATCTACTGTAGCCACACACCAACAAAAATGAACATCTACACAAGACACGATGAGTTGAATTCAGAATGTTGATTTCAGTCCAATCAGAGAAACGCTAAAAAATGTAAAAGAAATTCTCACTTATGATTGAAAACAGCATCTTCTTCTGCAGAATCTAAAGACGGCCCAGTAAAAACTGTTTTTGCTGCAAGTAAGAGAAGTTTGCTGCTTGTAGTTCGGCAATGACGGCGGATACGAAAGTAAAGGAAGCTCTTCAATCCGTTCTGGCTCGGCTCCCAAATATCCAGAAATTAAAACTGAAGCCTTGGAATGTTCAAGGAATGCCCCAAGAGTTATGATAGCTGCTTCACTCACACGGGAGCATTACATACGTCACGACCAAACGCTAGATAAAATCAGATCCAAACGTTTCAAAGGAGTTCACCCCTCCCACCTGTCAACGGAGCTCAATTGTGAAAATCCAGACCCTCTGTACGAAACGAAATGAGTACGAGGGTATGGTAAAACCAGGCTAGAAAGTAGCCAGCAGTAAAAAGTACACACAGACACTTACACGAACCAGGGGTGTGACAATTAGGAATGCTACAATACTCAATATTATCAAATATCGAACCAAATGCCCTCAAATCAAATCAAACTCCCTTCAATTCAATACGCAAATATGTTCAATTTGAATGGATAGAAGATTGTAGATTATTGTATTTGATAGTGTTTTCAGATGCGTTTAATTTCTCACTGAGAAGCGTGACACGCCGCCGCCTCTGAGCTTGCTGCTTGTGAGAAACTCCTCCCCGCAAACATGACCTGTCTGGAAGGCAAAGAGTAGCTGCTGTTGTTTCTAAAACAGATGAGACTGGCATCCAGATTCCACCTGTTCGCTCAGCTCCACTACGCTCTTGAAGTCTCCGAACGGCAGCGACATCAACGCCCACTGCCTCCATTTCAGTCATTCAAATTCAAAATTCAAATTCACTTTATTTATCCGTTAGGAACTTCATTTGCAGAGGAAGTGCCAGTACGGGCCCGATAAAAACAGTACATCCACAGACATACAACACAATCAACATGTGCAATAAATACATTAAAACAATATAATGGGCCTGTGATAGACCAGGTCCGCACAGTCATTTATTCAGCAGGCGGATGGAGGTAGGGAGGAAAGAGGAGGTCTCTTCTTTACTGCTGCTGCAGCTCCAGCTCGGAGTGAACATTTGCAAAGCAGCGAGTTTGTGAAATAAACTCCTAATAAAATAATAAACAAATATTTACGAGCAGGCGAGCTATAAACTTCGGTCATAGAGGAGATATCTTTGAAGCTAGACCACTTCTCTGTCACGATCACGACGTGGGTATTTACTTTGAAAACACGGATTCCCGTTATATTTCCTGTGTGGTACGATTGGGAACTTGATCTTGCTGCACTCTGAGGGAGCTGAAAATAGAGACGATCCGTATTTTTGTCGGGAAGGAACGGAGCGGCGGGCCGGCGACGCAGGCCCATAGGAGCGGACAGAGAGGATGTGGAATGTTGCTCAGCAATTAAAATAGCAATGCATTTGCTGCAGAAGTCGGGGCGGAGTGGAACAGGACGAACACGGAGAGTGTGCAATCTGGGAGTAAGACGGGACCAAAAATGAGAACTTGTATTTCTTGTTCAGCATATTAAATGTATCGAATGGAATCAAAATCCTGACCTTCATGTCGAAATACGTATCGAACCGTGGCTAGAGTGAATCATATCCCCAGTGACAATGTATCGATTGTGTGAGATATCGCGATATTTTTTATTCTGATATCAATACTTTTGATGTCATGCAGATTTTGACCAAACAAAAGTTAAAAATATGATATGTTTTTTTATAATCATGATATATCGCTCTGTCATTTCATGCAATACATCGTTTATCGCTCTATTGGCGTATGGCAAGGTTATTGTTATTGTGAGCCATGTATTGTGAATCATATTGAATCTTGAAGTAATACAAACATAGTATATAAATATGAATAAAAAACAAAGGGAATAACAAAAAACAATGTCTAGCAAAAGTGATGGCAATGATACAAATGAGGAGAGAGAAATGTCAAGAGATCGGCAAACGTAAGGACTTTCGGAAAAATAGCTTATATAATTACTGACGTGTTATGTCAAATTGCAGGCATAGGCATTCAATTATATGGAATCTATTAACTTTGTAAAGCATTTAAACTTACAGACTATCGCATTTAAGAAGGCCGATCACTGTCTGGATAAAATAGTTCTTTAGTATGTGCCCTCTGCTTCTAGGCACAGCGCACCGTCCGCCGGAAGGGAGAGGCGGACGGCGTAGGTTTTTTGGGGCCTGTTTTTGATTTGGCCAGATCCATAATATCTCTGCACTGAATCCCAATCATTTTTCCACACCTCATAATAAGACAGTTCATGCGGTTGCAAGTTTTTTTTTTTTTTATGTCCATTAGCCTAAACAAGCAGAGAAATGAAAAGGAGAAAACGGACTCAAACAAATAATAGACCATTAAACGTTTTTTCATGGAGACACCGTCAACGTTAAAGCCTCTGCAAACCCTGTGTAGCTCATCTGTTCAGAATTCAGAAGTCATTTTCTCCCAGATAACAGCATCTTGTGCAGACGGTACAGTCTACAAATGTCATTCCACAAATGTCATTCTACAAAATGTTCAAGTCAGTTTCACTTACAGTACGTCGGCGAACATAAACAAATATGGCGAAATTATTATTTAAAAAAACATCGAAAAAACATCACCCCTGCAGTTAAAAAAAAAAAGTCTTCTGTTGAAGTCCACACCGTTTCTCAGTAATAATTACAACAATCTCGATCTGCAATAAATATAGACGAATATAGACCGAATATTCTGAATTCAACATATTCTCATTTCAAGCTTATGGATGTAGCTGTTGATTCTTACAAATTATGATTATACAAATGGTCATAGCATATTGGTCAAATCCTATGCAAAGTATTGTTTAGCTAGTATTTTATGTATCTGCTTTATTTAAGGGATTTCAAAACATGTGTTGTTGTTTTTTTGTTGCTACCAATCAGATATCGTTATTAGTGTGCAAACAATCTGATCAAAACGGTGAATCCGATAAGTGTTCATATGCATGCGTAGAAGAAAAGATACATGTGTACACGCAACCCTCATGTTATCGTGAAATTCATTTAACAGGTCGACGGTCGGTGCGTCTCATTTCTCTAGTCATTATCCGCCGCCTTGTTTCATCCGAGCTGAGGATATTCACATGAGACGGGCTTCAAAGTGTTTGCTAATGACACGTGCAGATGCAAACGGGCCTGTTTTTCTACAAACCACACGCACACAGGGAGAGCGAGTCTCATTTGGCGTCATCCATCCCCCTCCAAAATGAGTCAAAGTGATTACGAGCACAGGTACGAAACACATCTGGCGGCGATGAGAGATGTATGAGAATGAGGAGTGTATAGAGTCCGGATAACAGTAACGACGCTCGATTTCCACTTGGTACTGTGGTACTCTGGAGCAGACGACTTCCCAATGCAGTGTTTCCCAGTAATGCAAATGTTTTATGTTACGCTTATGTGGGTAACATAAAACACTTCAATTTTGGTTAATTGAAGTGGAAACTGAGAGATTTCACTTTGCGAGTGTTTTTCTCTAGGTTATCCGTTGTAATGAGAATGTTCCACATCCACCTCTTTCGCTCCAAAGGGCTCCATCTTCACCGCTCTTCGAATAAAATACGGATCTCGTCCATTTTCTGCTCCACAGTACAGATTAGGAATGTCCCGATCCGATATTTGTACTGGTCATACTGGCCGATACAATCCGATACAGTTTAAAAAATATATATTTTGTTATGATAATTAATTTGTAGACCATGTGCATATTACAGTAGTTACACCAACTTGGCAGTCTAGTACAGGCTTTAAACATGTAACATTTTGAATTAGAAGGTAATGTTGGGTAATATAAAGGCTAAACTATAATTAGAGCATTCAATGGCTCCTCACAAAACAACAGCAAAGCCGCACATATTATATTGTTTCAGCCTTGTGTATGTAAAGGCCTTCTGGGTCTATTGCAGTATGTTAAGGGGCTGTAAAAGACATGGGAACTACTAGGAGCACATGGCTAATCTCCTTTGTAAAAGCTAAAAGAGAGCACTGTAAAGGGAACAAGGATCTTTTCTCTGGCATGAATTTGTTTTCATCGACGGCTGATTGTCCTCAGTGAGTTTTAAAGCATCTGCTGTTAGCATTAGCATTAGCATTAGCAGCGCTGCGCTAAACCCAAAGGCCAGAGCCGCAACAGATTCTCTGCCGTCTTTTGGGTGGATCTGGCCCAATCCATTCTCTAAATCCGATCCAGTCCGATACACTCAAAATGCCAATACAGGCTACCAATGGCTACCAATATAGATATTGAATACCGGATCGGGATATCGCTAGTTCAGATCATACCAAGCAGGAAAGAGAACACAAGCAACATCCGAACACAGACTTTATTTTAAGAGAACATTTCATTCACCTTGATATTTCCACTCTGTAGGTGTTTATTATCACTTCAGGACCAGAACCAGAACACACATGTAGCAGAATGATCACATGAGGCGCCAGAACTTACTTTGAGACGAACGGGAACGGTCTGTTTCTACAAGTGAAATGTTCCCGTCTAAAGGCCAACACACACCCACACGCCGACTGGCATCATTTAGCCCAAACCAGTGGAATTCAGATACTGCGAAAATGTGAATACAGACATTTTCTCCGGTTCTGGGGGCGCAGCGGTGATCGAACCATGCCCCATTTCGATGTGCGCTGGCCTCTAGCGTTCACACAGCATCCATTGAAACCGCCCCGTGTCTCTGTCGGATTGTACCGTCCTCTGTGCGTGGTTTGGCTCAGATCCGGGCTCGATTTTTGGTCGCGAGTCTGTACCTGAACCCCGGTCTCTGGCGACTCGCGCTGACGGCCGTGATGCCAGTGCCTTTTTGTCGGTGAAAATGGTTATTGATTGTAATTGTTGTGGGCGGGGCCTGGGGACAGTATTTATTATTGTTGACTCAAATTGATCATATTTTTCTATGTAAGTGCTTTAAATAAATCTGCCCTTTTGTAAAAGCGCCGTCTCATTATTGGATTCCCCCCCTTGGCAACGGGCGACCTTTATCAGAGAAGTAATTATGTTCCTCTCGTCACATTAAAGCACGTTTTGAAGAGCATTGCCTTATAATCGGAACAGACTATACACACAAAGTCCACACATGACTTATTCCTGCGCTATTTTGAAAAATATGATTCATTATTTGAAAATGAGTCATGAATAAATAAAAACTTAGCGCTACTTTCACTTTGCGTTAGCTACAAGCTTCAAGACAAAAACACAGCCCTATGAACACGGGCCTTTCAATCCCGTGAAGTCGCATGAGACCCTGTGAATCCCTCACAAGAGAATAACTGGAGAGTGAGCGAATAATTGGAGAATCCAGTTGGAGGTCACAATGGATAGTCACATTTAAACATTCTCCATGTACATGTGAATTGACTCTCTTCAGAGTAACTTCAGGTGACAGTAACATGACACTAAATACAATGCGCTCTTTATATTCAGTAAAAAGGTGAAAAAGGAAAGCAGAATCCATGACTTCCTTCTTCACCTGTCGGGCTGTGACAGACTGAAGAGCAATGAGGCCTCAGGCTTTTTACTGATAACAAAGAGCACACTGTATTGTATTTTGTATTACATTGTTACTGTCACTCATGGTGTCTGACCTGAAGTCTAAGCCAAGGCAACTTTATTTATACCACACATTTTGTACACAAGGCAACTCAATGCGCCAATGCTGGGGGGTAGATTTTGAAAAGAGGGCCGGCAAGTAAAGAGTGAATCAAATCAAATTACAATCTCGATTTGAATGATCACTAGAGCTTCCATGGTGTGACATTTACACTGGTACTGAAAAAAAAGCTTGATTACTTGGAAAATAGAACAAAAAAAAATACATTTGCTGTCCAGCCTAATGTACAGCTGCTCTGAGGTTTTGAAGGTTGGGGTGACCTGGTCTGCCTTCAGCGGTAATTATAGCGAGACAAAAGCTTTTCATGAAAAAATATTAAACAGGTCAGAGCTCCGGAGCCGTCATGTGTAAAATTAGTCCTTTCTGAGTCGTCCGTTTGTAATGAAATCATTTTTTGAGAGGAGAATGAGGGAGTCCCTGAAGGTTCAGAAATCACCTCACAGGAACCTCGCAACACAGAGAAACGTTCAGGAAGAGCGGGGTTTCTGGGCCAAAACAATTTACTGAACGAGTGAACAAATGAACAGGGATTTAAATGTAATTATTGTTTCAACATTTAACTTTTAACATTGTTGAAATGACAAGATAGTCACATAACGTTAAGGTTCTAGAGCAGGGGTGTCCAAACTTTTTTTTTTCTCTGAGGGCCACATACAGAAAAATATACAAACAACTGGGCCGCACTCAGTAGAGGTCAAATATATAACTTCACCTCTATTGTATTAAAGTTAGCAAATTCAATAAAATGTTAACTATGCTTTTTAATTGAATATGCAGGGCTCCAAGTTTACTTTTTTTCTTGGTAGCGCTTGTGCTCATATAATTCTAAAATTTAGGAGCACAGTTAAAAATTTAAGAGCACAACCAAAAAAAATAAAAATAAAAATTAACATATCACATGCCACTTCCAGCCTTCTGTTGCATTTTAGATGTATTATTTTAGCTGTTTGCATTGATTTTGTGCCTCCCAACCCCCGACTTTCTATTAATGGATTTTCATTTATTTTTAACTAAAGAAAAAAGGTAATGCAGAGCGAAATAACAGTTACTCACCAGCACAGACTGAGATGTATAGCCCACAGTAACTTAACATGAATCCCTTAAAAAACTAATTAACATCAACTGACTGAATTTATTAGGAATTGTGATTATTAACACTGTGTTCATTACTGCAACAGTATCGTTGCAGATTAAATAAACACATCTCCCATTTACTTCTGTCAAGAAATAATGATTTCCCCACTGTGGCTGAAATTTTCAGCCCTTATATTCAATCTTGCGTTTCTTTTTCTCTGCCATCTTTTGTTTGTCTTTTGGATTTTTTTCTTTGTTGCTCTGATTTGGCCGGCGCCACTGCCTTGTTCAAGACTGCAGCGCGAACGAGCGTTAAGACTGAAAAATACATGCAGTCAAGCGCTTGTTTCATATGTGGGACATATTCAATTATATACCTTCTTTTTTTAAATTATTTTTATTTTTTATTTGCAGCAGGCCATTTAAAATTGGGCCGCAACAGGCCCGCCAGCCGTAGTTTGGACACCCCTGTTCTAGAGTAATAAACTCAAACTATTAATGGAAACAATGCTAATGGAAAGTAAGGTGTGACCAAAGGATTGGGAATAACCAAGTCTTTTCCTGAGGGCTGTGGACTGAAGCGCCACTAAAGATGTCCATGAGGAATGACCTGTCACAGATGTTTAAACATTAAAGCGTTTGAGGTCTGGACATCTCTGCTCAGACTGCTGCCTCCGTGACCAGACCCCGGACAAAGCAGAAGAAGACGGATGGAAATGAGCTTGTCCTCAATCTGGTGCAGATATTTTTTTAATGTGACTAAACAGTTTTTACTGCCTACTAGTGGTGATCTAGTGAGCGCTCTCAGCTAAATATTTATTGATTTGGTCAGGACAGTGCATGTTAATGAACATACATGCATGTAAACACGCCACACCAGACTGTAGCCTTAGGCTATTTTCCATCTGTTGTCCCATGTAAAAAAGTTTTATAGGATCATTTGAGGTTCAAAGGATGTGTACTATCACCATGGGGAATCGGTCAGAATGTAATACCAGGAGGAAACCCTTTAAACAATATTTACTGAACAAAGAATTTGGTTAACAAACAGATAATTTAGGGCATGGCAGAAATACACACATGGGTTTCTGCAACAAAACAAACACAAGAATAAGATAGTAACTCAAACAGGCTGTTATATAATACAAAGCTAAATACATGTGCATAACAGAAACTCTTACCAAATGTGAGGATGCTAAGGGTGCAGGCTTCTTATAGTGATTGCAAAAGGTCAGGGTAATTAACCAAATTAAAGTGAGGCAAGTATGGTAAGTACAACATGAACAAAATAAATGTGACAAATGAAAACCTTTACAACAGCCACCCCCAGATTTCTAGTGGAAATATGAAATTAATCAGGGGGTGCAGGGAGAAGGAAAGCGTGAGCTACAGGCCGGACATAAGGTTTGACATTGAACTGACCAGTTTGACTAGACAGGAGAAGGATCACTTTGGCCTTGCTGACTGGACACTTGAATTTGAGAGTCCACTCTCTCTCTCTCCAGTTTAGGAGAGCAGGTTTGTTTATTTGGCATTTCAAGCGAGTCTTCAGGAGGGAAGGACGTGACTTTGAAGGTTTCCAGGAATAAATAATAATAAATGAATAACTTTATGTTTTAATTTCCTCAAAGTTGCCACCCTTTTGTTCTTGGCATTTTCTCAGTGAGCGTCAAAAGGTCGTCCCTGAAAAAGTTGGAACAGTCTGGGAAGTGAAAACCGTTTCTGGTGACGACATTGTGAAGCTCATTGAGAAAAGGTCAAAAGTGTGGAAGAGCGTGGTCGCTTCTAACTTCACCCCGTTTGGAGCCATAGGAATATACTGGGAGAGGCCAAATGCTAACAACATCGTTGGTCTTATTTCATGACTGAGGGCACACAGTTCTTCCATACTGAGATATGTTCTTACCTGAGCTTAGACAAGTTGATACACACCTGTCTGGTCTTTGTGGGTGCCCGTGGAAGAGTGTGGTAGCTTCCAACTTCACCCCTGTTTGGAGCCATAGGAATATGCCGGGAGAGGCCAAATGCTCACAACTTCTTTGGTCTTTTTGCGTGACTGAGCGCACGCACAAACACCAGACAGGTACGCATCAACTTGTTTAAGCTCAGGTAAGAACATATCTCAGTATGGAAAAACGGTGGCCTTTTCCTTTAAAGGAATATTTTGTTAATAGTTACCCACCAATGTTATATTATATGTTGGACTTTTAAATAGATTTCAATATAATAGAAATAGAATAGATTTAAATAGGATTTTCATTTTGTTAAACTGTTCAGCAAAAGGAAATTATTTCATCTTTATTTATTATTACAAATTATGTCAAAATCTCGTCTCGTTCATCCAATCTCGTGTCTCATCTCGTGGAATTTGTGTCTCAGCCCACCCCTAATAAGATATTCTACGGATCTGTGTCTCATAAATTCACTATAATTACAAAAGAGCTTTGAAACAAATAAATGACCCCATCATCTGATTTCCATGCGCTCACACAGTTTCACTTTTGTGGCGTGACAAACGCAGCTGCACATGGTTCTTTTGGGACTCTTCCTTTTTCAACAATACAAATGATCACGCGATAAAGGACTCTCTGCACATTGGATTATTGAACCTGTCGCTGACTTCACATGTTACAACTCATAAGACGGGACAGCTGTTTACCATGGGTCCTACATTTTTTACCATTAGCCTATGTGAGCTTTTATGCCCTATGAGGCAACTCCTGATATTGGGCTATACAAAACCATTGATTGATTTCTAACCGCGGAAATTGTAACACCAGTTCATCTGGACATCCCTAGATCTCAGTGGGACTTTCCTGGTTAAATGAAGGTCACACAAACAGTCGGAGGAGCATTATTTCTTCTCATCTCATACCGCACGCTCAACCACACTGCCAATGCTTGCGCAGCCACGTCTCCAGCAGGCTGCACCCACAACCCCCACCCCCCCGGTCGGCACCAAAACGTTAATGCACAGTTTGTGTATCCTAAAGACTTTGATTATTTCATCTTACAGCCCCCACCAGACTAAACTATACTGCTTAGCCTAGTGTTCTGCGATGGGCGCACTCAGCATTTCGCCCGCAGCCCCGCAGTGAAGACAAAAGGCCTGTTTGTTTGCTTGGCGGAGGAGGAGACAGAGATGAAGCGCCTGGGGGAGATGGAAGTATCCTCTGTGTGCTGACAACACTCTCCGCTCAGATTAACTTGGGGGAGAGGCAGGAGAACCACCCTCCCGCCTTATCAAAAAAAAGAAAAAAAACACTTCATGGGCCATTACTCTGAGTGGAGACAGCAGGAGGGAGGAGGACGAGGTGGTGACGCTGCAGAGGGAAGTCTGGGGGAATCTGACACACATTTCCGCAGATATTGGCGCTATCGTCAGCTGTCAGGGCGATTCAGAGCGTGAAGACATGACGTGTTGACGGCGCTGAAGCACATCCACACACAGACACGAGGAGGAGACAGGCACAAAGCACGCCGATTGGTGACGGATTCATTCAAGCCGATCAAAACACTGGCTCATTTTTATAAAGATGCCAGTCTGCACAGCAAATGTCCCAGTGTTAATTTGACATTAAAAAGTGAGTGTGTCCCTAGGTCTAACGAATGAGGGCAGGTGGTCTTCGAGGATCAGTGACTGATATATTCTGATACATATACAACATACAGTATATATTGCAGCTAATGTAGGGTCATGTGTGTCCCAGTCCCTCTGAGTCATGGTGGACCATGACAGATGCTGTGGCCTGTGGTAGATCTAGTTTTACTTTGGAGACAATAGTTACAATATTTAAACTGGTGCAGAAGAAAGGAACCTTCAAGTTCACTCTACTGTAACATGGGTTTATCCACATCAGTCCTGCTGAAACCATGACTCAGATGGACTGGAACAAACATGAGTCTACAGTACGGGCCTATCTGACCAGAGAAGTTGTGGTGACTGGCAGTCTGCGCAACTTCTCTTCAACTGATTGACTTCATTGATTGCGTGCATTCAAAGGGCCTATCTCACCGGCCTGGAGACAAATTGGAGACTCGAGTTGCTGCTGGTCACGGAGATGTCTCTGAGACGCCCCCTGGACATAAGGCGAGTCTATAGTCTTGGTGAAAACGAACATATTCTATTTCAGCTGCATGGTCTCTGAGAGGTCTCCGAGAGGTCTACGCTGTTTCAAGCGGTTGTGGCAATACTGTGAACACTATTTGTTGTCCTCAATCTGTGAAACGTTTCTGTGACATCCCTGCAACGTTTCCGAGACCTGTCGGATACCAAGGAGATCTCAAAAGACACATGGAGTCTCTTTGAGATCACCTTGAACATGTTTTCACTGAGACTAGCTTATCTCCAGGGGACATCTCAGAGACATCTCCGGAACCAGCTCTTGTCTCCAACTAGTCTCTAGGCCGGTGAGACAGGCCATTTAGCGTCAATATCCTTTTTTTTAAATAAATATATATTTTTTAAATTATAATTAAGTAAAAACTAGATTTACCACAGTCCTAAGTATGTCAAAAGAACAAAGTTACAACATGGTCGGGACCCAAGACCATTTACAGTGGGATTTCTTTTCCTATTTCATGACTGAAAAAGTAGGAAAACACTACCTGAAGCATGTTTAGGAAAGCTTTGAGTCATACAAGAGTTCTCCATCCACTCAAACAAAGTTTCGTGAGTCGTTATTTGCAATCTGTACTTTACGTCACCCAACAAATACAGATCGGAGCTGCAGTAGCTAGGTTTGATGAGGGAATATAACATGGGAGTAAAATCCAGTCCCTGTCATTTCAATGGAAACCTTTCAGATACCAAAATTAATCATGTTGTCTTTTCATTGGCAAATCTTTATAAAAACAAGCCAGACTTTTGAACTAAACAGAAAGATGTGGCTCTTGTTTAAATCCCATCACTATACTTTCAAGTTCCATGAGGAAATTCGTTCTTGAAATATCTACACCGCCCCCGCCCGATCCATCAGAACTGGCCCCGTGGCGAGGTCCAAGGCTTCCCTTTGACAAATTATTCCAGCAGCACATCATTAGTTTGTCTGCGCTTTATTCCAGTCTGTCGTGCTTGAATCGATAACGGCGCATCAGATGACAAAAGATGAAGACGGATGCTGCCCTTTAGCCACAGAGATTAGCACAAAACGCCATCCTCTCCACACGTGTTTGGGTAAAGTCACACGGACCATGGGCTTTCAAATCACGTATGAAGAGTAGCGCGTTGCAGAGAGACCCACACACAGGCACAGGCAAATAAGTGCGGAACAACGTATCATTATTCATTAAACTTTGGTGTTTCAGAGCTTTCGAGGACCTGGGATGCTGTCCTTATGGAAGTATGAACATGGCACAAAGGCCTATTTAAAGGGATACTGGAAGCATAATACTGTACACAGGAAATAAGCTAATTTTGGAATCTAGTCCTTTTATTTAGTATTAGATAATTGAATGTCCTTAGAAGGAAATACATTTGCATAGGGTGAAAATATACACAAATACATGCATGAAAGAAGAAGGGTAAGAAAAAAGCATCAGGTCCGAGCACAAACCACACCCATACCATCGATTTCACGTCCAGCCCGTTGTGTGGAAAAAAACGTTTTTAAATATTCGCTGTATTATTCTTCAACACATCCAATTCAACAAATTCTAAATTCAGAGTGTAAACATTTAAATACATAAATTCACGTTTAAAATATTCAAATGTAAAAGACTTTAAAGTCAACAGTTGAAATTCAGTGAGTGAAATTCACAGTAAAAAAAGTCATATGGAACATCCCGGACGTCAAGACATGAGCAATCGATTCCTGGATGACTGAGAGCCCAGACGCAGGATGTTTCCCATTGGCTTGAGTCTTTTGTGGGCGGGACTTACAAATTCACACTCTGAATTTCTGCTGAATTGAAGAGCTTGATTTTTTAAATATTGAATATTTTAAGGGTGAATTTTTTCCATTTGAATTTTTCATTTTGAACATTTTTAATTAAATGAATATTTGGTGTCTGAAATTTGAGGGCAAAACTATTTAAAATTATGTTACAAAATACAAAGCAGAACATTCACAGACAATTAAAATTCACATACTGATGACAAAAAACAATTCGATACAATTGCAGTTTGCGAGTGTTTGAATCAAAGGCTATGATGGTGAACAATCTTCCCTAAATCTACGTCCCGTTGGTCAGGTACGAGGCTGGTGCAGCCAGTCCTTTAATGTATTCCACCTATTCGCTGCTTCGTACTTCCCACACCACCCATACTCACTCTCTGGACATTAGTATTCTCATCCTTTCCCCCGAACTGACTGGATCCTGAGCATTTTGCAGTGTCCGAACTTTGCTACGACATAACCCGAATCAAATATAACACACAACTCTGGGCTTTGGAATGTACTTTTGTTTGGTTCATTTTGTGTTCAACAACAGAAACAGACATGCACATATTCCACGTCACTGTAAATATTCTCGATGCATTTTTACTTCTACTTCAGATCCCTGAACTAAAGGTTTTCAGTTTGAGTTCACTGTGTTCAAAACACTCATTTGGGGAGGACATCTATACATCTGTGAATTTGACAAGACAAATATCATCGGTTTCACCAAGATTATAAGCTTACTGTATATTAGCCTGGCCTTAGCCATCCGTAAACTCCGGTCAATTATATTTTCCCTGCATGTACGTCTGGGTTTGATCTCAGTGGCTGCGTTTCATCGGATGAATTTCAACCTACCACTCGGCGAGCGGGGGAGGCGGGTGTTGTCGGTGATGTCAAGCATTTGCGCCGCATTTGCTGGTTGTAGTTCGGCAATGGCGGCAGATACGAACGTAAAGGTAGCTCTTCAATCCGTTCTGGCTCAGCTCCCAAATATCCAGAAATTATAACTGAAGCCTTGGAATACGCAAGGAATGCTCCCAAGAGTTATGATAGCTCGCTTCACTCAACACGGCCGCACTACATACGTCACGACCACACGATAGCGAAAGTCAGATCCAATCGTTTCAAAGGAGTTCACCCCTCCCACCTGTTAACGGAGCTAAATTGAGAAAGTCCAGACCCTCTGTACGAAACGAAATGAGTACGAGGGGATGGTAAAACCAGGCTAAGCTTATATAGAAGTACTGTCACTGTTGAGTTTATAGGAAAAGGGCGTCACCAGGAGACTTTTTCCATGCAGTAGCTCCGCTAAAATCAAACCTGGAGACTTGCCTTATCTCCAGGGGACGTCTCAGAGATACACCTTGAACATTAGGCAAGGCAAGGCAAGGCAAGTTTATTTGTATGGCACATTTCATGTACATGACAACTCAATGTGCCTCACAGCAACACCAAACACAATAAAAAATACAATAAAAAACATTAAAAACACAATAAAAAACAAAAAAACAAAAGATTTGTCATGTTTACAACCCTAAACGTAAAGATTTTATTTTGAATTTTTTTACTGAAAGTTCACACACAAGTAACAGACAACTGTGAAGTGAAAGCAAAAATGATACATGATTCTGTTATTTTTCAAAAAATAGAAAAGTGAAAAGTGGGGCGTGCATAAGTATTCATACAGCATGAATTAATACTTTGTGGAAATCTTGTGGGGTATGACTCTACAAGATTTGCACATCTAGAGACTGACATTTTAGCCCATTCCTCTTTACAAAACAACTCAAGCTCTGTCAAATTAGAAGGAGAGCGTTTGTGAACAGCAGTTTTCAGGTCTTTCCACAGATTTTCAATAGGATTTAGGTCAGGACTTTGACTGGGCCATTCTAACACATTAATATGTTTGTTTTTAAACTATTCCATTGTAGATTTAGCTTTGTGTTTAGGGTCATTGTCCTGCTGGAAGGTGAATCTTCGCCCCAGCCTCAATTGTCTTGCTGACTCCAGCAGGTTTTACTCCAAAATGTCTCTGTATTTGGCTCCATCCATCTTCCCAACTATTCTTACAATATTCCCAGTCCCCACTGAGAAAAAGCAGCCCCATAGTACGATGCTCCCCCAACCATATTTGACACTGAGGATGGTGCACTCAGGACGATGAGCAGTGTTATGTTTGCTCCATACATAACGTTTTGCATTTGGGCCAAAAAGTTAAATTTTTGTCTCATCTGACCAAAGCACCTTCTTCCACATGGTAGCTGTGTCCTCCATATGACTTCTAGCAAACTTCAAACAGGATTTCTTATGGCCTCCTTTCAATAATGGCTTTCTTCTTGCCACTCGTCCATGAAGGCCAGATTTGTGTAGAGTACGACTTATAGTTGTCCCATGTACAGATTCCCCCAGCTCAGCGGCAGTACGTCGCAGCTCCTCCAGAGTTATCTTAGGGGAACTTGGTTGCATTTTTGACCAGTGCTCTCCTTGTTCGGTCTGTTAGTTTAGAAAAATAAATAAAAAGATAAATAAATAAATACAAAAGTTGGAACGTTAGTTTCTGTGGACGCCCGTGTCTTGGTAAGTTCGCAGTGGTGCTATACTCTTTCCATTTCCGAATGATGGATTGAACAGTGCTCCGTGAGATGTTCAAATCTTAGGAAATCTTTGTATAACTTAACGCTAGGGTAGGGTATTGTTCGTTTTTTTTCAATACCACTACTTTAACGATACCTGCTTTTCGGTACCTATGTCATTGTAATTCAATTAAAATAACGTGTATAAAAAAGGGTCGTTCAGGAAAAAGTCCTAAAACAGCAAAACAGAAGCTCCACAGGCCGCAGCAGCGTCACCTGTAGCATTGTGTTTTAAGCACAATTTCCACTTAAGCAGTGATAAAAAGAAAGAAAGGACATTATTACCTCCTGAGCTGCAGAGACAGGACAGATCCACATCATGACACGGTTTTCTTTCAGATAAACTTTTCTAAACACACTGCGCTTTGACGAAGTGAAAGCACTTTCCCGTCAAAGATCTTTACACAGTGTGAGCGCTCACTCTGCCACTAATAATCTACAAAAACTGTATCAAAAATGTCTAATACAGAGTGAGCGCTCACTTTTACACAAACAATCTTTGATATTCCCCTCGCTGCAGCTGCTTGTAAAGTTGTAAACAACAGCACAGTAAACTCAGCCTCCTCCGTGGGTCTGTCGCTAAAGGTAAAGACGTCTTTCTTGTTGTCACTGCTCTGTTTTGTTTTTCAATTTGCCTAAAAACTAAAGATTCTTATTCAGTCCTGGTTTATAATAACTGGTTTAGTTTGGCTCTGGGTTTTACAACCGGTGTATGTCCTGGTTTAGTCCAGGCTCTGTCCTGACGCAGCCCGCGGCTGGGCCATCTCTATTACAAAAGTTTAGTGCGTTATAGCTTTGCTTCGCTATAAGTTATAGTTTTACTTCGCTCCATTTGCGCTGAAGCGTCTCATTATGAGCGCACACGTTCATGTTGCTTTTTTTAGACTCGCTGTGGGTCATATATTGACGTCTGGAGAGAACAAGAACCGAAAGTTGGCACCGAAAGAATTTTAGTTTTTCAAACCCCGACCGGAGCTTTTCGGTCGGTACCAAGAAGGCACCGTTTAACGGTACCCATTCTTACTTAACGCTGCTTTAAACGTCTCCACAACTTTATCCCTGACCTCTCTGGTGTGCTCCTTGGCCTTCATGTTGTTTAGTGACCAATACACTGTCCATAGCTCTGAGGCCCTCACAGAACAGCTGGAATTATACTGAGAGTAGATTACGCACAGGTGGCCTCTATTTAATGGTTAGGGCAAGGTGTGAACATTCTGCAGTCATTAGGAATGTTATAAAGGTAATTTAATGGACTCAGAAAATGCTGTATGAATACTTATGCACGCCCCACTTTTCACTTTTCTATTTTTTGAAAAATAACAGAATCATGTATCATTTTGCTTTCACTTCACAGTTGTCTGTTAAAATTCAAAATACATCTTTATGTTTATGGTTGTAAACATGACAAAATGAGCAAAAGTCAAAGGTGTATTAGTACTTTCGCAAGGCCCTGTATATTTGTGACCAGCGGCGATTCTCTAACTAGTCCCCAGGGCGGTGAGATAGGCCCTTTATCACGCCTTCTATTCATCTCTATTACAGTATATCGCCCCACCTCTAGCTGTAACACCACTTGCATTCCCTCTAATGCTATGACTTGCTGCTGTTATTTAGGATATTCCTTCAACGCTCTTTTCCCTGGCCTGTTGTTGCTTACTTCGATGATTCACGATCCTCAAAGTGTTGGTGACGTTGCATTTTCTCGTACATTCTGATGTGATGCGTCCACCATCCACACGTTTCTCTGCAGCTTAGGAACAAACAAACGTTAATGCCTTTAATTAATGACCCCGCAGGCCCCAACCAATCAGAGGCGTCAAAGAAACCCTGGCAACTTTTTAAGCTCCGCTGAGCTGTCCGGTCTTATCTGCGTTTGGCCAATTTGTTTTTTCGGGTCGCGCGGCGCCTCATTGACAGCAGCTGTTTACTCCGTTAAAAGTACGGAACAGTGCACATTAATTAGTTGCGGACAGTTCTGAGACTGTGCCAGGGTTCGCCTCAGAGGCTTTTTCAGATGTGTCGTTTGAATTGGCTGCTTGACCTTTACAGTAACAAGCGACAAATTTGAATGGATTACACACGAGACGGAGGCGGCACAGGGAGAGAATGTCTCGGTTCAATCACTGGCGGACGACGTGGAAGCTTTTGGTGTGCAGCATGAAGTCAGACATCAGACATTTTCATATGCACTTTCACTTGTAAAGGTCCAGCCCACATGGGCCAACACACATGGGGCCCACATGGAAACTGCGGACAAACCGACTTGGGACCCAGGTGGGCAAACCCAAGCAGAGCCCATATTTTTTTGCTGGCTGGGATATTATACATATATTAGATATGTTGTTTGAGGTTTGTATCTGTTAACCTTCCTCGTCATATTTACACAGCATTTTTTCTTTCTTATGATTTGTACATTATTTCATTGTTTCTCATACTTTATCACTGCTGAAACTTCAGTCGTGACAGTGATCAGTCTCTCAGTTACTCAATACTCTATTACTTTAAGTACTGTAGCATTTTCTCCAAGTAGTCTCTTGAGTACCTACTGTATTTGGGTCATGACTTTTGACTTCTTCTCGAAGTTCGAAGTACTTTAGTTAAACCAGAGGCGAGACGTGTACAATAAGGTACAATAACGTCTACAAATATCCCAACTCTGGCCAGTGCAGACTGTCAGTGTGCCCTTAGGCAAGACACTTAACATGCGTCTAGTATCTGCTGGTGAATGTGTGCGTGAATGCAAATGCGGGACAAAGTAGACTGGGGCTGCAGTCGATGCTTCAGGTGCAGTGTTCATTTTGACAGCATATTCTAGCCTCTTAACACCCGCCTGAACCAAGCACATTTTCCACAGTTTGGCTTTACCCAAATCTAAAAGCTTCTTGAAAAAAAGTGTCAAAATGGCGACAGTGACACACGCAACAAAAATGTGTCCAAAAAATTGACAAAAAAGTGATGAAACTATGGCAAGAAAGCGACAAAAAATTAAAAAAGCTACAATAACACAACACAAAAAGCAATGAAAACATGATCTAAAAACCAACGGTAAAACAGAAGCAACAAAAACGTGACAAAAATGTGTCAACGGCGCAAAACAAAATTGTGACCAAAAAAAACAATGAAAATGTGACAGAAACGCATCGACAACGCAACAAAAATGTCATTATGAGGTTTGTAGGTCTTAGCCTCCAAATGCGCCATTACACTGGCCTAATTCACCTTATTCCACACCGCCCACTTTTGCCTTGTCTCGGCACTTCCGTTGTATTGACACTTCCGGTAGAGCTGGACTGCAGATGGAACATAGCTACTTCGCTAAATCTGGTACAAATCATCTCTTCTTTTGTAAAGACTAATGGTTTTGTACACTGTGCCTGTTTCAATAAACACTAAACATAACATAGCACGAAGCCCGATCATTTAAGCGGAGAACAAGGGAAAATGTCCGCCACTAAAATCTGATGTTTGTTTAGTAGATTGATTTGTGTAAAATGTCCAATGTTCATTTGCACCAACAAGTCAACACTGCACCGTTTCTCTGTGTGGCCTAAACTTGGCTTTGTTTTCGTATAGTAACTGATTTTATCTGGACTTCGCCAGTCCCATGTTAAAGGGATATTTCAGGATTTTTGACATAGGGCCTCATTTCCTAGTTATAGAGTGTTGTTGATTTCTGGAGATTTTTATTTATTTTTTAATTCATGCAGTCCTTATATCTGAAGAGTTTAGTGGCGCTAGGCTAGTGCTAGGCTAGCGCATTTCTACGGTAACAGCTAGCCTGCATTAAAAACAGTCTGGCGCACTCCACAGTGCACCTGAGGCAAATCACTTATAACACCAGACTAACGATATAAATGTCTGTGTCGATAGAGTAATTTTAACCATTTTGCATTTAAAATAACTTGTATTTGAGCAGCATCAGCTTCGTGGTTGTAAGCTACGCAGCGACGGAGTGATCGGCTAGAAAATAGTCCCTCAAAATGCGGTAATTCATGTGATGCAAGGTCAGTTATATTTCAAAAATGATTCAATCAACAGACATTTATATTGTTAGTCTGGCGTTATAAGTGATTTGCCTCAGGTGCACTGTGGAGTGGGTCAGACTGTTTTTAATGCAGGGTAGCTGTTACCGTAGAAATGTGCTAGCCAAGCCCTAGCCTAGCACCACTAGACTCTTCAAATAAGGACTGCATGAATTAAAAAAAAAAAAAATATATATATATATAGGGATGGGACGGTATGAGATTTCCACGGTATGATAACCTTGACAAAAAATACCGCGATATCACGGTATACCGTGAAATTGCGTGTTTTATATTTAAAAAGTAAAAACAGGGTTCGCATTTAACAAACAGGGTTTGTTTATGGTACATTTGTAATTGGTTATGACTTGACATGTTGCTAATGATCAATAAAGTGTACTATTATGACTTATTATCCAAAATAACACTTTAAACAAAGGGATATTTTTACCTTAATCACTTTAGTCACAGACGGAGCATGTTCGCTGATGCTCTAATCACTGCTTGTTCGATGTCTTCCCAAAAACGTCCAAAGGCAGGCTTGCCATTATAATTTGCTGCTTGATTGCTTACTAAAGTAGTCTGCGCATTCAATTTCATATTTTAAAAAATAATCCTAATAGTATACAAAAAGTGTCGCATCAAGCGGTCAACAAACTTGTGCGTGTCTAATAATTGACCGACTAGCAAACTGCATCAGGTAAAGGTTCCACCTATGTCTAACCCTTATCCTGCAGTGACGCCTAGAGGGTAAAGAATAATCATGTTATCTGCGTATGCGATGCATCAGATTATTGTTTGGGGAGAATTTAGTGGAGTAGCACGTAGGTTTGTTTACATCACATAGTAGCTAGTAGTAGTAGCCCTGGCGGCGTGTGACAGCGAGTGGAGTTTGGAGCTAAATGAAAAACAGTGCGTCTTTGATGAGCATTTAGCAAAGGAAGGCTGAGCGTCTTCTGAAAAATAACACGTAAAACAGTGTTGTCTAGAGCGTGTCTACACGCTGTCGTTCATCAGACAGCGTGATGATCAGACACGGATGATGAACAGTCCAAACCACAAAGCTAACAGGTTAGCGTAACGCGAACTACAGAGCTAAAGCGCTAAACAGCTGCTTCTCAGCCGCACTTGGTAGCTTTTAACGCAATAGATCCAAACAAAGCTTAATCTCAGAGGCAGTGTTCATGTTCACGGAGGAGAGTGACTTTTTACTCTGCTGCTACGGGCCGTGTTCAACAGGGTGACGGCCGAGAGAGAGAGAGAGAGGGAGAGGGACTGCGCCGCGGGTTCAGGTGAGGAGCAGCGGAGCAGAAGGGGAGAGCGGGGGTTTGCACGGAGCGCAACTTTTTTTGGGGCAAAAATGGCATATAAAACATGCATTTTTAATACCGTCAGACAGGGAATCCTCACGGTAGTGATACCGTAGCATTTTGATACCGTGGTATACCTTGAAACCGGTTATCGTCCCATCCCTATATATATATATATATATATATATATATATATATATATATATATATATCCAGAAATCAATAACACTCAGGATAAGTAGGAAATTAGGCCCTATGTTAAAAATCCTGAAATATCCCGTTAACTGATAGAAGAAAAGGCCCGGACACAATTCATGGCCGAGCCCATGCAAACATCTGGAATAAGGTGAATAGGCTGTAAACTCCAGTCAAGAAGCTTTTAGATTTGGATAAAGCTGAACTTGAGAAATGTACTTGGTTAAAACAGGGGTAAGAGGTTAAAATGTCATTTAGTTTTAGTCATGACAAGATTTAGTCAAGTAGTTTTCTTCAATTCTAGTCTAGTTTTAGAATTGCTTATGCGATTAGTCAACTAAATCTATGATACAACATAATCAAGGTTCTCTGCTTTATGTTTGTTCTCCCACATGGACAAAGCACAAGGCTGTTACTTTGGCAGATAATTTAAATGATATAAAGCTCTTTGGTCATTGGAAGTCTGGAGGATTTTAGTCTCATCGTATTTAGTCATAGTTTAGTCAACAAAAATGTCTAGACGTAGTTTTAGTCTCACAAACAGCTTCTAATTTAGTTTTAGTCTAAATTTTATATGACAAAATGTGTTAGTTGATGAAATTAACACCGTTTAGGTATCTCATGTTTTCATTGCATTGCTCAGACGAAAAATAAAAGGCCAAATCCGGTATTTGAAATAAAATACACAATAAAAGTGACCACCAGGAACTGTTCTGATCTGGGGTTTGCTGCAGTTGGTCCAAAGAATGACATTTCCCTGAACATCTTGAATGACCAGGTTATTCCATCGATGGGCTTCTTCTTTCTTGATGGCACTGGCACATTCCAAGATGACGAGACCAGGATTCCCAGGATTCATGGAGCTCATGTTGTGAAAGAGTGGTTCAGGGAGTGTGAGATGGATTGGCCGCCGCAAAGTCTGGATCTTAATCACATTGAGAATCTTTGGGAGGTGCTGGAGAAGGCTTTGGTCACACTCTCCCATCATCAGTACAAGATCTTGGACATATCCTGGATGTTTATGACATATATTTTGTTCCATTCATTCCAGTTTCCAGGTTGATGAGCTACATGATACTCCTCAGGACTGTGTTACTCTTTAGTTACACCTTCTGTGGTTCAGGAAGCAGTCTGTACGTCGCTCACTAAAGAAGCCACACTTCGGAAACGCGCGCCCGCTCCCCCGTTTGAGGGACCGGTATCTGTGTGAAGTGAGCGGTGATGTATCGCCGCGCCTCGTCCTTGTGCCTGTTCCTCCGTCGTTTGGCTCAAAGACGCCGCTGGCCTGAATTTAAATGAGTTAATCAATTTGGAGCTGCTGCCGCTTGTGTGTCAGGGTGTCGCGAGCGGAGAGAGATAAGAGAGAGGACAGGAGGGAGAGAGAGAGGGAGTGTGGAGATTAAAACTACGCAAATAAAGCCAAGGAGAAACAGAGAGGCAGGTGCAGGCAGCAGGAGACGGGTTTGGTCTTTCCACAACAAGCCGATATCCCAAACCCATGTAAATTAGCTCCATATTTAAGGGGAAGACACAGTCGGTGCTTTCAATTTTCAGGTTTCAGGCCAGTGTGCGCTCCTAGAATATAAACTTTCACTTGAAAACAAATATACTGACATAATCTTTACAATAATTTGCATACCTTTTGCACTTCTTCAATGTTTTACCATAAATGTATATGGAAAGTTGTCATTTCAAAAGCCATTTTCTCATAACTTTGCTGTTTTATGTTTGGAATGAGGCACAGAAGGCTTTGTGTGTGGACAGTCTTAACTGTTTAAATCCCTTGTCAAGGAGTATCCACCATGTGAATGCTCATATTAATGCTGTTGTAATTGTTTTAAATGACTCAATGAAATTGTAAAACTGTTCAAACAGGTCTCTCTAGCAAATGAGACATTGGGCCCGATCTTGTGCCTGGCGCATTCCTCTGGCAAACTGAGTGGTGGATATTGCGCTATTCGCCTTCGCCACTTCTGAGAGGGCGTCACAAGAAGAGGTGACTACTCTGATGGGAGCCCAGCTGACATTCATTTCTGCATTTACATCGCGCTGCCTTGTGTTCTTCCTTAAACCTTAGGCTCTCACAGGTCAAACTAAAAACTTTATTTACCCCATCATGAGCTAAACAATGTTCATGTCTCGAGAAAGAAAGACTAGTTCTGAAGTTCTGTCTAAAGCAGAATCTCCATGACTTCTTTGTTCACCTGTCGGTCTGCGACAGACTGAACAACAATGAGGCTTAAGCAAATTGTATTTTGCGTCATGCTACTGTCACTCATGGTGTCTGACCTGAAGTGTAACTCTAAAGAGAGTTAATGTAACTCAGAGGAGTGTTGACTCAATATGACATATTGGGCCAGATCTTGTGGACTGCGCAAACGTCCAAGTGGCACAGCTGTTGCGCTATGTGCCTGAGCCACTTGCGAGAGGGCATCGCTTATAAAAAGAGAAGACTCGACTGAGGCGTGGTTTATTACAAGCAGCACTGAGAGCAGAGCTCTGATGGCAACCTCACATTCATTTCCACGATTACATCGGGCTGCCTTGTGTTCTTCCTTATAAATAAACTTGACCTTGACCTTAAGCATTATAGGTTCTCACAGGTCAAACTTTATTAACCCCATAGTGAGCTAAACAATGTTTGTGTCCTGAGAGAAAGAGATGTAGCCTACAGCCGGTCCTGCTGTGGCGCTGGTCCTGCACTCACTCTGCCGTAAACGCATTGCCAAGACCAAAACAAAAGCACATGTTTTGTATAGGAGCCCTAAAAAGTGGAAGCCTTGTCAGTGCATGGACAGGCTCCAGAGCATGTCAATCAGGCTCTGGAGCGCTTTGGAGGCAACCGCCCCGTGAGTGTGGGGCTTCCCGCCTTTTAGACCTTTTGAGGAACAGGCTTCGTAGGAGGAGATTGGGGAGCCATGTAAGTTTCAGAGGCGGGATCATTACAATCAATGAGGCTGAACGGAACACAGGCTATCTCTAATTATTAAATCTATGATAGACACCTACCAGTGTCAAATGAACACTGGGACATTTGCTGTGTACTATGTCAACAAAATACATTTACAAACTTAAACCTGGTTCTAACCATCTAATTTCCATATGGAATAATACATACAATACATTTATCTTATATTAGTTTCAAAGTTATATCTCCTTTTACCCATTCCCCTGCAGTTTCTTGCCTTAATTTGATCTAAATCGAATCAGAGGCAAATAGAGCAGTCCAAACAAAAAGTCTTGGCAGCTAGACTTTACTTTCTAGCCGCCAAGTACCCAAAGGGATCAGGGAATGGACCAGGAGGCATTTGAAACAGACAGGTCAGTCACCCTAACGGTGGAGTGACGTTTAAGTGCAGTGTCACAGGAAGGAGAACACGTATGAGGAAACTAATGTGTGAGTCACAGCCAGGGCCGGAGTGGGACTTATTTTAGGCCCGGGAATTGTGGCTGAGACTGGCCCTCAATCCGCGCGAAATGTGCCTGCTCTGACAAAGAAGGCTGCAAAAAGGTCGCCTCAAAACAACACTTAATAAACTATTGTTCAAAGATCTGCTTTAACCATGTTACAATGAAAAGCATTTATTTATTTTCTAAGATTTTGCTACATTCTTTTTAACATTTATTGTAAATTATTAATGAGAAAAAAATAAACTCAATTGAATCATAAATAGAATATAGGTACATTCAACTATTATCCTCTTATCAAGACTAAACAAAGACAGACCAGGGCTATTTAATCACATTTTATACTGGGGCAGATTTTTCTGGGGCGATCATTTGGCATATTTTTTAAATAGATTAGAATGTTATTATCATCATTGCTCGAATAGTATTAGGTGTAAACATAAACGTTGTATTTATATTCCAGCATTTTAATAAACCATGATGATAATAATAAACCAGGACTACTCAGAACTAAACCATGACAAAATCAATGCAAAAAAAGGCAACATCAGGGCTAGAGCAGGACTAAACCACATCTGAACCAGGCCAAAGGCAATACAGAATAACACAGTTTCATATGAGGAGCTTCTCAAACATGAGACTCTGCTCAGTCCTCACAGCTGAGCAGACACCTGTGGAGCCTGTTCTCATGTCCAGACCTTTATGATAAAACTCAGTAAAGTAAGCTCCTGTGACATATGGCGCGCTCATGTTTGCATTGTCATTTATTCAGCTTCTACTCATAACTCCTACCATCGAAAAGAAAGCATCTCTGCTGCACTTGTATCTTTCACACAAACGCGGATCGACTAAAGTCAACGGAGAAAGGAAGCTACAAAATGCACAGTCTGTCAAATAAATGATTCGGATATTATTTGGCTCAGTTAGAGTCCAGATATTGACCGGTTAACAACACTCGTGCTGCCGGTGCAGTTTTCCTCAAACTCACGCGCCATCGGCTTCGTCACATCACCCACTTAAAAAAACACAAACAGCTGTTCCTTACCTTGGAGTAGCTGGTCAGGCCCTTTGTAACAATGAAGACAGGGAAACATGCCTTCCACCTCCCGTTGACGGTCCTGTTTCTGCATGTGATAATCCAAACAAAACTCCCAAAACACGATGCACATGGCCCTTGTGCTTCGTTTGGTGAAATCTGTCAGTCCGTTCAACGATAAGCCTCCTGTTGTCTTAGTTAAAAGTCCTGTACCCCGTTTGACAGAGCCATGTTTTCATTTGAGTGGCTGTGGCGGGGGGTTTTTGGTCGCAGAGCCGCAGACACTGCTGCGCAAAGCAGCGCGGATGCGCTGTGAAAGTGGCGCCAATAATGCCCAAAATGAGGAGTGGGCCATATTTGATTGTTTGACGGCCGGATCTACCCTCCGGGCCGGCCGAGTCCCAGCCGCCCGACTGCTCAGCCCAGTGAGGGCTGCTACACTGCAGCCGTGACTGTGGAAGTGCGGCCAGGCAAAATCAGCGGCCAGACCGGCCCTTTCCCCGACCGGCCCTTCGGGAAATCGCCCGACTCTCCCGATTAGCCACGCCGGCACTGGTCACAGCGACATCACTCTAATCATCAGAATCTCTGAAATGATCGGTGCAAATGTCTTCAAATTACACACAACCCAAGATCAAACCACCATGAACCGCTACCAGGTCAAACCTATTGAATTAGGCTACGTAATCAAGCCTTTCGACATCTTTGTCACTTCGGGCCAAACCAATTCTTTTTTTTTTACAAAGTGCCCATTCATAAAGTGATAGTAACATTACACCATTGTGGTCGATGTTTAGAATTACCCATAAATCACCAATCTGCATGGCTATGTATGTGACAGAAAACTATGTAACAATACCCAGGGTTCGAATTACAAAGTGGCTTTCGGGGAGCCCTATTTTCCGATCCTCCCTGACTAACTTTAACGCTTTTGGTGCGTGTGAGAAGTTCAAGTGTTGACGTAAACGTAGTGATTTCAGTGCAGCGCCGCCACGCATGGTTAGTCACAGCAGGAGACACAGCATTGCATTTATTAGCGGAGACAGATGTTCGGAAATAGAAAAAAACAACACATGTTCGGAAATAGTAATGTAATGAGCGAATAAACACACAGCATTGACACATTTTTTATATCATCATTTATTTCAGGAACCTTAATGTACAGAAAATCAAAATCTACACAAAAAATGGACAGTGTTTTAGAGCTCCCCCTAAAAGTCTCAAAGTAGGCTTTCAGGGGAGCCCAGGTCCTTTCAGGGGAGCCGAGCTCCCCTTAGCTCCCCCGTAATTCGAACACTGACAATACCTGTGAAGATATAGTGCTTAGTTGATACACCATAAACTATAGGGGCATGTTTCCTCCTTTTTTTTGGTGCTGTCTTCATTTAATTTTGTTCGTCTGTTAACTTCATTTAATTTTGTTTGTTAACAATCCCTGAGATTCAGTATTGTAGCGTCTACACTAGTCGAGCTCGTGCTCTCCAATGAGACGCAGCCTGATGTTTGCCACCTCACCTTTGTAACCTAGGCGAAAGAGGTTGGAAATTCCCAGATGTCCGACCGTGAGCCCTCCGGCTGCATTTGGGAACATCAGCTGATAAACGACACGCCCCAGCAGTCGGAAAACGCTTCTGACGAAAAAGGTGGTAGTAGAACATTGAAACGAATTAAGGTAAATGTTAAGAGCACTTGTAACTATTGTCTTACGTAAAGAAAGCTAAAAAGTAGTGAAACAAGCTCAGAGCTAAACAGCTTCTTTCTTCTTCTTTTTTTTGGTCTAAATAAAGCAGGTGGTTGGCCTCAAGGTATGACAGGAGTCTTCACCACAGGAGCCAGGAGACAAAGGTAAGTTAACAGGTTTTGCATCACCATCTAGTTGACGGAACAATCTGGCAGAGTCTGTCTGGAGAGCTGGATCTTTCACTGCACCGGCTTGATTGCAGATGACACACAGTTGAGTAGCTCCAGCAGACTCCGCCAACACACGCACACGCAAACAGTGGGTGTTTTTCAAATGCCAGGATCCTTCCTCTGTAGTTCATTTCGTTGACTTGGTTGGGAGTGCTGAGTGTCATACTGCTGCCGCATTACCTTTATGTAAGCAGGAAAGTCCCACTGAATCTCTGTTACGGGGGGTCCTGGCCCCGGAGTGCGACCTATTGTACATATTTTTAGTGGTTGAGGAAACCGGAGTACCTGGAGGAAACCTACAAAGACATGGGGAAAACATGCACACTCCACACAGAAAGCACGAGCGCTAAACTTTGACATGACAATGTACCATTATTAAAAATGCAGACTTGAACAAACATTTGTATTAGGCTTTATATTAAGATGAACTGTTATTAAACCTTGTTTGTTGACAAAATTGTACTTTGAAGTTTCTGCTGTAGATTTCTTTTTCCTTTTTTTTTGCATAAATGTGGAACAAAGCAGAAATATCTTTTAATATTAGTACAAACAGGATACAAACATGTTTATCATATTTAGTTGTGGATTAATTGCTAAATGAAGTTTAGCACGATGCACATGTGTTTGCATAAACCGTGACGTAAGGAGTTTGAAATCCGTGGCTGTTTCTCAATTGGATCCAATTGGATCCTCGGCGACTCGCCCACTTCAGACGGAACCCACATCATCACAGCGGCGCTGAGTGCTGTTCCAGTTCAATTGGACCCTCACAGCTCCACCCCTCCATTTGGCTCATTTACCCAGGATGCACCTGTGGATCCTCCGCTGCCTCAGAGAGCTGGATATTATAATGCACATAATGCACTGTATCCTTGTTTTTTTCCTTGTTTTTTATTTAATTTAGCAAAAGAACCCCAACATATGTTTGTCCTCAATGAAATAATAACATATATTTTTGTTTTGTTCCACCGAAGAATTAAACACAACCGTAGAAGTGTCCTGAGTAAAGATGCAAAAATGTGGTTTATTTAATGTTAATCTTAATGATATTTATTGGGAAATTAGGTCTTTGGCTGTTAACGTAAGTCTGCAATTGTAGGTTATTAACAATAAACTGGACCTGCTAAAGATATAAAAAATTGGTGGAGGAGTTCAAGTATCAAGGGGGACGGATGGAGTGTGAGATCGATAGACGGATCAGTGCGGCGTCAGCAGTGATGCGGTCGCTGTATCGGACTGTTGTGGTGAAGAGGGAGCTGAGTCGGGGTCAAAGCTCTCGATTTACCGATCAATCTACGTTCCCACCCTCACCTATGGTCATGAGATCTGGGTAATGACCGAAAGGACAAGATCGCAGATACAAGCGGCCGAAATGAGTTTCCTTCGCAGGGTGGCTGGGCGCACCCTCCGAGATCAGGTGAGGAGCTCAGTTACCCGGGAGGAGCTCGGAGTAGAGTCGCTGCTCCTTCACGTCGAAAGGAGCCAGCTGAGGTGGCTAGGGCATCTGTTTCGGATTGCCTCCTTGCCGCCTCCCTCGGGAGGTGTTCCAGGCGCCTATGGTGGGACTATGTCTCCGAGCTGGCCTGGTGTCGCCTCGGGGTCCCCCCAGAACAGCTGGAGGAGGTGTGCGTGGATCGGGAAGTCTGGGCATCTCTGCTGAGACTGCTGCCCCCGCGACCCGGCCCCGGATAAAGTGGAAGAAAATGGATGGATGGATGAATTTCTCGCAGAAATGTTCAAACAGTGAGACATCCAACCAAAACCAGTTTATAAACAGCTTTTATTCATTAAACATTTGATTTGTAAGCATAGATTGAGATTTTATCATTTGACACGTGACATGACACAGCCGCTCGCTCCGGAGGCCGTTCAAATTGAGGTCAAATGCGGCGGTAAGAGGACACTCGGTTTGGAGGACACTCGGTTTGGAGGAGCTCACCTCTGAGGAAGTCAACAAAGTGGACTAAGGAGGAAGGATCCTGGCAATTAAGAAACAGCCTTCATTTATCAGGGCTCTACTGACTCTACTGAAGACTCAGCAGAGTCAAAAAGCGTTGGCGTTTTAAATAAAACTACAAAAGGAATACGGAGTGCCTCGATCCTTCTTTATTAAAGTATATCCTGGCCCACAGATCTAGATTTGCACCTGTTCCTTACTTCAAGAAGGGATCTCACCACTTCTTCTTTCTCTATAGAATTTATTTAAGTTTTGGGAGGAGAGACAGATTATTATTAACAGTGAGGCATGACAGAGATAAACTTTCCCCTGATCGTTTTGATCTTGTTCCTATATTAATGTTGTGCAATAAGAAGCTGAAATGTAATAATTGAGTACTGCAGTGTATGTCTTTGATTTTAGGAAAGTAACTGTATTCTAATTACGCTCACATGAAAGAGTAACTGTACCGAAATACAGTTTTTCAAAATGAGTCTATTCTGACTACATAATTAGGATACAGCTAACAGATTTTCGAATAAGATGACAGGACAAACAAATAATGCAGTACAGATAAATGAAAAATGTTGACAACTGTAAAGGTTTTGCTCTTCTTCCTCAGTTTCACTTGTTTGTTTGACTTGCTCTTAGCCCTAACCTTTTCCACTAACCTAGTTTTGACTTGATTATCTGCCTATTGTTCTGACCTAGAGCGGAGGTCATCTACGTCTCGTGTAAAAGGTGGTGTCTTTAATTGGTATTTTAGTATTTTACTTACCAGGGCACACTCTGGATTTATATTCAGTTTTTATTTTATCTTGAGATTTACAACCAGTGAATCCATCCAACTTTTTTTTTCCTCCTAAGTTGTTTTAGCTGCTCAGTCACAGCTGTTCTGGCCTGGCCTGGCATTTGTCTCTCTTCTCTGTGGTCTTTGGGAGCAGATGTGGGGGGCAGGTGTGTTGGCCCAGCTCCGCTCTGGGACACCGCTCTGTGATTGGTCTCCGGCAGCTGAGGCTCACGGTAAACGTATGGCTCTCTGTCTCTGTATGTACGTCTGCGTGGAAACAGCCTGTGCGGGTAATCTGTCAGTGCGGGAGGTTATTTTATGACACACATTTTTGTCTCTGAACGTTGTTTTCTGCGTTTTCTGCATTTTCTGCACTGTGGTGATTAATAGGCTTCACCAACCCCAAACTCCACTAGTCTACTGTGACATACAATACATATACCACCAAGTGTGGAAAATAACTAGTACACAGCAAATGTCTCAGTGTTAATTTAACACTGTTGGGTGTAGGCCTGCCACGATACATTTTTTTTTTGAGGAAAATACTGTAGGCAATAAAAAGAAAACTGTAAGCAACTATTTTAATTGAAATGTATTGAACTTTTGGCATTCAATATTAACACCTTATACCAAACAAAGTGCCAACTAGAAGGGTCGATATATTCTAGGACACTGTATCCATCTGTGCTTCTCAAGCTTTTAACATAACTTACTCTCTCACCAGGTTCTGTGTTTGAACTAGGTCTGTCATGACATTTTTTTTTAAATAGCCAATATACAGTGTCCTCTTTAAAAATATCCCAATAACAATATTGATATTTCATCTACATTAGTCTGGTTAAATATTCCCCGACAAAAACTCATTTCTATGTTGAATTAAACCTGGTTAGAATAAAATGTATATTAAATGTATGGATTCAGATAATACTGTATTACTGCAAAAATAGAGTAGCTATATGTTTTGTTTTTTCCTTTTCTTTTCAAATCTCACCTCCTGTATACACGGCTGTCGGAGTAAAGCAGCTTTTTTGGGGGGTGGGGGAACTTAGTGACTGTTTGTCAAACTGCTGCAGCGTTTCTCTGGCTTTTGAAAAGTGTGGACCAGGTGTGGACCAGTAATATGTTCTCAGGACTATCGCGCTTGTATTTGGATAGTGGCTAAAGCGCTCGGGTTCCTCTCGCTAACAGTAGCGCTGATTAGCTTTGATACACTGACTGGGCGGGGATTTCGTTTCGTTCTCAGTTGGACAAACCTGCAGTGTGCATTAATGTTGTTATTCTCTCCGTGATGCTTCTTTTGGCTGGAACTCCAAGTGTTTTCACACGAGCCCCTCTTGCTCCGCGATAAAGTTCACAGAAAGTGTCGGAATCAGCTTCTCCGTAATAGCACGGCACTTTGTTTACACCCCGCCTCTTTCCAAAAGCAGCGCTGATCTATAAATGATCTGGATACATGCGGGGATATGGCTGATGTGCTTCAGTGCTGTCTTTACGCACATGGAGACGGGTTGGCTGGATGCTTTGCTCAGTCAGCGCGTTCATTCTTCTGTATTTATTTTAAGCACACGCAGCACGTGCATTTATCGAGACTAAAAATGTTATCGTACTTCATTTTACTTATCGAGCGATAAGTCGATATAGTAATTATCGCGGCAGGCCTAGTTGGGTGTCTGTGCTTGAATCTCCATGATTTCCTTCTTCACCTGTCAGTCTGTGACAGACTCAAGTGCAATGAGGCCTCTGGGTTTTATTGAAAACAAAGAGCACATTTTATTTAGTGTCATGTTACTGTCACTCATGATGTCTGACCTGGAGTGTAACTCTGAAGAGAGTCACTTCATAGTAACAGTGGTAGGTTGGAAGCATAGACGCTCAACAGTGTCAAATTAACACTGGGACATTTGCTGTGTGGAGGTTTTAACCCTGAAACTACACCTGTTGTCAGGCTTGGAAAACTTAACGCCAGCTCTGTGTCGCACTAATGCTTGTTATTTCTGTTTTAATCGTGTAGAATTAATGCACTGACTGTAAAAAGTACCATCTGGTGATGTGTGCCAACTCAGAAAGAAAGCAGAAACTGGCTGGTTGTAGCCATGTATTGGCAGCTCAAATGTAAACTATAGACTGTAAATTAAGAATGGACTAATTGTGGCCTATTTCTTCCTGAAGGCCTAAGGAACTGGGGGCAACCTGCAGAAGTTATTTCCATTGAAACTTTTCTGCCCCTCTTTAAGTCATTATTGAACAGGTGCCATGCCATTGGTCCGGCAACTCATTAGTCCAACGTCTCATTATTCCAAAAATGTACCATTGACCACAGACAGGCTTCAGTTAGCCTCGAAGCTATGAGGGGAAGCTCAATCCATTCTTCATTTACGGCTCATGATGTAAACCTCAAATCGGACACAGTGCCTTTAAGTGGACTTGTATATAATGCTCACGTTGCCTAATCTGTCCAAAAGTTTTTCAAAATCCTGAATGAAAGATGAGACTTCTTTAAACTCTCTGCCTCATCAAACACAGTAATGTCCTAGAGCAGACAGAACACTCTGATTAGCCGACCACTGTCCTCCATCAGGCTAAAAATATAAAAGCCTAATCAACTGCAGCACCAACAAGGATCTTTCAGAATATCTATGTCGTTAAAGACCTGCCTATAATGCCACTGCAACCACAGACAGCACCACCAGTCTGTGCTAATCCTGTAAAAAGAGATGGACCAATCCATCATTTTTGCTCCCGATACCGATACTGGGGTTTTGAATGTCTGCCGATATCCGATAACCAATTATATCTATATCAATTATTCTTTAACAGCATTCCATAAACTAAAATACAAATATTTGGCCATGGAGTAGTGGCAGTTTTATTTTATTAGGTTACTATGATCCAATCATAATTTCCGTCTCAGCCTTGATTAGTTTCTGCTAGCATTTGCATGCTGTAGCCAGCTGTGGCGTTTTGCGGCTATCTAAAGTCTGTTTGCTGAGGTTACAACTAAAAAAGTTGTGTTTTTAAAGTGGTGAGAGCCAAAACAGATATCCGTTCAGTATCAGATATTTGGAGCCAATAATCAATTTCATATTTTTCCGGGATTGGAAAGGTGCATCCCTAATAAAACTGTACGAGACCTGGTTGCGACCTTCCATTTATTTTGCCGATAAAACTGTGCCAAATTCAGGTCATGAACAAACCATTCGGTCCCAGAGCTGATGCCGCGAAGGATATCACTCCTTTCACCAGCCGGCATTTCAATTTGAACCAAAATGTCACAACAAACTGAATTTTCAACAATTTGCTGTAAAACATCCTGGGCAAACATGCTTGAATACTAATCCAGCAACCTCCAGTCTCTGTTATATCAAACGTGCAACTTCATCCCCACACGAAGGCTCCACACAATCTTCTTTATGCGATGTGATTGTTCTAACCACTCTGCTACAGCCTCCTATAATTTCGCTCCCAGCTCCAGGTCACACCGTGGAGAATAATAATAACTCCGATGTTTACTTTCTTCTCCCTCAGACAGACTGCAGTGCCTCTGAACAGGAGGCCTTCCAGCTGTCGGCAGCCCACAACCATCCGCTATTTATGCTAACATTTATATTTAAAGCACACAATAAGTACAACTCTGCCAGTCCAAATGCCTGAGATCTGTTCATGCTTTTAAAGTTAACATGTGTTTTGAATTATTTTCCCGAACACACAGCTTTGGAGCTGCTTCCGAGCAGATCGACATGGGCTATGCAAAATTGCATTGCAGTTCGGAGCCACGTGGAAATAGTGAAACTAGTTAAAACGGAAACCCCTGTTCACTCGCTTACCAAGCAACGGTTGAAAGCATGTTGCTCCTCCACAGAAGCGACAAAGGGCACTGTTGTTTCTAACGTTAATGGTGATAATCTGGAATGAATCCATGTGTCTCGTCAACAAAATACAATATCGGCGCGCCGCTAGTCACAAGCAACACAGGCCAGACATAAACGGGTCCGATTCCGCATTTTACTTTATGTAGCAAGACGAGTGGTGATGTTATATTTTAGCAGGATTCAAATTAAATAAAACTAAAGACAACGCCACCGGAGAGAAGGCTCCGGACCTCTACAAAGGCTCGTAGGTTCGTTCATTGATGGAGGACAGACAATGTTCCAAAAGTATACATGATATTTATTTTATCACATCATTTCCTTTAAAATCTTTTGTTCACATGTCCATTATTTGGCGATCTCAGAAATCAGTTCATCGTTTAACAGTGTTTTCGTTTCTTTTAAAAGAAAAGGTCCATATAAACCGGACACTAATAAAACAAGGAGAAAAACAAGGCAGCAGGAGAACACAAGCAGCAGGGGCATGACCCAACCCCTCGACCTATAAATTAAAGATAATGTTAGACTGTAACATAAAGAAAATGACCGTAACGCTAGCTGACTCCTACCGTCGCACACCCGCACGAGCTACACGGCCATTCCAGTGCTTCGATAGTGCTCACACCGCACCCCAGCAGACCCCGGAATGCCAACCGAGCAGAGCTTTGGACGCCATGTGATGGTGCGCTATGAAGCCCTCAACCATCCGCGACACTACAGAAGAGCTCGTATTAGCGGCCATACAAAGTACGAAGATAATGAACGGCAAATAGCTGCAATATCTACCTGACAGAAGACGTACACACACCCTGGGCTCTCCCAGCCCAGCGGACACAAGGCGGAAGTACGGAGAATAACAGAGGACGAATGAACGAAGGGGAGGGGCTTTTATAGGATTTTAAGGGGTCGAGCGCCATCTGCTGATGTTCTGATGCTATATACACCAATAATGAATATTAAATTAATAAGATCTACTAGCCTATTTTTAACAATAAAATTGGTCATGCCACATATTCCCCCATGAACTGAATCGGCGTCCCGACGATTAAAAATTGTAACTCGACTCTGTAGTGTCACACAACCAACTTCAAAGTCTAAAAACTAACTTGGCCCCCATACCGACTAAGGGCACAAGGCTGCTGCATCCTCGATACCTCCGTCTAAAACACTCCAAACTGCTGCCTTGTTTTTTTAACATAACACACATTTTGCACAGAGAACACAATGAAAAATTAGAGCATGTTTAGCAGAAACATAGCAAATTCCCATACTTCACAACCCATTCACCCCTTAGCATGACCATTGGCCTATGTGTCATTTACTGTAAACACAAAGCAAAAATATCAAACTTAGGCATGCATGTACAAATCAAACAAAACACAAAAAAACACATGGCTGGTCTGGTCAAGGGTCTGTAGGAGGAAAACTAAAGCATTTACACCTGCTGTTTGCCAAACGTAGCTGTAACATTTCAATAGCCTACAGATGGAACATAAGCCTCTTAAACAATGATCCTGCCGAAAAACAACGTCAAATGTAGCAAGACGAGCGGTGATGTTATATTTTAGCAGGATTCAAATTAAATAAAACTAAAGACAACGCCACCGGAGAGAAGGCTCCGGACCTCTAGAAAGGCTCGCAGGTTCGTTCATTGATAGACAGAAAATGTTCCAAAAGTATACATGATATTTATTTTATCACATTGTTTCCTTTAAAATCGTTCATTCACATTTCCATTATTTTAAGATCATAGAAATCATTCAGTCCAAAGTGTAACATGATTATTCTTTTAACAGAAACAGTCCATACAAAACGGACACTAATAAAATAAGGAAACCAAGGGGAAAAACAAGGCAGCAGGAGAACACAAGCAGCAGGGACATGACCCAACCTCTCAACCGTCGCACGCCCGCACGAGCTACTCGGCCATTCCAGTGCTTCGATAGTGCTCACACCGCACCCCAGCAGACCCTGGAATGCCAACCGAGCAGAGCTTTGGACGCCATGTGATGGTGCGCTATGAAGCCCTCAACCATCCGCGACACTGACAGAAGACGTACACACACCCTGGGCGCTCCCAGCCCAGCGCGGACCCAAGGCGGAAGTACGGAGAATAACAGAGGACGAATGAACGAAGGGGAGGGGCTTTTATAGGATTTTAAGGGGTCGAGCGCCATCTGCTGATGTTCTGATGCTATATAAACCAATAATGAATATTAAATTAATAAGATCTACTAGCCTATTTTTAACAATAAAATTGGTCATGCCACATTTATTTGCATTTTTCCATGGAAATAAACACCTCTACACAGCAAATGCTTCAGTGTTAATTTGACACTGTTTGGTGTCTATATACTGTACTTCACACCCTCTCAGTGGAAGTGTGAATTGACAGTAACATGACAATTAAACGAATAGGCCACCATTTATACATACTGAGATATGTTCTTACCTTAGCTTAGACGAGTAGATGCATACCTGTCTGGTCTAGTTTAGTTTAGTTTAGTTTAGTTTATTTTCTTATTTGGTGTCTTGCACCTAAAAGGTGCCCAGCCCGCATGGGCTTATAAGACACAAAAATGCAGACAACAGAAAAACATTAAACAAAGAGTGTCCTCAAAACGTAGACAAATAAAATGGCTTATACTTGAACAAATACTTAAGCCTTTCCTGATCTAATAGTTCAAACAAATGTACAGCAACATCAGACAGTTTACAAAACAGCCTTCTCAGATCATGATATAAAGGACAATAAAACACAGAATGCAATTCGTTTTCAATATCATCTAACTGACACAAACAACATGTCCGCTCCTCCTCTGCAACCTAGTGGAATCGACCCGTCTCGAGTCCCAGACCTCAGCTGAGCACAGACTGACTTCTGACCTCTGGGCAGGTTCAGGGTCACATAGGGCTCAGGACCAAAATGATCTTTTATCAAAATATAAATTCTCAGCTTTGGCTTACACAAGACATCATTTAACCATTTATGTTTATACTTTTCAAAGTAGACTTTTGTAATTTCTCCAACATTACATCTCAACTTGTTTCTAAAAATAAACTGGAGATCAGCATCAACAAAAATGTTCTCCATCTACGCACTCCAGCCATATTTATTAGACAGGTCCCATTTAAAGATGTGTTTGGACAGTCTTGTGTCAGACATATTGATAAACCTATTCCATAATCGTACCATGTCACAAACATGCCTCACTTCACATGGTTCCCAACCCATGTCTCCGTACAGAGCAAGCTTAGGGGTGTTTTTGTATACACCTAAAAATACCTTAGAGCTCTGCATTGAATTTTTTCACTGTGGGTTTGTTTACAATAACCCCAGCACCATAATCCACCACAGGACAAACACAAGATCTGTACAGCTCAGTGTAGGTTTTATAACCTAGATCACGACACGCCTTAACTCTATTTATAACGGGGCCGAGAGCTCTACCTGCGGATTCAGACAGTGATTTAATCCCTTCGTCAAATGTGAGATGTTCATCTACAGTAAAGCCAAGGTATTTGTACGTTTTAGTGAAAGAAAGAACTATAGTGCCAAAACAGAATTGAACGTCTGATAATGCCTGGGTACGTCATGAAATGTATAACTTGAGTTTTATCACAATTTATCATCAGTCTCATTTTGTTGCACCAAGCATGAAGAATATTCAACATTTTCTGAAGGTCTGATTCCTTTCCAGCTAATAGCACAATGTCATCCGCATACAACAGAATACAAAGTTTCAAGTCTCCACACATTAATGCCCACATCTGCAGCTTTTACTTCATTTACTAAATCATTAATGTATATGACAAATAATGTGGGAGACAGAACATCACCCTGTTTTACGCCATATGGTGTTGGGAACCAGTCAGTTAAGTGGTCATTTACTTGAACACAAGATGTAGGATTTTTATAAATAGCCTTAACTGAGTCATAAAATTTACCGTCAATACCCATTTTTAATAACACATAGCCAAGTAAATATCGATTAACACAGTCAAAGGCTTTCTGAAAGTCTATGAAACAAGCAAAGGTTTTCTAGCATTTGCTACGGTGATAAGAGAATAAATGTGATCTATACAGGCTCTTTTCTTCCTAAACCCGTTCTGTTCGTCGACCAGTAGGTTAAGGGATTCCAGGTAGCAAGTCAACCTCTCATTGAGAATACTGGTATACAATTTGTATACACAACTAAGAAGACTTATTCCTCTGTAATTCATCAGCATTCGAGGGTCTGAACTCTGTGACTTTGGAATAGGTTTGATTACAGATTTGTGCCAGTCTGTGGGGACCATGCCCTGCTCAAAGCAAGTAAACAGTAAATTATAAAGCACTGGGAACAAACCAGGCTGTTTCAGCAGTTCATTAGACAAGTTGTCAAATCCAGTCGCTTTCTTAACTTTGAGTTTATCTATAGCCCTTTTCACTTCACTTTCTGTAATATCAAAATTTAAGTATGGATTGGATGAAAACTTTGCAGAGCCCGGAGATAACAATGGACACGTCTGGGTCAAAGTGCGTCTTCCCGGATCGATCGATTTTAGCTTCCATTTGTTCAATCCTCCTTATCAAAAGGCTTATGTCATTATCCATATTTTGTTGAATGTTAGTTTGGATTTCAGCTGTTTTCCGTGAAAGCTCCTCTTTTAGCCATTCCTTGTTTTCAGTCATCATTGCATCGAGTCCTGCAAACTGTCCACTTTGGAATCCAGATGCTGCTCAAAGGAGAGTTTTAGTGTGTCGATTGTGGAGGTCAACGCCCGTATCTCCAGGACCAGATTACCTGAAGGCTGATCAGGGTCTTTGCGCTCCTTTTGCCTCGTGCTTGGTCCCTCGATTGGCATCTTGAGCACAAATGTTCTGTTTGCAGAATGATGAACTGTTGTTTGTTGAAAGTGGGTCAGTTACGCAGTTCCAATGTTACCAAACATGTCAGTAAGAGAGAACACCCAAACGCGTGCGTGCACTCAGTAACACATTTGACTTGTTATAAGTCAAACTTAAGTTTGACTTGTAAAGGTCCAGCCCACATGGGCCAACACACATGTGTAATTTTGTGTAACTAGACTTGGATCGTGTAACGTTTCACGTAACTGTATTTAAATTGGGAAAACGTGGAACAGCTTAGTAGCTTCTAACTTCACCCCAGTTTGGAGCTATACCTTTGCTGGGAGAGGCTAAACGCTAACAACATTTACGTGACTGAGCGCACGCACAAAGACCAGACAGGTGCACATTAACTGTATGGTCATTTTTGTGGTCTCAGCCTAAAACGTTTGGGAACCTCTTTACTAAGTAACATAACTATCAGCCTCCTCAGCCTCGCTCTCTAATCTGCCAGATTCTCAGCGCCAAAGTTATATGTTCATTGGATAAAGTAGCAATTCTCTCATTTGTCTGTCTGTCTATAGGTCTTTCCTGGATGCAAACGTGGTTAAAAGGAAGGAGCATAAAAGCCTATTCAGAGTCTATCTACAGGTCCATACCCCCTTTGCCAATATCGTAAATGTCCTATCCTCGAGGTCATCGTTAATGCGACTATAATGCCTCTCTATACAGTCGGGGAGTATGGTGTATTTTCCTCCGTCATCACTTCCAGAGGGTGGGGACGGCCCCTCTGAGAGCCCCCCTGATGGGCTCTGGACAGGACAATAAGGAGCGGGGTAAATATGATGGATATGGCGCGGGGGGTGAGCCTCTGTTATAGACCTGCTGCCGTGCCGTTATTATCATTGATCGGCGCCGAGCAGCGAGGAGAGGGAAAGATGACACATGCGCCCCCCACGCCCCTGACACTAACGACTGACCGGGGGCAAACAAAGCCCCGCGCTCCTCCATCATCAACTCAACCGGGACGAGCGCGGGGCTAACTACGGCGGAGGAGAAGGTGGACCAAGGTCTCGGGTTCAGTCGTTGGACTGTGTGGTTGTGACTGCTGTTGTGGTTCCTGCGACCGGTGGGTTCCATCCGGTGTTTAAGGAGGTTAATAATTAGGCTGGTGTAATAACATCTGCTCCAGTGGCTCAGGAGATAGAGCGTGCAGCCACTATGTTGGCAGCCTGATCTCCCTCAACAGTGATGTTATAATTTCATTTACGAGTCCCATGTTTTCATTATCAGCTGCAAACAAGGAAGTTCATTCGCCTCTGTCTGTCACATTCCTCTCGATCCCACCTTCCCTCCTATTATGTAGTTATTTTTATTTCATTAGAAGGAAGATGGGATCCGTAGTCTGCCACATGGACTATGGAGACTGCATCCAGAGTCTCAAATTACCCTGGCATCTCATTGTTTGACGCTCTTCACACATCCTGTACTCGATATCCTGCCCTTTTTGCATTCTTCAATCTCATCATCACATCTCGCCAATAAAAGTCTTATTATATGCTAATAGTAATAAATCAAACACCCTTCAACACAAGTATTTTCACCAAATTCCATCTTAGTAACTATTTTGACCACTTTTTGGGCTAGGCAAGTTCATTTGTGGAACACAGTTTGCAAACAAGGCAAGTCAAAGTGCGTCAGAGCAACTTAAAGGTGCACAACGCAAGTTTATGAGTTCTTGCAGAACTATGACCCCTTTGGCGACAAGCGGAATTGCATCCAGAGTTGTGCACGCTCATGGAACACACGCACGCTTGCACGAGCACGAGCAGTTCAGAACACAACAGCGACAGCGATTGCACAAATCTTTTGTTTAGACTCGTAATGTCTACAGAGGTAAGAAAGTTATAAATCTAAATTCAAAAGTTATTTTGAATATGTGAATGGAATTTGCATTTGAGTAAACTACATACTAATGTTTGAGAGGAAAAACGGAGGTAGTATAGGAGAAAACGTTTTTCACCATTTCTACCTGTTTTGTGTTATGATTGGATTATAATGGAAATGCGTTCATGAATAAGTTATTACTTTGTATAAGCTAAAAAAAATAAGAATCACACCAAACACCCTATTAGTTGGTCAAAAAAGTACTAAAATGTCTCAAGCTAATAAACTAATAATCAAATGGCACTGATATTACCTTCTAAGCTAAAACAGCCTAATCCACCCAATATTTACTGGGGTTTAGCCTGTTTTATTAATCTGCTAAGTAGCATATTCCAATAGCAGTATATCATTATTAGAGACTAATTTGCTCAACATTGTTTTCTAATTATGAAGCTTACATACCAGCATTTTACATCACACTCCACAAAGCTGAACTGATTTACCTGAATAGCCTACAACAGTGCTGATTTATTTATTAGGTATTTTCACAGGGATAGTACACATTGATAAACATTTCTGTGAATTGTGCCAATACTTTTCAACTACTGTCCCTGAGCAATGTGTGTAGTGCCCCCAACAAGTTTCACTAGTTTAGACATTTAGAAGGGGGAAAAAAAGGTTACCTGTACACATAACATGGAATTAGTTCACTCAGTACAAGGTCAGGGAAAGAGACAGTGCATGGGCCGGTAGTTATGCAGTTCAGAACAGATCAAAATACAGTTATTTGCTATAGTTAATAGAAGGCCTGCCTGCTGTACAATATGAGGGAAGTAAAATAAGTACCCCTTTATCATTGTATTTTCTTTCCTGTGATGTGTAGAATAATACAGCATATATTTTATCACAATAACAACATATTTTATTTTTTCCTTTAGAATTACAGCTCGAATCAATTTGATGTTCCTGTGGAGAGAAGCACTGAGGGCAGCAGTGGCAGGGAAGGTGCAGAGGACAATCTACATCTATAGACTGATCAGTGAGGAGGACAGACAATTATCTTGACCCTTTTGGCATTTATGTTGGCTATAAAGAAGCACAATTCAGGCAATAAACAAGTAGTGAGCACATCAGAAAATATGGCTATGAATTAGGGAAGAAACGGCTTTATTGTAAATAATTCCATGTTTGTAAAAATAAATAAATATGCACTGCTTATGTTTGACTTGGAGTCTGTTCAGGGAGCTGATGGCATCTCCTAGAAAAACAAAACATATTTTTTTTGCCATTAGAACAGTTATTTTATTATGGAAAAGGACATTGAAGTGATGTGGCAAAAATATTAATGAAAATAGGAATCTTGCATATATACACACACTAAAAGAAAAAACAAATGTTCATTGTAAAACAATGAAAAACTAACACAACATACCTGCCCTCTGTGGACTTGTGACTGCACCAGATCAGCTGTAGGAGGGGGCACAATGCCAAACAGAGGTCCCAGAAACCAAGGGTCATCTGGTCTCAAGCTTCGTTTTCTTGAGAGTTCTCCTGCAGACTGAAGTTGTATTCCTAGAATTTTTGTCTGCAGGTCAGGGATGTAACTGTAGTCTTTTGCCTCTTTGTATCCGGTCTGTGACTTCTTGCTGTACAGTCATTCTTGCCTGCAGAACAAATTATGACATTAGTTCCCAAAACATGCATTATATAGGAAAGTCATAAAGTAATCACTTACAACACTTGGCCTTTGTGGTTGTGGTGGTTGTAGTCCAACGCTGCAAGAAATGTCCTGGCTTCATATGAAAAGGCAAAGGTAGATCCGGGGCGTAGGGAATGGAAAACGCCCCTCTCCATTAATCTCTCCTTGTTATAAAACACAAACATTACATTAGAAAATGCCAATCATTATCTCAAATACAAAAATTATTCAGATTTACTTACGGAAAAAAAAAGTCCAGAGACAAAGCACATAAACCACTGAATTACCTGAGGACTCCATTCGTCAGCTAAAACAGAAATACAGATGCATGTTAGCTATTTGAGGATTTGCAAATACATGCAGTTTATTACTTACCAAGGGCAACAACACTGTTTTTAGTCTGTAATCGGTTGATAATGGCAGCCCTCTTTTCTGTCCAAAACTCCCTTACAGCTGGTACGCAGTAGAAATGCTGTATCCCACAGTAGAAGATGTCACCATTCTCATGTTCATGTATTTGAAGAAGAGGGTGATCTTGGTGTAATTATTCCCAGACAATAGCCCGTTTGCTGCAAGCAAAATGTCCTTGCGTTCCATGTTTGAGCAACGGCTGGTTGTTTCACATCCACAACTTGTGTCCACGTGGGCAAAACTATGCAGATAAAGAATAAGCATTACAAATGCACCTACATTATTTTCCATTTGATATTGTTGTTCATGACTTTTTATAAAACACTACATAGCCATGTAGTACTCACCCACTCCACTATAACAGCAGACCCGGTCACAAATGTCCATGACAGCTTCTTCAAACCCAATGATGAGAAGTTCATCCATTTGATTCTGCATTGGACCACCAGTGCTGTGTAACAAAAACATTTATTCACACCTTTACAAGGAAAAGACTGTAGGAATTGCATTATGACAAAACATACCACAAAGATATAGGGGCGACATAATCGGAGTCATATGGGTCTGTGGCCTGTTCTCGCTCAAACTCTAGCCTGTACAAAAGAAAACATACAGTGTCTTAGCCAATAATGTTTGAAAAAATGCACATGAATACATTATTGACCTCAGACGAAGTAAAAAGAGATTATTATTATTATTTATTTGCAATTTACACACCATCTAAACCAGGACCAACTCAGGAGGACTAACTCAGAACACAACCAGGACTACACCAGGTCTGAACTAGGTCTAGACTATGAATAAACCAGGTCTAAAGTAGGACTAAACAATGACTACAAATGTATATGCGCTCTTCAAAAATAACAATTGATTAGAATCGAGTACACAGTAACAGCAACGTTAGCCTATCAAGTAACATGTTTTCTCCCCTCATACCTCATATAAACTACATGCAAAATGTACCACATTCCCGGGAACATTTTACTGATTTTGCCGAAAAAGAAAACATATATACACAACGGCGTTGAAAATTCAGCCGTGTTGGTCAAGGACATGAGCACTTTTTAGCATTTTGCATCATTTTGAAGACGTTAGCCAAACACAAAAGGCTACCGGTTAGACCATACACAAAAACATAGTTAGCATCTTTTATGTTATATGTTTTATGTTGCACGATTGCTCCGAAGAAAATTCCTAGTTTGTGAACCTGTCCACTGACCATGACAATAAAACAAATTCTGATTCTACATTTAGCTAACGCTACACTACACGCTACACTACACACTAAACACATAGCATTACAACTATTACGCATCGTCATTTGTTCACATAGATTTACCGTATCAGACATTACAGACTGTATCTTACCATTTTAGCAAGAAGAAAGCCAACTGAGGGTCCGTTTGAGCCCGAGAGCGGAGCTAAGGTCTCCCCATTTGTTGATGAACGCCTTTCCGATGTTGACTCTCGTCTTACTCCGACGCCTGTCTCACTCCAATTTGCCCCTTTTGGTTGAACTAGACAAACGTTTTATCTTCTTTATCTTACGTGGAGTTTGCTGTTTGGGATGAACTGGAGTTCATCTTCTCTTACAATCCATCCTCTACTTTGGCAAAAGTCGCTGGAGTCTTCGCTGATGCGGATAATGGCGTCGAATACACAAACTCCCCAGAGCTAGCCAGGTGTGCGTGAACGCGCATGACGTCACGCCCAGGCTCAAACCTTAAGATTCCGACCCGAATCCCTCTTATTTATTTGACTGCACAGGATTATAGGGGCAATGGCAGTGATCAGACAGGAACTCATTCAGCACATCAGGCAATTGTTTAAGCATGTATGGGTTAGAAAACGGTTATTTTAAACATTTACAGTTGCGCATAGCACCTTTAAAACTACAAAAAGGTAAAAATCGATTACAAATATAAACATTTAAAATGTGTATACTCATTCATTAAAGGGGGGTATTATGTAAAATCGACTTTTTCAAGCTTTATATCATGTTATTATGTCAATCCCTCATTAAACACATGCCTGGAGTGTTGCCTTGGCTCATTCACATATTTTTGAGTAATCAGTAAAAACTTAGACGGCAGCCATTTTAGGTGTACCTATGCCTCAGTCCTCCTAGGAACACCCCCACCTCCTGGAGACGCCTCTGGACCTTTTGTCACCAGCCAAGCCACCAACCACTGCTCCTCAGCTCAGCAGAGCCCCCTCCCCTCACAGTGTTGTTGTTTAAATGCCACAGCAGTGTGCTGAAGGGGGCGTGTCGAAAAGCTTCTTAAAGAGACAGAGGCCTATTTCAAGACGTTCAGTACAGCCATTTTGAGAGAGCAATTTTATTCAAGGCAGTTATTTTAATTTACTGCATATACAGACCAACAGAAGGTTACGTCATCATTGTAGTATGCTATAGACTGGTGCTATGTGATTGAAAAAAGCACAATACCCCCTCTTTAAATACATTAATTGGAATGAACGCAGATAGAATAGTTTCAGTGTCACATGCAGGTATATAGAACTGTTTTGAGTCTGGATTTGAACATTGTCAGAGTTGACGCCTGTCGTCAGCAAACTGTTCCAGATCTTAGCTGCATGAACTGCAAAGGCACGGTGGCACAGAAGTTTGCGCTTGTGCCTCACAGTAAGAATGTGCTAGGTTCGATACAACGGGTACTTTCTGTGTAGAGGTGCCATGTTCTTGTCTGTGTAGGTTTCGCCTACCACTAGAAACATGCAAATCAGGCCTGGAAATGGGTCCCCGCCATCACCGTGGGGCGACAGTGGTGCAGTTGGTAGAGCAGGTCGTCTCATGATCGGAGGGTGGGGAGTTCGAATCCCAGCTCCTGAAGGTGCCCACTGTTGTTGTGTCCTTGGGCAAGACACTTCACCCTACTTGCCTCCAGCGTCTGCGTACATTAGTGTGTGAATGGGTGAGTGGTTCCTTGCTGTAAAGTGCTTTGGGCCTAATGAAGAAAAGCGCTATATACATTGAGACCCTTTACCATCTGACTGCCCATAGAAGGATGGGTCAAATGCGGAGCACACATTTCTCTACACGGATCAATATAGTACATCTGAACCACAACCTCATCATTAATCTTGACTTTCAGACCAGCAAGAGACCACTCCCTGAGGTTCTCACCGGGTTTAGTCCTGATTTTGGGACCCTTTAGAGGTTTTTAGAGCTGAGATAGTTCATACCTTACATGTCAGAGATGTACTTTAGTTCTAGACCATAAAGGGCCTTGTCACAAGCAGAGCTGTTTGAAAACCGATTTTCTGAGCGACAAGAATCCAGTGCAGAGACTTGAGCACTGGACTAATATGGCAGTGCTCCCGGTCATAGTCTGAACTCGAGCAGCAGCACACTGGATGTACAGCTCCTACAGTAAGCAGTTACAGTAGTCCAACCAGCTGGAGACAAATGCATGGATTAGTCTCCCTATATGTCTAGTTTAGGAGGTCTACGTTTGATTCTGGATTTTAATTTAATTTAATGATTTTGTATAATTCTGCTGGTGTTATTTATTTAATGTGGCTGTTTAAGTGTCACTGGTACTTGAGTAGGATCATTTGAAACAAAGTATTTGAATACACTGTGAACTTCCTGAGCTCTGAGTTGACGTAGTTTACCTTTGCTTCAATAGCCTATCCATCCCTGGGGTAGAGCACATTCACCAAGACCATTTACTCTTGGCTAATAATCAAACATAAAAAAGAAATTGCCACAAGCAAATTATATAATCAATGTTCGGTGCAAATTGTATTTTCTGTTAGCAGTTAGCCGTTAGCTTTGGCAGACAGCAGATGGGTTAATCACTGGCTTTTGATGGAGAGTGTGTAGGCAGCGGAAGATTATCTGTCGATCTCAACGCACGCGGGAGACGGCGCGGCAGGAGGAGGAGGTGAGAAAATGCTCGGCTTCACACTTTTTACTGCTTTGTTGGGAGAAAGAAAGGCCATTATTCAGAAAACGCTGGTGCACAAGACAATTCCATTTGCAGACTCGGGCCATAACTGTCATCGCACACAAGGCGCTGATGGAGGAGCGTGTTTAGAAGCCACTGCGCTAAAATCTTAAATGGACCTCGAATCGAATGTTTTTCCTCACAGCAGAATGGGTGGCATGATTCTGGCTGTTAGAGCAATCAGTGTTTGCTGACCCTGGACGCCCCCTCGCGATTTCTTTCTTCTAAAATTCCAAACTCTAGTGCTTGTTGTTTGAAGTTGGATTTTGGCATTTCTGGAAACCGTGGTCACAACGGTCGAGTCAGAACAGAAATTCCACATATCGTTTTTTGTCACTTTGAGTCCTTTCAACTTACTGGAATTATGGCTATTACAGAATAATGGCCTCACTTTTTAATAGCTTAGTGGAAAGAATATAGCTAAGTCTTGTTTTGCAGTCAGAGAAGACATGAAACTTGTAGAAAGGGCTAATTTCTGTGATATTAACCATGAACCTGCACAAAACATATTCACCTTCCGGTGGGCATCGCCATGAATTGAGCCCCCCTTCCACTCGTATATGTTTACACAGGGCTGCGGACGTCAAGAGAAAATCAGATACTACACGGACACTAAGCCGTTTTCAGGCCGCCCACACAGCGCAATGTTGACTTGTTGGTGCAAATGAACACTGGACATTTTACACAAATGTATCTGCTGTACGAACATTTAGCCTCGATATCACACTTAGTGAACAGACTTCTTGCTCTTCCGGAAGTGTCAGTACAACAGTGGTTCCCAAAATGGGGGTCGTAGGACAAGATGATGATTTTGAGACAATGTTTTTTACATTTGTGACATTGAATTTGATGTATTTTTGATTAAAAACAGCATATTTTAGTAGCCTGGGAATACCATGCTGCTGTGTGCACTCGAATCCTTTCGAACTGCACAGCAGCCTGGGGACCATGGTCGAAATTTTTGCATGGATTTGGGGACCAATCACAGAACGAGGAGGGACGGCGAGACAATGACGCACTATTTGACATACGGAAGCTTGCAGTTTGTTTACGGATAGAAAAAAAAGTTTATTTAGGGATCCAACATGACAGCAGCAGACGTGACGCCATCTTTCGATCAAGCTTTAGACCGTGTTCTAAATAGTTTAGCTTGAAAGTTTACAGCGGGTACGTCACACGTCATCTGATACGATGATACGATTGGCTATGGCTACACAGTAAATTCTGTAGTGTCAAAAAGACAGTGCTGAATTATGTCAACACTTAAATTGTTAATTTAACACCAACCAGAGTTGGTACAGTGGAGTCAGTGTCAAATTCCGCACTAGAGCTGGTGTTAATATGTAGTGTAAAAAAAATCTGTTGTTAAATTAATAGTGTAAACGTAAATATACACTGACAGTCTCATATAATCAGCAGTGTTACTGGTGCAGTGTAAATGTGACACTAACAGAGTGTTAGTGACTGAACTCTACAGCTCCACCCATCGTCAAACCAGACTCAGCAGGGCCACTCGGAGTTTTCACTCTTGGCCTTCACCTGCCCTCGAAGCTGCATTCGACAACGTAGGTAAGTACATTTGATAAAAAAAGCACAAAGCTCCGACATTTCGAAGTCACATTTAAGATTTTTGTCAGGAATTTCGAATAAATGTCGAGCGAGAACAGTTAACGTAAGTGACACTTGTTTTGGCTAAGCTTAGTAAGCTAGCGCACATGCGCTTGGTGCTAATAAAACTATGTCTAACGTTTATGCTAAAACGTACTAAAATCTTGTCATATAGCTAATTTAAACAGTGCTCTGCATTGTTATGAAAAGTGTTGTGCATAAGATTCTTCAAATATGTTGGTCGATGAAAAAATCCTATTAGCTAATGTTGACTAACTGTGTCGCTTGTGTGTTTGTTTTTGCGATCTTGCAGCTATTAATGCAGCTTTGCAATTTATAAGCGAAAAGTTATTTTAATCAAATCAAAACATGTTGTGACAATGGCACAACGCTGCAACATCCACAATCATCCACAATGATTGTGGATGTCACAGATATTAGCCCACGATGGACACACACGATTAATAGCATGTGTGGTGATGGGCTAATATCTGCAACGTGTTTTCATTTTTCCTCGCTCGAGTTGAAAAATCTGAACGTTTGGTCAATTCGCGGTGCGTTGACCAATCAGAAGACAGAGCTCTTTTGTGACAACACAAGGATTGTGGGGCTTTCCCTTGGGTCACGACTGAGAGGTTTGGCCCCTGAACTTTTCATAAAGAAGAAAATCGGCCCACCACTAAGCCAACTTGCCTATACCCCTGCTATACAGTGTAGCGCTTTGAGAAACTTGTGACACTGGCCGCTGGTTGCGCTGCTTTACGACCACGACGCTATAGGGGCCGATATTGCTGCAGTACCTCCATAGAGGGGCGGCAGAACAAGCTAGTCTTCCATAAGCTACCATTGCACTTTAGACACGTTAAAAAAACAACTTTAAAGCCTGGTGCCTAATTTTCCTAAACTTTCTACTGCTAGATATTCCTCCTGTGATCACGGTTAGGCGCAATTACAAGGACCTGCTGGGTTTTCGTAAGAAACATTTTAGAAATCTCGTATACTAATGAGGGATGGACTTTAATTGACAGGCCGTTAGCATTAGTGCTAATGCAGCGGGTGCGGCTACGACCAAACTACACGTCACGCGAGGGCCAAGGCTACAGTAAAGATCCCACCCTTATTAGGAACATGCTACGTCAGAGCAGGGTAGGAGGAGTCTGTAAATCCGCCATGATTTCCCCCTCGAACGTGGTTATTATGGCAAATGGGGAGAAGTGAGGAGACGTAGTCTATTAATATTATGTCTATGCGCCATACAAGCCATTATTGTCTTATTATTAGCTCCACTTGGGTAAAATGACAGAAATGTGGCTGCCATACTGTCCCTCCAGCCCCACACCAAGGTGTCAACACCTCTCTTAAGGGAACATTTTATGGAAAGCAAGTCAGTTTAGATTGTGAATGGTTTTGCTGCCTCTCCTCTGAAGAGTGGCACTCGAACGAAAGCTCTGTAACTCCTACTGTTCACTCAAATCTATTACAACGGCAACATAGCCAATTAACAGGTAGCTCCTCCATCCTATAGCCCTCCATTTACAGGCGCCGCTTCATCTCCTCTCTCCTGCCCTCTTCAATCCGTGTCCATGTCAGCGCTGATAGGCACCGGGGGGTTTTTAATCAACCACTACACACTGACAACAGTCTCTCCTTAAAATACAGCTCCCATTGTGTCGAGCGGGTTCTCATTCGGATAGATAGGAGCGGGAACATCTCCAGTCTATTGTGTCCACGATTGGATTCAAATAGATGCTGCGGGGGAAAGTGGCTCTCGGGCTTCAGCGAGAGCGGAGACATGATGGACTGTGCGGCTCCCAAGAGGCCGACCTTATCGGTCTCCATTTCGCCGAGGCCTGACGCGCCCGGATGAAAGGGAACGGTTGCGTAACATGTGCAGTGCCAATTCAAGACGTGCCTTACTGTCGTCTTATTGATATGTGCGCAGAATATGTTTGTGAGTTTCAATAAATGCATATGCCTGGCCATAAATAAGCTTTTCATTGGACAAGCAATGTTTCATCCCTGAACCTTTACCTTTACCAGTATGGATGATTGCAGATTCCATATAGAAAGAACTAATGGGAATCTTTATCATCATCTTATTGTAGATGTTAATTAACATAAGGAAAATACACATTTTAGTCTCTCTTATCATCCCTCCAACCCGTACAGACCAACATCCCTCCCTCCATCACCAGACCATTTTCATTATGGTCTTAGAATTGTCCCATAATTACATATACAATGTGACCAGACACCTACTCATGGCAATTCTTCTGTGACTTTCACACCCACCAGATATATGGAAATTATATTTTATCTAGTTTTTAATCAAGTTAATTACAAGTTCATTTGCACCTAAATTATTCAATAACTAGATAGACACATGAGTTCAACAACAAATGTATTTATTGTTGTTAATCTGTATATCTTCAATGAAGGTACTTGAGTCATCTTCTGTACTCAGTAAAAAAGAAGAAGTCTCGAACGTTTCGCCTCTCATCCAAAAGGCTCCGTCAGTCTTTTGGCTGACGTTCAAGACTTCTTTTTTGTTTACTGAGTACAGAAGATGACTCAAGCACCTTCATTGAAGATGGACAACTCCTGTACGACTGAGAACTTACACAGACATTAATCTGTATCGGTATTCAAGTAACAGATGCAAAGTGCATTTATAGCTATTTAGCTTTCAAGTGTTTTAGGAACTCTGATCACTTATGTAACTTGTAGACACACCCCCAAACCCCAAAACCTGCTGGGTGAGAGACACCTCTCTAACATGTACACCACAAGAGTACATTAAACAGTAATAATAATGTCACATTTAAATAAAAGCAAAAGTAAATAAAGCAAAAGGGCCATAAAACAGCGCCTTTAAGTGTTTAACAATTGCTGTAAACAGTTATCAAAGTGCCATTTCATACTGACAAAATAATTCAAGTTATTAATTTATTTTGGCTTGGAAGCCCGTCATATTGTCCAGAGTGGGCTGGCTGGAGCCAGTTTGAGCAGTTTTGCATTGAGATGGTATTTTAGACTTGAGTAACTACGGTTGAAGGTAAACTCTTTTTTGCATAACTTGCAAACAGCAGTACGCTTGTCTTTAGTCCCATCAGGACGTTTTTGAAACAGCACATCACGATTGTATCTTTGAATACTTTTGCACAGTGGCTAGTAAACATTGTTCACATGGTCACGTAAAAAAAATAGTGTACATCATGACTTCAGATGACCCCATTTTAAAGTTTTTCCTACAGCGTGGAAGGGGAAATGATTGGGCATAGTAATCTCTCATAGATGGTCTCCTTCACCCGTCTAGGAGGGTCTCCACAGCTGGGACTGGGCCGTGTGAGCCCCCTCTGGTTATATTCATGTTGGTTATCTATGGTCAAAATTTGAAGTTTGTGATATCTCTAAGTATATTTTTTCTCAATTCACTTGCAGTGCCTGGGTAACTCTTGGCTTAGTGTCATGAACAAGCAGCTTAAGGCAAAGTGGCTTTAAAAAACAGTAGGAGCACATGGTAAATATCTTGCCTCTAAGTCTTGGGCATCTTATGAAAAACAGTTGGGGAAATACTTATCTTTTTCATTTCAAGTCAATATTAAACATATTCCCGACACAGCGGTCTGATGCCTGTCGGTGCTCTGTAACTCAAACGCCGCTCAACACCGGGGGGACTCCTCTGTGCCACACTCCAACGGACAAAACACGGAGGCAATCTATGAAAGTGCTGCTTCGAACACTGGTGCGACCCGTGTTTCTGTAAAGTGATTATGACAGAGCCACGTTTGTCCCTCCATCCATCTCCTCCGTGACAGCCGCGCTTCCAAATGCTCCGATCTGGACCGTTTAACGACCACTTAACTCTGCCAAAATCTATCATCGACATTCAGCGGCACAAGAGTTCTGGCAAACGCGCAATTTAATCTGGCGTATTGTGATGGAAACTGATGCAATGATTCCAATAAACAATGTAAGCGTGGCCAATTATCCATATTAAAAAAAGAGTCCCTGGAGATTTAAGTGAATATCCAGGCAGAATGATTGGGAATACTATTTACTGAGCAACAAAGCATAGAACCCACCGGTCAACTTTAGAAAAGTAGTTTCATCCACTAGTCTCTGAAGATTGGATTAGAAAGAAAGTTCTGTAGACACTTTAGTTTTCAAACATGGCAAATTACTTTTACTTCATTTGGCTTGTTTGGCTACTCGAGTGACCATGGCCAACAAAAGGTGGGCAAATGTTTCAAAGGCAGGATCTGTGGCATACATCAAACCGAGGAGCTGAAGGATTCTGTTCCAATCTCAAAGTGTTTCCTATCGGTACAGCAGAACAGTCACCACACAAGAGTTGAAGATGAGCATTTGTGTGGGGATCTCACTCTTCCCACCTCGCCAGAATCTCTGCAGGCGTCCAAAAGAGTTGTGGGACTTCTGCGAACATTGCAGGAATTTTAGACTCCGACATAGAAGTCTTTAGCACAATTTTGGTACCATTGACTTCCATTACAAGTTTTAACTTACTATTCCCATATTATGCTGTTGTGGTAAACTACTTCACGAAACGTTTGCCTTGATATGTTTTTGCAGTGGCTAAAACCTCATGTTCACTGCTTTTTTATTCATCTTATAAGATTTTTAGATGTCACATTGCAAGACTTGGGGATTGTAAAATTGTGAGCCTACTTTCGTCTCTCACTGTAGCTACGTTCAAAGTTTGTTGTGGCGAGTTTCAGGCTCCAGACGTGTTTAGCTGAGGCAAGTGCTGCATGCTAAAGGTGGTTATTATTTTATGCAGAAAAACGTGCGGGAAAATGCAGTCCCTGTACATGCCTGGGCTCTATTGCTTGTGACTAGCGGAGTGCTGATGTTGTATTTTGTTGACGAGACACTAGTTGCAGTGAAAGGATCGCTCATTCTGTGACTAGTGTTCCAAAACTGCTTGACAATGCCTGTCGCAGCTCGTCTTTGATCGTAGGACAGTTCTATTTGTAATCCTTGTCCCTATGACTTGGTTTTCGACTTTTTCCACAATGGGTAATTATTTATCGCAGACGGCCATAATCGTGTACACAGCAAATGCTCCCGTGTTAATTTGACACTGTTCAGTGTCAATATGATTCACGCCATCTCAGTGTAAATGTTAAGTTCTGTCTAAAGCAGAATCTCCATGACTTCCTTCTTCACTTGTCGGTCTATGACAGACTGAAGTGCAATGAGGCCTCAGCCTTTTTACTCAAAATAAAGAGCACATTGCATTTTGTGTCATATTTCTGTCAGTCATGGTGTCTGAACTGAGGTGAAACTCTGAAGAGTAAATTTACATTTACACTGGGATGATGTGAATCATACAGACACCAAACACAATGGCGACCTGCCATTGGTGTTGGATCATGCTAAAGCTGTGATGTATGCAGATGACACCACAATATACCTGCCTGCTTCATCAGCTGATGTTCTGTCGATCTCCCTAGACAGCGATCTAAAGTCTGTTGCAAGGTGGGCTCATGCAAACAAACTAGTGTTGAATACATCCAAAACAAAAAGCATTATACTGGGATCTAGTTGGAAATTAAAGGAAAAACCACAATTAGAACTATCAGTCGATGGCACAGTGATCACTCAAGTAGAAGAAACAAAACTTCTCGGAGTCATTATAGATAGCAGACTTAAGTGGTCCAAGCATATTGATCGTACTGTTGCTGTTATGGGAAGAGAATTATCGGTTATCAGAAGATGTTCAAATTATTTAAGCCAAAATCTTCTTTCGCTAGTGATTAAGACTATTGTTCTGTCCCATTTACATTACTGCCCAATGGTGTGGTCCAGTGCCTCCGAAAAAGACATTGAGAAGCTACAATTAGTGCAAAATAAGGCGGCACGTCTTGCACTGAGGTGCTCAAAATATACAAATATTCAAAGGTTGCACCAAACTTTAGGCTGGACATTGGTAAAGAATAGACTACATTTTGCCCTTCTTTGCTTCTTTCAAAAGATTCTTGTGTTAAAACTCCCTAAGGTTTTATATGATGTACTTGTATTCAGTTGTTCCATACATAAGTTTAACACAAGACATGCAGTAAATGGTCATTTTACTCTTCCATCATGTAACACTCAGACTGGACAGAAGGCTGTTATGTTCAGAGGAATTAAATCCTGGAACTCTTTGCCTAAAGACATTTCTAACATTGCAGACATAAATATTTTTAAAAAGACTCTGTTATCACACTTCAACAGATGAAATATGTTGTAATTGTGTATTTATGTTGTTTTATATTGTGATTTTATAATCTGGACCCCAGGAAGACTAGCCATTGTCAAGGCGATGGCTAATGGGGATCTTAATAAACAAACAAACAAACACTGGGACATTTGCTGTGTAGACCTGGCTTTACGCATCTGTTCAGCACAAGTCTCACTGGGAGGTAGCCCCAGGGAAGACCTAGGACACACTCGAGGGATTAGGTCTGGGTTGGCCTGGGAATGCCTTCGGATCCCCCTGGAGGAGCTGAAGAAAGTGATCAACTTGCTTTACAGTCTATCTGTAGACTGCTACCTCCGACGCCTGGTACCGGATAAGCGGAAGACAATAGATGGAACATATAATTGGAAAACATTTAGGTCAATATTGTCAAACTGAGATGCAATTACGTTTGTTTTATCCTGAATCATAATCTTGGATACAAACTTCAAAGGGTGTACTAAAGTCCCATAGTAAAGCAGTGTCCACAAAGCACACGGCTATTTTGATTTCGTAAAAGCAGCTCACTGGGTGGAAATAGTCGAAGAGCCCTGACATAAAACAATGGAATAAAAATCGTTTCTCTAATTTCTCCCGCTTACAGGTGCTTCGTCATTGCGCCATTATGCAGAGGCCAGCCGCTACATATTACCCGATCTGGGAGTTCCTTAATTGGCCGCCTGACCTCCACCGCTCATTCAGATGTGGAACGCGGCCAGGTGCTTTGCGGCTGTGTGTGCGCCTGCGACTGTAACATTAACTTTTCTCTGGGCGGCGCATACAAATTAGAAGCGAAGTAATGGACTTTCACTTACATCGAACACATTTTCGCTAATTGGGACTCTGTAGGAGGTTTGCTGCCGGGACGAGCCTTCGGGGCGTTGGGGTGGTCCGGGGGAGCGAGGAAAAAAAAATAAAGCATAAAAAATTAAGCTAAATGCTGCCTAATCACTATGTATGCCTGCACTAACCGGTTCACTGCGGCTTGGTTATAATGGAAAATCCTGTTACTCTTAATCCTTATTAAATTCGCTGTCTTAAGACCTTGGCAGAACAAATTCCAAAGTGTCTGCATGAATGAGTGCACTCATTTGAAAGTGGATAAATAATACAGTACAGTGTGGTCTTAAAAGGTTTATTGAGTCGAGTTGTGCACTCTTTTGTTTATTTCACAATAGGAAAGAGCAATATTACTTGTGAAAGTGCGGCGTTCAAGAGCAGGAGTGCACATTTGGAACAAGGGGAAACTTAACGAATAGTTAATGAATGGTTAAACGTTGGCCCTTAGGATGTCAGCAATATTTTAAGTATTATCACTTGAAATCATGCACTGTAAACCCGAACAGCCATACAAACTCATAATTTTGTTAGGCACCTGACTCATAAACAGACAATTCGTTGACTGAATATTAATCTTTTGAGTACAAAATGTGATTGATTGAGATTTAAGTTGAATAAAGATAATGTTAGAAACTTCATTTTAAAACATTTGCGTTTTTTGTCCATTCAACGTCATGACGTCACCAAACATTGTCTGCTTTTGACGCACTGAGTTTGAAAAAACAAGATGGCGGCCTGATGCGGAGAGGACCCGCTCTCGTCCAGAACAGAAATTTAAAACATTTAAACGTTTATTTTGCTTATAATTGGCCACGCGATGTTTTTCTTCAGACTATAATAACGGTAAGGTTAAATTAGAGTCAAAGGAAGCCGTGTTTGGAGGGTCTGTGCTTTAGAACTAGCATAGCAAGTTTAAGGCTATTATCTCCACGGAAGGAGACACCGTCATCGTCACTGGTCTCCAAGCAGCAGCCCTTCTCATCTCGTGGTCTAATTTGGTAAGTAAATTCATTTAACATTATGTAACGTTAAATCTGTGCTGTGAGGTTGTTTAACCCATCGGTAATGAACCGCTGTAAGGTCCCTGGCCCAGGCGAGCAGCGAAGGGAACGGAACGGCTAGCCAGATTCGTGCCCCGCGTTTCTCTTCGTTGTAAAGAACCGCGGAGCACGAATACAGTTGCTGTGAGTTTCGTACACTCCGCGCCCAGCGGCAGGTTTAGCGGAGGTACTGACTCGGCTTCAGGTTTGAGCCGTGGCGGCTGCGGGTGTGTTGAAACATGCGCCGAAACGGGGAGTCGGTCTGTCAGAACTGGGTCGTTGCGATATCTCTTCTTCTCATGACTAAGTGTAATGTAATAATAGTTGTATGAAAGTGCATAAATGGTGCAGTGAATGACAGAGACTAGGAAGGAGGAGATGAGAGAAGCGGTCTGCAGGACGAGCTCATTTGTACAATGACAATCAGGTTATTCTGGGGGCAGCCAATTCTTCTAAAAATACAAAATTCTTGTCTGCAATGAGCCAAAACCAATTCTTCTGTTTAGTCCTGGTTTAGATGTTTTTGTTTAGTCGTTAATTTAGTTTAATTTACAGTAAAAAAAAAAAAAAAAGAGCACTTTGAGGACATAGAAAATATGCTGTAAATTAACAATTGCATCAATCATTATTTCTATCATATTGGAATATTATGCCATCATATTGCCTTTGTGTGATTTTAGGTGAGAACAACAAATGACATGAAATGAGTTAGTGCTGTTCTTTTATATTGCATACTAATTTCCCCCATGTCTTGCAGATCAATGAAGTGCTTGGTTTAACTTCAAAAAGCATGAAGCACAATATTTTAAACTAATGTACCACGATATCCATATCTGGCTGTGCTGTGGTGGTTGTCAACATTGGCATGAAAAGAGTAAAACCTGGCCTGTGAATCCACATTCATATGAACGCAAGACTGCAAGAGAATCTAGAGGTTGAGGATCTCCTAATGCAATGGCCCTGCAGATCGATCACAGGTAACAAATGTTCTTGTCCTTTCTGTTTGGTTATGTATCATACTTCTAATACATGTTCATGTATTTGTAGATACAGTCAGCTTCTCTCTGTTGCTCAGGCAAAAGTGCCCTTGGACTTGCTTTGGCCACACTGGGACAGGGAAATCCTGAGCCTGAGAGGAGATGACCTGAAGTAATCAGGTACTGTTTTGAAAAAGTAACTATTACCAGCTTACATTGGCACTTCAAACTATCAAAATACATCGCTCGTTACTTAAAGGATTGGCCACCGTTTTTACATACTGAGATATGTTCTTACCTTAGTTTAGACTAGTTGATGTGTACCTGTCTGGTCTTTGTGTGTGTGCTCAGTCACGCAAATGTTATCAATTAGCCTCTCCCAGCATAAGTATAGCTCCAAACTGGGGTAAAATTAGAAGCTACCAAGCTGTTAAACGTTTTCCCTATTTAAATACAGTTACATGAAACATTACATGATCCAGGTCTAGTTACACATTCGATTTTCTAAGCGGATAGCCTCACAATATAGTTCCCCGTTTTATCCGCTTATCTTTTTTGGTTCCTGGTCCATCTTCACTTCTCTCCTTTCCTCCTCCTTAGGTAGACTATGCCTAGTAGATTTTGAAGTTTTGTAGGTTTAAGAAAAGTATATGTACATTGCACACCATGGAAAGCTTACAGATCTGTTGTTTTTCTTTATGATTCATATTTACTTTTTTGTCATTAGGAAGATGACAAAAGGAAGCCTTTGCGGAGTTTGCATCTACCTGAAGGAGGACGATACAGATTACTTTGAATGCTGAAATGTAAGTATATTTGTGCTTTGTAAATATTTTGGTAGGGCTTCATACATCGACAAAATGAATTTTCCCTGAAAATTCACTGAAATATGAACTGTTTAACTGGCACAAGAATCACATGCATTTCAGAGCATGTTTGTGGAGGTATAAAGGCTCAGGATTAAGAGCTGGGTAATTTGGCCAAATATAATATACTAGTTATTTTATTTAAATTAAGCACTGCCTAAAACACAACACACAGCCTTTTGCAAAGTCATAGTGGATCTTTATAAAGCTTCTAAACTGGCCGCACTGCACACATGGAGTGGTGATAGTGTGAGTGACCTGAATTGAGCAGTTTTTTTATATTGTTCAATGCACACATTAATCAAATGATTTATATTATAATTTAGTATTCTACAGTGGGCTTTGAACTGTATTACCTAAATAATGGTAGCCCATGTCATTTTTAAATTGCATGACCATTTTATAATTAACAATGGTGACAGTGGCACAGATGTTTGAGCAGGTCGTCTTGAAGGTCAGCGGTTTTAATCTTGCACATTGTGCAAGAAACTTCACGCATGTAAAGGGCTTTAGGCCAAATGTTGGAATAAAAGCACTCTATAAATATTTTTTTTTTTACCATTTAAAATGTACATAAAGAGCAGAGACACACAGTCTTAACATGCATAAGGAATGCCAGAAGATGAAAATAATCTGGAGGGGTCCAAACTCAAATTGGGAGCTAAATCTGGAGAATACATGTGTAGTGTATTTTAAGCTAAGATAATGACAGAACAGTCAGGTCTTTGCATTGTATATGTTTTTTGCTGTCCTTTTCTCATCTGCTTGCCTTATTTAGTCCCTTATTTTCTTCACTTATTGCCTAATTTCTTGCCCCAGTATTAATTACACAATTTGTATTTTGCAGCAAAATGGTGAAACAAATGTGGCTGATCGTCCCCTTGCCCTTCTCATTGCTTCTCCTGATTTCTTCACACCTGGGAACATCTAAAGGCTTTTTCAACGCTATAATATCCAGTCTGGAGTGGTCAAGCAGGTTTTGGCCGACATCAGGACACGTGTGTTTGGTGTGGACAGCACCATCGGCTACAGACAGTGGTTTGTGGAGGTCGGTGAAGCTAGTTTTGGCCGATTGCATTCGTCAAACTGGCATCTGTCACCGCACCAGGAGAGGTTTGATTGGCCTAGTGTTACTGGCTAGTCACCGAATAAGCTGCAAAATGGAAGGAGAGTTTTGTTGTTGTTATTGAACTCACAAAATGTGTCTCCCTCGTTTTGATTTTGCTATACGTGCTACGCACTGTTTTATCAACTAGCTGGAAATGTATGAACTTCTTCGGGACTTTAAACAGAAATAAAAAGGTGACTGGACTGAGAATCCAATTCACACGTCAGAGATGACCACCACAGAGCGTTTGAAAGGGGACTGAGGCATTTTGTTTTCTATTTACAGCAAGACACGCTACAAACATGCGCATGTGCACTGTGCGGCGTTCTTGTTCTTGGGTTCATGTCGCTCCAGAGTAGATGTTGCTCTCAGCTGGTGAGACAGGGCAGACGAGAGGAAACCTCAGCTTTATAGGTAGTTGCTGAAGGGAGCATTGCAATGAGTGCACGGTAGTACAGTGGTTAGCGCTCGTGCTTCACAGCTAGAAGGTCCCGGTTCGATTCCCACCAGGGCCGGGGCCTTTCTGTGTGGAGTTTGCATGTTCTCCGTGTGTCTGCGTAGGTTTACTCCGGTTTCCCCTACCACTAAAAACATGTACTATAGGCCAGGATGAATGAGAGTGTGTTTGAGAGTGCGCATGGGGGACGACGGATGGAAATTAGCCCAAGGCTACAATCCGGTGTGGCTTGTTCATTAACTTGCACTGTCCCTACCAAATAAACATAAACATGAGTGTGAGTGAATGTCCAACTATGTCTGAAGTGATTTTGTTGTTGCTTTGTGATTAATATAGAGATTATGCATGGCTATGTCTGCAATGTTATTCTTTTGTTATACTTTGAATTGTTCCTCAATTTGAGGTTCCAGTTATATTTCAATAGAAATGGATTATGCATAACTTCTATTGAGTACCTAAAGAAAGTCGTTACCCTGTTTAACTTCATCTTAGAGATTGTGATCTGCCTAGATGACCACAGCTCTGAAACAATGTCTGCTCTCCTTGATAAATGAGCACTTTCCACTTGTTTTCTGTTTCGATTAAAATTATGCCAACTGAAAATCATTCACAACAGTTCTAAAGTTTTAAGGGTTTGAGTTATTACAGATTTTTGTTTGAGGGGTTCACTTAAAGCCACACTGCGTAGCATTTCATCCAATAAATAGAATATATGCATTTATCTCATTACAGATATTGATATTGTTGAAAAATCTCAACAACAACAAAACCTGTTAATGGGAGCAGGGATTTCTCCAGCTTATCTCCATGGTGATATTCACAAAAGCAGCCAAATATGAGTTTTGAATAGATTAGGTTCTCATCCAAATCCATACTTTGATTACCGACTACATATTTGAAGCATTAACAGTGTCGAGTTGGTCATTAAGAGCATGTTTTGTATTGCTGACGACAGTGATCCAAAATGTTTCGCAGTGTGCCTTTTTAACAAGTTTATTAAGGTTATTTCATGCACTTTTCTCCTGATACAAATATTATACAGAGCGTTGATAGCTAATGCCGTATGCTTAAATTGCATTGTTATGGTAGAAATGTTATGTAATGTAAGGCAGTACATTTTTAATAAATGTCATTGTATGCATTCTATGGCTTTGAATACATGTTTTTTGTATTTAATTATTGGTATTTTTGTCTAAGTGGAGTCTGCTAAACTTATAAATTATAGGTGGAAATAGACATGCAAAAGTTAATATAATGAGTCTGCTAAACTTAAAAAAAATTAGGTGGAAATGGGTGCAAAAAGTATTATATTGAGTCTGCTAAACCTTTAAATTTTAGGTTGAAATAGTCAGGAAAAAGTTAATGTAATGAGTGTGTTGAACTTTAAAATTTTAAGTTCAAATTGTCAAAAAAGTAATATGGATAAGTCTACTAAACTCAAAAAAGCTACATTGGATGAGTGCACTGAACTTGTAGATATAGATTGGATATAACGTAAAAAATGTAATTCATTAACTCAAATTTTTGTCGTAATAAATTTTCCACAAAAGTTTTGAGTTCAATGAACTAGTTCGGGTTTACAGTGTGTCTGTGTGTGGAAAAGATGCTACAGGGTTTCAGCAGGCAGAATAAAGGTAATTTTGATGCCCGAATATAATATTTTTTAATGTCACAAGCACAAAAAAAATAAAATAATGTTTGCATGTTTTCTTTAAGATTTTTAAACATTCGTTCAAACACAGGAATGAGGAATTGGCCACAGCGTGACACAATTTCAGCAGAATTTTTTGTTTTTGACCAGATTTTATTTTTTAATATAGTAACAGAAAAACTGTTGAGAAATGTCATTTTTCCCTGAAGCTACCTAATTTTAGAGCTAGTTTGAATTCCATTTGATGCTTTTAATGACTTACTTTTGGCACAATTCATTCAATGACCGGTGGAAACCCTGTGCTATTTCACCATTGTCTGTGTTGGTTTGTGTCTCCAAGTTTGGTTTGGGTTCCCTTGCTGGCAGCAGGATGAAATGGATTGTGTTTCTAACACAATTTATTTTCACGTAATGGCATGCAAGTGAAATCAATGGTGCCATGATAAACAGTTTGAACAATGTTTTTTTTTCCAGCTTTTGAACATCCAGAGGGATTTCGCTGTATCTATTGTGAAACATAATCAAGAAGTTACAGATCAGTACTGCAGTACTGTGGTTTCTAACCTTTGTTTGTAATCTTGCGGACCTCTTGGACCTTTCAGTGGAAGTCCCTGGACCCCGTACCTCAAGGGTGTTGCAGTTTATTTCGAAAGCAATCCCTTGAAAGCGCTATTTGTAGGGAAAGACAATGTTGCGTTCAAAATAAACCTAAAATCCTCCAAAATAATGAGCAGTTTCCCCTTTTCTTTTCAATCTGAAATAGTTCTCCCATACCCCTGGTTGAGAAACACTGCAGTAGAAGAAGATAAGATAATATAATCCTTTATTGATCTCACAACGGAGAAATTCACTTGTTATTTTCGGCATTCAATAAGATCACTCAGGGTGTGCAAAATAGACAGGAAATGTGCAAACAGTTAAATAGTAAAAAAAATAAGTATCTTATGTACAAAAAGCAGAAATCTTAAGGGGCAGAATTATAACAATAAGGAAATTAGAATAAATAAAAATCGAATAAAGAATATAACAGACTATAAAAGTAGAATATCGAGATGCAAAGTTTACAGTCCTAGTGCAGGTTGTCAATAAGTGACACTGGTACAGAGATTATTGCACGTAGTTTTGCAAAGGGGGGTTAAGGCCTTGTGGTAGCGTTCCGTCTTGCACTGAAGGTGTCTCAGTCTTCCACTGAAAGAGCTGCTCAGCGCCTCTACAGTCCCGTGCAGTAGGTGGGAGGTGTTGTCCATGATGGAGGTGAGCTTGGCTAATACCCTCCTGTCCCTCACCTCCTCCACAGAGTCCAGGGGGCAGCCCAGGACGGAGCAGGCCCTCCTGACCAGCTTGTTCAGTCTGTTCTTGTCCCGCTCTGTGCTGCCCGGGGCCCAGCACACGGCAGCGTAGTGGATAGCAGAGGCTACCAGTCATAAAAAGTCCTGAGCAGAGGCCTGCTCACTCCGAAGGACCTCAGTCTCCTCAGAAGGTGGAGGCGACTTTGGCCCTTCGTGTACAGGGCTTGGTGTTGTGGGGCCACTCCAGTTTATTGTTGAGGTGAACACCCAGGTACTTGAAACTGTCCACCACCTCGATGTCCTCCCCTTGGATGTTCAGCGGTGTGTGTGGTAGTGACCTCCTCTTGAAGTCGATCACCATCTCCTTCGTCTTACTGGTGTTCCAGCACAGGTGGTTGCGCTCACCAGTCCACAAAGTCCATGATAACTGACCCGTACTCCAGCTCGTTCCCCTCAGACATGCAGCCCACACGAATCGTCTGAGAACTTCTGCAGATGACAGCTGTCTGTGTTGTATGTGAAGTCCGATGTGTAGATGGTGAAGAGAAACGGGGAGAGGACGGTACCCTGTGGGATCCCAGTGCTGCAGACGACCACCTCAGACTCACAGCTGCGCAGCCGCACGTACTGTGGTTGGTCCGTGAGGTAGTCGATGGTCCATGCAGTGAGATGTTCATCCACTCCCGCGTCCTCCAGCTTTCCCCACAGCAGCGCCGGTCTGATGGTGTTAAGGCAAGACACTGCAGGTGAACAGGGAAACATAAATAAATGTAGAGATATCAATTTGAAACTTTTGCTGAACATCACTGATATAAATATGAGGAAAAAAATGTATTGCATTTTTTCTGTCATGTTATATTTTCATATAAATATAAGACATTTTGTACATGAAAATGCCCAAAATTGCCTATATTTTGGGCAACAAAATAAAAATAATGGATTGAGCCAGATTAAAATTTATGGTTTCATTTTATTGACATATTAGTAACTAAGATTTTTTTCAGAGGGGATTTTGGATATATTGTTTAGTTTTTCAATTAACTAATCATAAGTGAAAAAATCTGTAAAAACTCAAATTCCGCCTGTTTTTTGGGTTCAAAGTTGAATAAATCAGGCTAGGAATTAGATATTAATGTATGAGCGACTATAAGGGCTCACCCGCTGCCCGAGTGGGGCCTTCTCTCATTCAGAGAAAGCAAGCCTTGTAGGAGGAAAAATACCATATTTGGGTGATAGCGTCATCACGAGGACCTTCGCAGCACACATGGATGTAAAATCTGTCAATATTTGTGAATGAATACCCGCGGGAAAGACGGTCTTTCGATGCGCCGCAGCTGCTACTTCCGGGTTACCTCCGCATCGCAGGCGGACAGCTCATTATAAATTAAGCATCATGCGGGCTGAGTTTTGTCATTTTTATACTCTGACATGAAGACTAAGATGTAAAGGGAGGAAAATAGATAAAAAATCTCAACTTCGACCACTGCATGAGAAATCAATACTTTCACCTGCCGTGTCTCGCCTTAAAAGCACTGGAGAAGTCAAAGAACATGACTCTCACAGCGCTCCCACCGGGCTCCAGGTGGGTGAGTGCCCGCTGCAGCAGGTAGATGACAGTGTCCTCTACTCCGATGTTAGGCCTGTAGGCAAACTGCAGCAGGTCCAGGGTGGAGCTCACCACAGAGCGGAGGTGGGCGAGGATGAACCGCTCCATGGTCTTCATCAGGTGGGAGGTCTGTAGTGGGCCGGTTCCCTGGCGTGCGCTGTTTTAGGAGCCATGATCACACAGGAGGTCTTCCACGGGACAGGGACCTTCTCCAGGCTGAGGCTCAGGTTGTAGATGTGGCTGAGGACCTCGGAGAGCTGGTCTGCACAGGTCCTCAGTAGCCTGGGACTGATGCCGTCTGGTCCTGCAGCTTTCCTCTGCTTCAGTCGCCTCAGCTCTCTCCTCACCTGGTCCGGTGTGATGGAGAGGGGGGAGTGAGGGGAGGACTGGGGTGGACTGTCGGGGGTGGGGCAGGTGCTGGAGGAAGTCCGTATGGTGGGGGCTGGAGACGTGGGTGCAGGGGGGCTGGAGGCAGGTGAAGGAAGTCGGGGGAGGGGGCAGTGTCCACTGGGCTGGGGACGTGTGAGGAGGTGGGAGCAGGGAGGGGGACAGAGGGAGTGGGGAAGAATCAAAAATGTCCCTTGAATTCATCTGCCCCGCGCTGTTCTCCATCAGAAGGAACCACCTGGTACACGGAACAAGTTTGTGAAGCATTAAAAACCTTGAAAAAGTCCATTATGTTTACTTAGTGATTGTCCACTTTAAAATAATTGGTTAGTAATTACCTTGAATATAGTTAGCAAGCTCGCATATCACTCTCAAAGCAACAGGGACAGCCTCTGGTGCCGATTGAAGAAAAACTGGATCAATGAATGAATTAAATTCCCAAATTTTAAGTGAGATTGCGAATTGGCCTCTGCATTTGTGATCTGAGCCTTTTGATCTTGGTTGCTAGGAAGTAGGAAGCCGGAGAATGAGCCTCTTGTGCATGTATTAGGTTGGGGTAACTGCAGTACGCAGATTGAACCAGACAAATAGGAAAACATGCAACCGTCCACACGCAAAAACCACAGGAATCCGACCCAAAAGTCTATCGCATGACAAGTCTCTAATGCTCCGTTACAATCCAACACACAGTTTCACGCCTAAACGAATTCCTCTTGTCATCAGATCATTTAGCAGCGGCGCCTCGACCTTTACTGCCTCGCGATTAGATAAACTCAGCGTGCTGAGTTTTCCCGTTGCACCGATCATTTCTAAATCTGGCGTTTTGCTGGCAGGATTCGGCCTCCTCTGCTCGCGGCCCAAACGGGGTGCAGTTTTGACAAATGGCCACCGGTGCATGGAGCCGACTCGCAGCTGCCAGCCCAGATTGCCGCGCTCTGCCAGGCCCCACTCCTCCTGCTGGCTCCTCGGCACACATTTGGCCACTCCACTGTATAGTCATCCAATTAGGAAAAATGCTAGATCCTGGTGTAAGCTCTGGAGTATGGCGCGGTGTTGTGCAGTTCTTAAACTGGCTTAGGGAACAAGTTTGTGAGCGCGACTTTGTACACATTTCTTATATGGATATTGGCCGGTGACATATTGCAGTCGCCAGGTTAACAAGCTTCTTTAAGAGCAACTAAACACCAAATCAAGTTGTCTGTCTGTCTCAATGCGTGTCTCATAGTGTTGTCTACTGGTCCCTGACATTATTCTGACATTATAGCGCAAACATGTGTCAAATCCTAACTTTGGCCTGAAAACGAATGGGTTACGCCCCCTTCAGGGTAAACTCTGCTACTAAATTAGAATTTCCTGATTGGCTGGAGACGTGTCCAAGGCCTCCACAGAACGTCATAAGCCGCACCAGCTCCACACATCGTCATCAGGTGCTGCCCATTGTTCTGCCCCTATGTATTTTAGGGTTCCCGGTGGGTTTTGGATGGAATGAGTCAGATCCATCAGCACTGAAAACCCTAAAAAACAAATGGTCCTGGAGCATCCTACAGGCCACAACGATTGAAAGTAAAGCCGCCAAACTAACCATCTAAGCAGCTGCGGTGCCATGGCATTAGTCCGACGTCTCATTAGTCCGAAAATTTACCATTGAGCAGAGGTGCCATTAGTCCGACATCTCTAACCCAGTTGTGTTGTGGATTAGAGAGCCATATACGACCACTGGCCCTAAGCTTAAGGTCAGTGGACTCTTGCCTAAACCTAATTTTATTTTTCAACCCCTACTCAATGGGACATTTTCGGAATAATGGGACATCGGACTAATGGGACTTGGGACTAATGGGTCAATGATGCACTAATATTCACTTTTTTTCTGTGTAACACACTTTTAAAGCGCTACACTGATGTTAAATACAAATGAAATTCTTCAAGTACATGTATAGTACTGGTTTTGAAAGGCTTTTTATGTTTCTAAATTCTTCCAAATTACCGACCTTTATTCGTGGCATTTTCTTAATGAGCTTCATAAGGTCGAACCTGAAATAGTTTTGTGGACTCAAAACCATTCTGGTGACCACATCGTGAAGCCCATTGAGAGAATGTCAAAAATGTGCAAAGCAGTAATCAAAGCAAAATCTAGTTCAGCTTTTTTTTGGTTTAAAACATAATTCTATATGTGTTCATTCATAAATGAACGCCTTCAGTGAGAATTGACTATGTAAATAGACTTGAAATAAAAGGAAATACAAATACATAAAAAAAGAAACTGTTTCCAAACTTTTGATTCCGGCTGGGTGCCGTTAAACGATAACAGTATAGTTTTGAAAAAAAGAAAAGAAAAAAGGATTAGATACTACTGGTATCAAAAAAATAATAGTATCGAAAGCAGGTACTGAAAAAATCTTTACAGCCCAGGTTTTGATGCCTGTTGGTCCAGGGACAGAATTACTTAAGTGACTTGGTGGTTTCAGCTCAAATAAATGATACACATTTAAAAGAAATGGTCTTTTATGGATTAAATTCACATTATTTTTCTGTGTTATGGTTCTAGAGGACACATATTTTAGTATCGGTATTGAAAAAGTATCGATCAGGTATCGGTATTGTAAAACAAGTGTCGTTAAAGTACTGGTATCGGGGAAAACACAGCCTAAAACAAGAGCACACATAAAGAAATGTTATTCTGTAAAATGGTTTAAAAATTGTTTTAAAGGGGGGTATTATGTAAAATCGACTTTTTCAAGCTTTATATCATGTTATTATGTCATTCCCTCATTAAACACATGCCTGGAGTGTTGCCTTGGCTCATTCACATATTTTTGAGTAATCAGTAAAAACTTAGACGGCAGCCATTTTAGGTGTAGCTATGCCTCAGTCCTCTTAGGAACGCCCCCACCTCCTGGAGACGCCTCTGGACCTTTTGTCACCAGCTAAGCCACCAACCACTGCTCCTCAGCTCAGCAGAGCCCCCTCCCCGCACAGTAGTGTTGTTTAGATGCCACAGCAGTGTGCTGAAGGGGGCGTGTCAGAAAGCTTCTTAAAGAGACAGAGGCCTATTTCAAGACGTTCAGTACAGCCATTTTGAGAGAGCAATTTTATTCAAGGCAGTTATTTTAATTTACTGCATATACAGACCAACAGAAGGTTACGTCATCATTGTAGTATGCTATAGACTGGTGCTATATGATTGAAAAAAGCATAATACCCCCTCTTTAAAACTAAGGCAATTAAAAGTAATGCAAAATACCTTCTGTGTCACAGCCTTTCATATCTACTTGATGTAGCGTTGATATGAGCCTTCTAAATTAGAGTTCCACCACCTCCCAAAGTCCACTTTAACCCCTAGGCTTCTAAGTTTTAATTTTGGGCCTGACTGTACAACAGTCCTCCGCCCCGTTGCACCAAAAAAAAAAAAAAAAAAAAACCTTGCCCTTAGTACGGTAAACATATTCCAGCAGCAGCCGGCTTCTTCTCCATGAATCAATACGCTCCCGTAACCCGATCACTGTGAAATGTTGAGCTGATGGAAATGGATGATACGGAAAAGGAGCCATAAAAGGTGCACCGGTTCACGTAATAGAGCCGCGTACATCTACAACAGGAAACATGTTATAATCCGGTGATGAATGGGGCTACAGCAGGCACACGCACATGTATAATGCATGGGCTGGACCTCAGCTACCCCTCAGCTACCCCTCTCTCCTTCTCTTTCCCTCTCTCCAGATCAGATGAAGATGGATGCGAGGCTGCGAGGGACGTATACAGTGTGGAAGCAGACTTAGCAGGCCCGAAGTCTCCCGATGATTCTCCGTGTGCAGCGCGTTGTCAGCCTCTTATCAAAACAGAGACGCAGCAGTTTGGAGCCGCTGACTCAGGGCCGGGATCTGCGCGGATTGGGAGCGAAATCCAGATGTTCCTATCTGTTTATTAAACGGCAGCGGGAGACAAGAGCTACTTTGCTGGATTTCGATTCCTGGTATAGGATGTGTCCTTGAGCCCTCTTGTTTGCGCTCTTAAAGCTGAGCACACTCTACACGATTGTTTTGGCCCGATTTTGCTGTGATTTTCAGTCGCGGTGAGTCTTCCCGAGTCATGACTCATAGAAGCAGGGTTCCCGCTAGGTCTTTAAATTGTCTTAAAGTATTCAATTTGCTGAAAATGTGGTATATGTCTTAAATTTGAAGCATGTGTTTTATGAACCAGCTCCTCCACCGAGTTATTTATAATAATTAATAATGCAAGAGTTTTCTGTTTGGTTTATGACGAGGCGAGGGGGCTGTGCTTGGAGACAGCTGTTTTCCGAGCGGCCAACACTGTTCAACACGATTAACATGGCCTTGTCACTTTTTAGTCCGTCGGATGATTTTTACTTTTGGAGGCAGCTGTCTCTCTGTCAGAAGATCAGAAGTATGAACTTTTGGCTACATCCTTTGCATCTGGCGGCGCGGCTAGATTTGAGTAGTTATTACGACATACTGTATATGAAAAGTGGCATGGTTCGTGTGTCCGTCTATCCGTTTTGCACAGGGGTGTGATGGGGACAGGGGTGGATAGATGAGACACACTGATGTTAAAGACAATTGTCCTTGTTGACTAATTTAAGATTTCTGATGCACTGGAGGCACAGAAAGTGAGAACTCATAGCCATTTATTTGGAGTAATAATTATTGTAATTGATAAAGAAAAACAATTAAATGTCCACATAATCTGTATGAAATTGCAAATTGAGGCAATATGTGAAAGAAAAAAAACCTCCATCTAATTTCCATACCCATTTGTTATTGATATTATACAGGTTGCTTGTAGGGATGTCAAGATTAACCAGTTTTACGATTACCACGATTATAAAAGGACGCGGTGGGTTATCCTTAAGAATTTCAGAAGCCACGGTTTACCGCGGACATTTTTCACGCTGACACACGAGCAGCTGCACGCCATAAACAGCGTGAACTCACCGGTAGTTGAGCAAGGCAGAAGGACGCTCTCCTCCAGTGTTGTATCCATCCAAAAACCATTGAAGTCAGCAGAGTGGGACCACTTTAGGATCCAAAAGATGACCAAGGCGTTGTTGTTGTCGATGGAACATCCGTTATGCAAACCCTGTCGTCAGAAAGTTGCAGCAAAAGGCGCTGATATCGGCTACGTCGAATATGAAACAACATCTTGGAGATAATCCTTCGCTGTGAATGTCCAGGTCAAGGTAACGAACTGCTTAATTCCCAAAAAAGTTGTCCAAATGTTGGGAAATAGCCGCAACGACTGGCTCAGGATGTAAACAAAAAGCTAACGCGCTCCGCTCTGCTTCAGCGTAACAGAAAGGAAAGTGAAACCGCGCACATGTGGAAATCAGCTGTTCAAAAGAGTCTCCTTAGTCATTTTGTAAACACGTTTCATTCTCTGTTCATCAAAACATCTGACAAATAATTAAATAACTTTTGAGAACATAAACCCTAGCCTAGACTGTGACCTAATAATATATAGTAAAATAATTATGATAATTATGGTCATTATAAAAGAAGTAAAGTTAACATTGTTTTGTGTTATTCAATGTAGGCCTATTTATTTTAATGCAAAACAATCTTAAAGCATTTTTCATTTTTAGAAACAGTCAATGTTTACAAGTTTACAAGTATTAATAAGCTTTTTAAAGACAAAAACTAAAAATATCAGTTCCTTTCATTCGGTCGATAATCGTGAATAATCGTAAAATCGCAATATTTTCTTTCCCAATAATAGTGACTCAAAATGTTTTAATCGTGACACCCCTAGTTGCTTGTTTCTGGTCTAAATAACAGAAATATACAAATCAAATAGTTTTGGTTTTCAAATATAAATTTGACTTAAATATTTTTTTTGTTTGACTCTTATACACACGTCACGGTGGATTGTAGCCATGGGCTAATTTGCATCCGTTGCCTGCAGTCGCACTCTTCATCACACTCTCATTCATCCTGGCCTATTGTACATGTTTTTCGTGGTAGGGGAAACCGGAGGAAACAGGCACGGGGAGAACATGCAAACTCCACACAGAAAGGCCCTGTCCAGGTGGGAATTGAACCCGGGGCCTAACAGTGAAGCACGAGCACTAACCACTGTGCCACCGTACCGCCTACGGAGCGATATAGTATGCGAGTCATCTTTAGGAACCTGTGGTCTTAAATGTTGTGATTCCAGGTCTTAAAAAGATCTTAAATTTCACATTGCAAAGTGTGCACGAACCCTGTGAAGGCAGCCGCAGAGAATCGCGTCTCGTAGTGTGCAGGGTCAACGACTGGACTCGTGGTCGAATCGTACTGTGGGCGGCAGAAAGAGGCGACTAAACCCTAGTCACAGTGAATCAAACATGCTTGAATTTTGAAGACGATTTTGGAGATTTTTTCACAGGAGAAGCGTGGGCTATTTTACCAACCCAAATGTGAATACACGGAGTGCAGCGGCCAATAATAAGAGTGGAATACACACAGAAAGTAGAGTAGCTTCCCATCATAACATCAGCACAAACAACAAAATGACGGCCACAGCGAGCCCCGAGCAGACCACAAACGGCACCAAACTACTTGTTTGGATGTACGTATGTCCTGCTCCTTTTCTTCTTAATCAGGCACTTCATTGCCTCTTATACTTTCTATTTGAGATAACTACAGTATAAATATGCACACAATCTCTTTGGAAAATGATCTAACTGGGTTTCCCCATTGACATATAATTGGAAAATATAATATTTCTATTGTTTCAAGTAAAAAATAATACATCTAAATGTGTACCACTGGTGGTGTTTGGGCTTCTTCAGGAGCTCCCCAGGATTTATTTGTTTCAATTAGAGATCATTTCATTTATGCTTTAATAGCGTATTAAGCTTGGTCTTTGTTTATTTGGTTTACATCCAGTTTAGACATTAAGTTGTGCAATTTAGCTTTGCTTTAGACTCTTTTTCGACCCAGTTCAGTACTGATTGATCTAGTCCTGTGAAAAGGCTGAGGAATATACACTATCAACGGCTATTTTTGGCAAAGGCTTTCAAATCAATTGAAAATTGTCAGGCGATGACTTGCAACTTTCGGGTCCAGTCCCACCAGCCGGGAACCACTGTACGACGTGAAAACATTTTGACACTGAAACCTGTTTACAGGAGATATTCATAGATCCCGATATCGGAGTCGATACTGGAAAGAATATTGGCTACAAATATCTGATACTTAAGCGATACCAGTTTTGGCTCTCACCACTTTGAAAACACAACATTCACCAAGATAATCTCAGTGAATATGCAGTACCTCATTTTGAATCTTAGAATCTGTAGAATTCAATCGCTGAGCACGTTTGAACGTCTGCAAACTTATTTTTAAGTTATGCTAATGTCTAATTAAAGCTAGGACAGAAACTATGATTGGATCACCTATTAAGATAAAATTGGCCACTACTGGAGTGCTCAAGTGTATTTTAGTTAATGAAATGCTGTTAAAGAATAACTGATCTGACACATTTAGTATGCACAAGTTGTAATGATCAGATCACTTTATGTGAGTTGTTAATATTAATGTAACCTAAGTAGCCTGTCATGTACTAAAGGATATTCAGTGTAGAAAAGTCCAGTGATCCTTGCGTAATGTTTTCCATTAGTTTATTCATAGATATCATTGATCTGTAACATCTCGTTGGCAAGAAAAGATCAGACTTAAATGATCTGACACTGGAGAAAAGAGGGCCATTCACTTTTGTTACCCAGAGCCAACATGCCACTTTTAAGAAAGTCCTAGCCTGGCCTTAGCCATCCGTAAACTCTGGTCAATTATAATTTCCCTACATGTACGAACTGGGTCTGATCTCAGTGGCCGCGTTTCATCGGTTGAATTTCAACCTACCATCCAGTGAGCGGGGAAGGCGGGAGTTGTAGGTGACGTCAAGCATTTCCGTTCACCCCTCCCACCTGTTAACGGAGCTCAGTTGTGAAGATCCAGACCCTTGTACGAAACGAAATGAGTACGAGGGTATGGTAAAGCCAGGGTAAGAAAGTCCCTTAGTATCAGTTAATATTGGATATAGGCAGACACTTAAACCCCAGTATCGGAAGAAAAAAAGCTGGTTTGGTGCATCTCTAATCCTGGAGAACCAAGCAGTGGAATGGTTCATGCTTTCAGATCAAACATGCTCAATAGATCACGAAGGCAGTGCTGGCAGATCTTTCCCAAACAGATGATCAAATTTAGCAAGTGGGCTATCCCTTACAAATCAGCAACATATATATATAGATTAGCAATGTGATTTATGTTTCTTTAGTGGGGGCTGAATCTTTGGGATCTTTTCACTTCAAAGAGCCGTTAAAAAGGCACACTTTTATATTGATTATTTAAGAAGCCAGACAGAAAACTCATGCTGTCTGAGAACCAATTTGCTCAAGGGTATGCGCACTTTGATTAAAACTACTAATGCTTGCATCACGATTCATTTTATGGAAATCAAACTGTTTGCTACGATTAATGAAAAGTGGCTCTAACTGCCTTACTAGGGCATTTACTCAGCGGAAAAAAAAACATTCAGCTCGTGGTTTCCGTTCTGCTCTTGTGCTGTTAGCCTGTGTTCGCTCCGTTATCTTTGAAATGTTCCCCTTAATGTCCAATATTACTGAAACTACTGGGATTTTACACATGAAACAAAACCTATACATTACAAAACTAATAGATCTGTGGATTTTACATTTTGAGATTTCCATCAAAAACTCAACGTGAATGTTGAGACGAGTGGTGCTGCTTATCACACATCAGTTTCTGAATGTCTGGCTCTAAAGAGGAGCATTTCAACTTCACAGTTATACAGTATTGGGAAGGGCATGAGCACTTTCAGGGCAGACTCTGCAAGCTTTGGATGTCCGGTAATGCAAACTCGTGCACAGACGCACATGCCGTGTAAAATAGGAGACATTTGGCTCCACAAAAGCGTTCTCTGGATCACAAGCAACAAAACGCTGCTTATTCTATGAACATTTGCCGCATATTGACGTCAAACACCTGCTGTAAAGATGATAGAATGAGTCGTGGCTGCAGACAGTGGACGCGCGTATGGCGGCGGTGAACGGCGCCATACGGAAACTTTACGCACGGTTCTGACTCGGTTCTGAGAAGTGCCAGCCATGCTCATCCATGTGCATTCATAACACTTCCAGCTCTGTCCCTCAAAAAGGAAAGTGGTCACACTGGTTATTCTTAAAGTTTGATCAAATGATAAGAGTTGGCCAAAACGGCCCAACTCCCTGTGCGACGTGCGCTGTGGAGGGGTCGGGGAAAAAGGGGGTTTGCGGACCACTAGGGGGCGATGGCCACACTTTAAGAATTATTGATCTGCCTTAAATACCTTAAATACTCTTTTATCAATGTGGGGGCGTTTGTTTCTCTAAATCTTCCCATTTATTGTCAGTTATAATATCAATTCTACACCGATTTCAACGAAAACAGGTTCATCTCTGGGTCTTGCAGTTGTTAAAAGGAGCTTGCAAGCCCAACAGGTTTTAGATTGTAACAGGTAGAAAAGGTCACACAGCTGTAGAACCCAGGACTTTCTCGAGATGCGGACTGCTATTAAAGCGTACTTTACCTCCGCCGTCTTATCGCTTAGCAGTAAAAACACCATGTCATTACCTCCCATCACGCCTTGTGCTCCGCGTGGTTTTTCTGCCTCTACATATAGTGGTGAGTTTTCTTGGTGTGCTCCCGTGGTGTGGATCTGTCACATGTGCCGCGCTCAGGTATCCATCACCCCGACAGCTTATTAACTCTGCGGGGCTGTCCGAAAGCAAAGGTCCCGCAAAGGTCGAACTCATCCAAACAACACTTTCCCGTGAACTCTCTGTTTCTTTCTCTCTCAGAGGTCAGCACAATCAAAGGCCAAAGAGCGCAATAGAAGTGCCCTTTTCTGCGCTATATTGCTGTGAAATGCTCCGTCAGATGTTTTGAGCTCTCAGAAGTTTGAAAGTTCTGTTGTATTTTTTATTTGAACTTGGTGTGTGTGTGTGGGGGCGGGGGGATGCATCTAAACTTAGATAAGTAAGTAAGTAATTGCTTTGTTGTCATCGTACAAGCGTACAACGAAAGTGTTCAGGTGTTAGTCTTGAGCTGCTGCGGCTGAGCCGCGCTGCCACTGTGTGTCAACCTGACCCGCATGACCTTGGAGGTCGGGGAAACTGTAGCACTCGGAAGAAACCTGGCTGGCTGCCCTCTGTCTCCTCTGATCCTCAGAAACGGTGCACCGCCTCCTGGGTTTGTCCCTGTTTCAGAGCGTGGTGTCCTGCACTGGTCAGCTGTTTCCTGTAGATCCTCTTGTGACGCCTCCACTGTGCTGCAGCTGTGGGGGCTCTTGGTGCCTCTTCAGTGTCTCAGAAGAAGAAATGTGTAGGTCTCAAATGGGTCTAGCTGATAAGCTAGCATTTTGTTTACCTTTAAAAAGCTGCTTTCTTCAGGACCATTTTGGACTCTCAAAGTAAACAAATCCACCAAACCTCCACAAAAACTCAGCAAAGATGTACACAAGTATCCAGAAAAACAATGTGGAACACAGAAACCACAAATAAAGGTTGCAGAAAAAGGTGAAAAATTAAGTTGTACCAGAAGAGAGGGAGGTTTCTTTCTGTTTTCATGGCTTGAAATGCGCGTGAATGATGCCAGTTAATGTTGTTTTTGATTTGAGTCTTGAAGCAAGGGCAAGGGAATAAGTCAAAGGCAAGAAAAATAATTTAGCACTTGCAGGTCATTTTCAGCTAAGATAAGATAGCTTTTCCCCCATGTGTATAATATTCAGAGATTAGTGATATATTGAGAAGTTAAAGACACTATACCTTATTTTCTTTCTAGTAGTTGAACAAAATGTGTTTTGTCCTCTCAGACAGAAACATTGTGCATCTAAGGCATTTGTATCAATTAATGAACTTGCAGGCTCGTTTTCTAGCATTTCTGTGACCGTGACCTTGAAAAGTGACCCTAAAGTTGTGAAATGTGCCGATAAACTCATCCCTGTGAAGAACTGGGATGTTACACATAAGTTTGGAAAATTAGGAAGGAGTTTGGACCACAACTAACATTTCAATTTAGTGCCTTTCTCTTCCATTGTTTGTGATTTTTAAAATATAAATGAGGTATAGGGCCTTTAAATAGAGTAAAATTAACTCTGATTGACCTTCATTTGAGTAACTCTGATTTGCCAAGTGAAATAACAACCAAAGAATCCCATCTAAATTTAAGCAAATTGAAATATTAAATTTGCTTTTAAATGCAGTGAGAGGCTTGTTTCTTATAACCTGGCAAGAGCCAGATTCATATCAGAGCTAATAGCATTAGGACACACACATCTATTCTGTATTTCATTTTGAAAAAAGTGATTTGCATTTGTGATATGTGTAGCAGCTAACCAACAATAATCCATCTTCAACGGAACAAACTTATATCCACTGGTGGTTCGGTCCAATCTCGAGGCAGTATTATCATAACTGGGCAGGTTTATCCATACTAATTAACAACACAGCGACAACGGAAAAACGTGAGGGCTTCCGGAATCCGGAATAAGTTTGAACCACAGCTAACAAGTTAAAATGAACAAATTCCTTCTGTCAAGGCTTGAAAAGGGAGTCAAAACAGGTAAAGTCCCATGATTTAATTATGTGGTTCCTGCAATACTGTCTTATGGTTTTCTCATAAGTTCAACTCTGCCCAGTTTGGTTGCGATATTAAATGCTTGTGTTTCATTATGAACTCTCCAGGTGGAGCAGGAGCAGTCGATGCAGAGAGTACAAGGTTCTGCTGTGATTTATGAGACGCCGATGGGCCGTAAGTCATCGGCAAAAACCACTGAAACATTCATATTAGAGCCGCCATGAAACATTTATCAGACAGTGATGAGTGGCCGCGTAAAGCCCTCTCCGCTCGATTGTTCCCACACATGGGGAGTGTTTTCTGCCTCGTAAACCTGGGAATGCGTAATTGCTCATGTTTTACGCGACTTAATTATCATGTTAGAGTGTGTTTACAATAGCGTGCAAGTGCTGGAGCGTTGTGTTTTCGGTGGTTTATTATTATTATTGACTAATACAGCAGCTCTCGAACCTTTTACACTAAGTACCACTTTATAACATATTTGAGCTTCCTACCCCCTCCTAACACAAGCAGGCAAGGTTATAATGCCAAGGGCCACATTGGAGTTTTACATTTTACAGGCTGGGTTATTTAATGCCTTTCTTTATGTCACTGACATTGATGTAGTGATGGGCGAGTGAAGCCGTGTGACACTTAACACAACGCTTTACTCGCAATAACTCGCTAAAGATTTGGAGCTTCAAAGCTGCTTCGTTCTGTTTGAACACTGATCTCTTGTGGACAAACTTTATTATTGCGACTAACACAAGCGCCTGTTTCTTAGATATTGATGTTTGAATGATCAGATCAATAATAGGCCAATAAATAAGAGTAAATATTTAGTAATGTCGTTATGTCTTTCATGGAGCTCAAAGGGTGGGGCCAACTTAGTCACCTGCAGCTCTGCAGCGCCAAGGCAGGACATCAATGTCAGAGCTAATTTTCTGTGATCGCACTCCATATGTTTACCACAGTCCAACGCCTAAAGGGAAATGCAGCAAAATCTTTGTCACTCACGGTTTACATCGCCAAAGTAAGGACCTGAAAACATCTATGGTTTAACACCTCCCCGCTCAAAGCAGTCAGTGTAAACACACTCTGAGCCAAAGAGACTCACACTGAGCAAATGGGCGACTATGAGACACTGATACACAATGAGAGTGAACCACTTTTCTGGACAATTGACACTTTGACACAGCTGTTATAAAACACCCAACGGTGCAGTGCTTCGATGCAATCTCTTCCAGGAAGAGCGATACAAGCTCCCGAGTGCTGGTTTGTTTGCCCATCACTACATTGATGTAGTTCGCCCTTGGAGGATATTGCATCAACGTTAGTGGAAGTTGGACTCAGAATTGACCTTAGGCCTAAATGTTCTGATTAAAGTCTCTCCAAGACCAAGTTCAGGATCAAGAAAGGATTAAATTGGGTCTAAAATAAACCTAAAATGGACTAAAGTAATTCTACACTGGCTGTAAACCTTGTCTAAACTAGAAAGAATAACTTAACCTAACTTGTTTACATAACTAAAGATACCTCTAAAAATATCTCTCGTACTTGAATAAAGGCAAAAATTGCAGATGACCTTGAGTATACCACCTTCTAATACTCACATCGACCTAAAATCGCATACAGTAATTGTTGAAAATAGGGGTTCCGCATTTAGCTAAACGGACTAATTGACTTCCTTTCACCGTGTTAATCAATAGGAGCAGGGAAATATGTGCAGTTAAAGACATAATCACTTCACACAATGTAATCCAGGATCAAAATAAGCTTTTCTACGTTTACATTCTATGTGATGTGAAGAGGCAGAAACAAGGCTAAATTTAGGCTAATACAAAATACAGTCATTAATGGGTAGAGGCAAAAGGAAAACCGTCTCAAATGCAATGAAAGAAATGTTTCTGAAGCGGACGATGTATAGTAATGGCCCCTCAAGTTTTATCACTGTAAATAAATGTCTGCCCAGTGCATATACATCAATATATTTCTGCTTACCAGACATATCTCCACAGACTTATATCCTCAGACTAGCAGCTGTTGTAGGCAAAAAACAACAACAAAACCTGTCCTTATGTGTCCGATCTTGCTCTCTGAACAGCGTCGTTTTGGGTAAGACGACCCACTGAACCAGCTTCTACTGCACAAGCTTTGCCCTATCGTGAATCTAGCAACGTTTTTATGGTGGTGGTATAGTTTCTAAATTTGTTTTGTCGAGGGTCACACAATGTTGAAAATGTAAAAATTGGTTTCAGGCAGGGAAGACAAGGACAAACACAATGAAAAGTTTCTTGATGGAGTCCCGGCAGGAGACATTATAGATGTGGCTAATTGAGAGTGTATAGATTTGTTTGGGGAAAATATCCCCCCCCTAAGGACAGTAAGGGGAGTGAAGCGAAGGGGAAGGAGAGGAAGAGAAAGCAGAGGAGGGAAGAGGAACAACATGAATCCAGCCCTCTAAATATATGCAATCATTTCCTATTTTTTTCTACACAACAAATGTTCCAGTGCTAATCTGACACTGTTCTGAGTGTATATGAGTCCAATCTTCTCAGTGTAAATGTGAATTGACTCTTTTTAAGAGTTAACTTAAGGTCAGACACCATAAGTAACAGTAACATGACCCTAAATCAATGTGCCTAAATCAATGTGCTCTTTATTTTCAGTAAAAAGGCTGAGGCCTCATTGCTCTTCAATCACAGACTGACAGGTGAAGAAGGAAGTCATGGAGCTTCTGCTTTAGACAGAGCTTGAGACTTCCGTTGGAGGTAAGAATTAAACACATGGAATTATGTGTTTGTAAATAAATAAAATGTGAAACTCACATTACTTTTACTTAACCAACTCATGTAAATTGTATCTGATGTAGAGTCATGTGTGTCCCGGTTCCTCTGAGTCGTGGTGCAGCAAGACTGATGGGGACAGAAGAAGCTCATGAGGTTCATTTCGTCAAAACCAGTTGAACTATTCTAACTACAGTACCTTCTCCAAAGTCAAACTAGATAAACCACAGTCCTGTCCACATCGGCCATAGTCCACCATGACCCACCATGACTCATTGTAACCAAAACACACTTGACTCTACATAGAACAGCTGTTGTCATCTTTTCTTTTTACATTTAAGATGTGTGTACTTTATGCTGAACAATTTGCTGTGAATGCTTTTTATTCTTCGCAAACTTAGCAATGATTGAATAACTATTATAATGCTTGACTGATAGCAACATGTACACTGTAATAAGTGTTTCCTTGACTAAAATTGAGTTAAGTGGTTGCGTTTGTCTTTTTGCTTTCACACAACTTATTTTTCAGCCTCTTCTGGGTGCCAGTTTTGGTCCGGGCATTTGGAGAGTAGGAGAAAGCTGCAGACCCGGAGCCGAGACAGATCTACCGTGAAGCGAATCCACTGTGATAGTGCGCCCTCTGCTGGTAAAGACGGATATACAACGGTATTAGCTCTTGGGAAGATTGATCAACTCAACGAACGTGAGTAGACTTTAATCGAGTTATTTCATTTTTCATTTTCAAAGCGGCTCTGCAGCTTTCCATTATGGCATTTGGACGCAGTTGGACACAAGGGGGAGCCCTTCCAACTTTCTCGGTGTAAATGTGAATTGGCTTTCTTCAGAGTTAGACTTTAGGTCAGAAACCATGAGTGACAGAAAAATGACACTAAATACAGTGTGCTCTTTGTTTCCAGTAATGAAGGCTGAGGCCTCATTGCTCATCAGTCACAGACTGAGAAGTGAAGAAGGAAGTCATGGAGCTTCTGCCTTTAACACAACTTCAGACTTCTGCTGGATATAAGAGTCACATTATATTCTCAACCTCAAATATGTAGAAAAAAACATAACGCTGAGTCATGGTGCAGCAGGACTGATGCAAATAGATGTTACCGAAGAAGCTCATGAGGTTCATTTCTTAAACAGTTACACTTTTCTCTAAAGTAAAGGTATATCTACCACAGTCCTGTCCACATCTGTCATGGTCCACCATGACCCACCACGACTCAGAGGAACTGGGACAAATATGACTCTACAAAGTACTTGTTTGTTTTAGAGTGAGAGTAATTAATAATGAACTAAAATTTTAATCATGTACAGGATTTTCACATGTTTTCCTTTTTTTCTTGTAATAATAATTTTCCGTATATGTTATGTTTTTCTACATCTTTGAGTTTCAGAATATGATATGACTCTTATATCCAGCAGAAGTCTGAAGCTCCATGCCGCCTTCTTCACTTCTCAGTCTGTGACTGAAGAGCAATGAGACTTCAGCCAAAGTCTAAAGGTGCGTTCAGACCAAACGTGCGTCCACGCTCCTTCAGTTGGACGGCAAACATTGCCGCTTCACACTCGCGAGAAACGCCTGTTTGCTGGCACGTGAAGTTTTGCAAGCGTAATTAGGAGGCGTGTCATACAACTCAGGCCGAGCGCAAACCGTGATGATCAACTACCCCCCTGACACACGCACACGCACACACACACGGCTCTTTGATGTTTTTTTTTATTTTTTTAAAGAAAATAAATACCCTCTGAATTGACTTTATTTTAACGAAAATGTCACTATTTCACACAACATAACATCGATATTTCCCTCTATGGAGTTTGTTATCACAAAAAAAGAATCACACGGCCCGATTAAGCTTCTGTTGCTTTCATTCACGTAACTTTTCCTCCTCTCTGTCTCTCCATCACGCAAGAGGGGAGAAAACAACGCAAGTGAAAGAGGTGTTTTGCTTCAACGCGATCTCCTCTGTTACCGTGTTTATTATTTCATTAGGACTTTTATTTCTCAAAGTTGTTGCCTTATGCTCACTTTGAGCTCCTCGTGGGGCTGCAGCAGTGACTTTTGTTTCGCAAAATAAGCATACACTAAAGTGACGCCCCTCCCCAAAGAGGAATTTAAAAAAAATACTTCACCTCTGCGAACCCGTTCATATCGTTCACTGTAAAGACTCGTTCAAAAAGCCGGATCGTTCGCGACCGACACATCACTATTGGTGCCCCGTCCTTTCAGCGACCCTATGCAAGGCATATATTGCGTATGCCCTTTTTGCGCCACTGCTGCAGGTAACAGGTGACGCTTGTGCTCACTATTTGAGCCCAGTCCCTGATTGGTTAACAAGGCGTAAATGAACGCATGTGTAGATTGTGATTACTTGAGTGCATGAAGCAGTGGGCACGGCATCCCTGCTCTGTACCGCGCTGTTCTCACTGGCTTTGACGCGCATTTATCCTCATCCGCTCGCATTTGCAACGCTTCAAACGCGCGGACGGCTTTGCTTACATTTTGAAGCGCGTCGAAGCACGTCTACATAGGGTTAACATGGAAGTTGGTGGTGTGTCAGCGTTTGGTCTGTACGCACCTTAACTCTGAAGAAAGTCAATTCACATTTACACAGAGAAGGTTGGAAGGGCGCCCCCTTGTGTCCAACTGCGTCCAAATGCCCGGACCAAAACTGGCACCCTAAAGACGTTGGAAAAATAAGTTGTCTGAAAGCAAAAAGGTAAATGCAACCACTTAACTCAATTTTATTGCTTTTATTCATGGAAACACTTATTACAGTGCACATACTGTGCTTTATTAGGGAGAAAACGTTAGCTTGTCGAGACACTTAATGCATGAGGTTTGGGAAAGTCATCTTATTATGGTGCCTCTCTGGCCCTAATTGTCGTGGTAGAGAGGAAGCTGATGTGGCATTTTCAGCCTGGGCCGGTGTGGAGGAGGCTGGGTGTTTGACTCCTGTTTGACCCTGGCATGTTGGCTCTGATGAGGGCCGAGGCGTGCTGACATTTCCTTGACATTTCCAGTCACTCTCCTCCTGGCGCCGATGGCTTTAACCATTGGTTAACAGCTGCTGCACCTCAGGGTTCTACCATGAGACATGGACTGGGGGGGAAATGCTTAAACTTTATCCCAAATTTAAGGACTGCCATGAAAAATCAACTTTTAGAACTGTCTTACTCCAAAGCAAAATGTATCATAGCTTTAGTTTTTTCAAGGTTGTAGTCCAATAAGTTGCATTCGCTCGATGAATTAGACATTTGCTGTGCAGGCATGCTTTAGTGAGTCATGGCGTCTTAATACCGGTTTTAACTTATAATGAGTAGTGGACATAATCTTTACTCATGGCTCCACCATAGTATATTAAACCAGTTCATTCTAACACCCATAATGGCCCAGAGAACCTCAGCCGTCTGTTCAGAGGGAAACTTTCAGAGAAGGGGTGACGAACACACAGGACGAATACACAGGACGAACACAACAGTAAGGGCTCAGACACACCCCCAAACCTAAAACCTGCTGGGTGAGAGACACCTCTCTAACATGTACACCACACAGCCCTCCCCCGAACATCCAGAAGGGAATCAGGCATGAAAATCAGTATCTCAATGACTGCCTAATCAGCCTGCCATAACGGCTATGCCGACCAATAGCTCAAGTAGCAGGCGGGACCTGTAAAACAAAGTGATCACGTGAATCGTGGGCAGGCCCAACAACGTCCATAACAGGCTGAGAAACACAGTCAGTGTGGGTAGGCAGAGCGGGGAGCCTGGAAGGAGGAATGCCACGCCGAGGAACCTGGGCTGGCAACACAGCTTTGCCTGCCAAAACGTACGACGGCTTAAGGCAATCCAGAGTCACCAACTCCCTGCGCCCGCCCATATACAAAACGAAACCCTTGGCACCCTGTTCAAGCACACGGAATGGATTGTGGTATGGAGGCTGGAGGGGCGAGCGGTGGTCATCACGGCGCACAAAAACAAAACAGGCAGACCGGAGCGCGGTAGGCACGAACGACCGCAGAAAACAATGGTGCATAGGGCTCGGAACAAAAACGCCACCGGACGAAAAGGGATCAACAGCTGCATGGAGACTCGGCACGGCTGTCTCCAGCAAAAACTCACCCTGGGCACGGAGCGGCTGACCAAAAACCAACTCAGGAGAAGAAGCGCAGAGGTCCTCCTTTGGAGCCAAACACAACCCGAGCAAGACCCATGGCAAACGATCCGCCCAACCGTCATCCGTAAGCGCGGCGCGCAAAGCAGCCTTAAGCGAACGATGGAAATGCTCACACAACCCATTTGCCTGAAGGTGGTATGCCGTGGTATGGTGCACTGTGCACCTGCACCCCTAAGGAACGCGCCATACCTGACCAAAGCTCTGAAATAAACTGGGGGCATTCTGTCAGAAGTAATATCCGATGGCACACCAAACCGAGCGACCCAAGCAGAGAGAAACGCATTAACCACATCAGCGGACATGGTGGACGACAAAGGCACTACCTCGGGCCACCTGGTGGTCCGATCCACCATAGTAAACAAATGTGTGAACCCTTTTGACCGCGGCAGAGGACCAACCAGATCCACGTGCACATGGTCAAAACGTCTGGTTGGAATTGGAAAAGGTTCTATTGGGGCTTTGGTATGCTGATGCACTTTTGCACGCTGACATGCAGCACAAGATGCCGCCCACCCCTTAACGTCTTTGCGTAAACCAGGCCAAACAAAATGGGAACTGACCAGTTTCACCGACGCGCGCACACCCGGGTGTGAGAGAGAGTGAACAGAGTCAAAAATGCAACGGCGCCAACCTGCTGGAACTACAGGGCGAGGCTGTCAAGTCGAAACGTCACACAGGAGGGACAGACCCCCTTCTTGCATCACACGCTCCTCAAGCTTAAGGCCTGTACAGATGGAGCGAAGGGTAAGGATATCCGCGTCATTGGGCTGCTTGGCCGCCATCTCCGAAAAATCCGTCCTGAGAAGCACAGGGCAAACCAGAACACGGGAGAGACAATACGCGACCGAGTTGGACTTTCCTGCGACATGACGTCTGTCAGTAGTAAACTCAGAAATGGCTGCCAAGTGGCGCTGCTGACGAGCCGATCAGGGTTCAGTTACTTTAGCCATGGCAAATGTCAGTGGTTTATGGTCCACATTAGCCGTAAAAGACCGACCTTCCAGCAAAAAACGAAAATGCCGAGTAGCCAAAAACAGTGCCAACAATTCATGGTCAAAAACACTGTACTTACGCTCGCAGTCCCGCAACTTGCGGCTAAACGCAAGAGGCTGCCACGCGTCTGCCACCTGCTGCTCCACACCCGCCCCAACAGCTAAGTCGGAAGCGTCGGTTGTCAGGGCAATCGGAGCATCCGGATCAGGGTGAGCGAGGAGAGCTGCACTAGCTAACGCAGACTTAGCTTCATCAAAAGCAACAATCCGATCCGGTGTCCAGACGACGGTGTCAGTAGCCTTCCTTGAACGCAAAGCATCATAAAGCGGCTGTAGGAGGTGGACAGCATGAGGAATGAACCTATTGTAAAAGTTCACCATGCCCAAAAACACCGGTAAGGCCTTGACCACAACCGGACGGGGAAAATCTACCACCGCCTGGACCTTAGCAGGCAAGGGAACCGCACCGCGTGTGGAAATTTGATGGCCCAAAAAATCAATAACGGGCAACCCAAACTGGCATTTGGCTGGGTTGACAATCAGGCCATAGGAGTCCACTCCCATGGCACTCAAAGCGCTTTACAGCAAGGATCCACTCACCCATTCATACACCAGTGTACGCAGACAATGGAGACAAGGAGGGTGAAGTGTCTTGCCCAAGGACACAACGACAGTGTGCACCTTCAGGAGGCAGGATTCAAACCGCTGATCTTCCGATCATGAGACGACCCGCTCTACAATCTGCGCCACCGTCGCCCCGTATTGTATTATAATACAAGTAATTGTACAGTAATTGTATTGCTTTTATTCATGGAAACACTTATTACAGTGATACACATGAGTGGAAAAGGGTGAGTGATAACATTGTTTACTTTTCATTCCACAAATTCAGCATAAGTCAATCTACTGTAGCCATAAAACCGAAAAGATGAGGCGGATCATTCTCAAATAAAAAGTGGCTAAAAGATGTAAAAGTTAGAGATGATCTGACTACATTTATGGATGAGTTTAGGTTTGTAGAGATCTTGATTCTGTGTAAACATTCCATTCTCTTACTCTTTTAGTCTTTGCCATTCTCTATTTTTCTCTCTGACGCGAGTGTGATGTTGATAAACATGCAAACCACTCGTCTACAAAAACATTTCTATCTCTGACATGTTAGAGCCATATGAGCAATGTGGGGCTCGTAGAACCTCAGGGACTGCTAAAATGCAGCAACATTGTTAATAATCTTCCTGAGACAGGCTTCTACTCTAATAATATTCAACTCTGTCCTGAAAATAGTTCTATTAAGCTAAACTTTATCATGGTCATTTCCTTTTTTTTCTTTTGAAGTTGGTTCCTTTTAAAGTGTAATTTTATGCACTTAAATACATCCTCCTTGTTCTGTGACACACTTTGAATCACTTTGTGTAAGAAATGTGCTTAACTTGCCCCGCCTACTTTTATACCATGTTAAGAATTTCCCCAGGCTAGAAATTAGATAATAAAAATACCTCTGAGAAATCTTCAAAAATATTGTCAAGTCCAAGACTGGAAGGTTTACGCGGTGGTCACTCCTCTCCCTCGTGGATAAATACACTGAGGCTTATAGACGCAAAGCAGTTTAAAGTTTTATAGCTTATTTTTTATCTAAATTCTGTGTTATATGTTTCATGTTGAACATCTGCACCAAGAAAAAATCCTAGTTTGTGAACCTGTTCTCAAACAATGGCAATAAAAACTATTCTGATTCTGATTCTGAAAGACAGGAAAGAGAGGCGTACCTTGATGATTTGGTAACGCTTTAGAATACAGCCCGCAAGTTCCAGGTGTAGGTACAGGTAACAAGAAAGTAATTACACATGTAAGTACAGGTACTCTTACAACGTGTAACAAGTGGGAACAATGTGTAACAAGGAAGTACAAAGTGTCACAAGGCGGACAATGTGTAACAAGGCAGTAGAAAGTGTAACAAGGCGGAACAATGTGTAACAAGGAAGTAGAAAGTATAACAAGGCGGAACAATGTGTAACAAGGCAGTAGAAAGTATAACAAGGCGGACAATGTGTAACAAGGCAGTAGAAAGAAAAACAATGTGTAACAAGGAAGTACAAAGTGTAACAAGGGGGAACAAGGGGAACAATGTGTAACAACGTGTAACTACGTGTCAAGGTGTAGTAAAGGTATTCAAAGAGCAATTAATGGTGCTGAGCTATCACATAGTTGTGGCAAAAGGGAATGTGCATTATTTATAGTGCATTCATTGTAATGTCGCAGGACAACAGTATTAGAGTTGTGAAAGTGAAGACATGACTCCAAGCATTTTTATTGATTGTTTATTTTTTATAGTGAGACACCGTTGCCTGTAACAAGCAAAAACAAGAGTGAACAGAGAAAAATAAAGCGAAACAAGGAACATTACCACGTTATCACTGTGCGTGTATACTGTAACTAATGTTTAGGTACAGGAGAGCACGGGCTGTAAATTAAAGTGAGACACCGTTGCCTGTAACAAGCTGAAACAAGAGTGAACAGAGTAAAATAAAGCGAAACAAGGAACATTACCACGTTATCACTGTGCAAGTATACTGTAACTAATGTTTAGGTACAGGAGAGCACGGGCTGTAAATTAAAGTGAGACACCGTTGCCTGTAACAAGCTGAAACAAGAGTGAACAGAGAAAAATAAAGCGAAACAAGGAACATTACCACGTTATCACTGTGCAAGTATACTGTAACTAATGTGTAGGTACAGGAGAGCACGGGCTATAAATTAGAGTGAACAGAGAAAAAATAAGTAGAACAAATCTCCAAAAATGATCACGCTATCAAAGTGCATGTACACCATAAGTACATGTCACATGGTGACGCAGCGGTTAGCGCTTTTGCTTCACAGCTAGAAGGTCCCATGTTCGATTCCTAAGTCAGACGGATCCTTTCTGTGCAGATGTGCATGTTTTTCCCATGCCAACATAGATTTCCTCTCATTTCCCCTACAACTACAAACAATAGGTTCCACTCCGGAGGCAGGACTCCCTTTAAAAAGAGATTTTGAAATCTTAGTGGGACTTTCCTGTATTTAAATAAATGTCAAATAAATAAACGCCACTCAAATCTGAGGTGGACTAGATTTTCCCTTTATGCAACAGGAACAACAATGGTAACCTATAATCACAATTGGCATATTTCCGCAAAATTGCTCCCAAAGGTTCACATGACAACCAGCAACTTGAACTTTTAAATTACACAGGACCAGTGTTAATTTTGACAACATATTTTAATTTAGTTTTAGTCTTAGTCTTTTGACGAAAATGTAATTCAATTTTAGTCGAGATTTAGTCAAAAAAATATCTTCAATTTTAGTCTAGTTTTAGTCGACTAAAATTGCAAGTCATTTTAGTCGACTAAATTTAAGACAAATTTAGTCGACTTTGCATTTATAATATTCATTATAATCATATTTAATCGCGGTCCTCTGCTTCATGGAGCTGCTCCCACATGAACAAAGCTCAGAGCTGTTGCTTTGGCAGAGAATTTACATGATCTGAGGCTCTTTCAGACGGTCAATAGAAGTTTGGATGATTTTAGTCTCTCCTTTTCATTTTTATTTAGTCTTATTTTAGTCGACTAAAATATCTGGACATTTTAATCATAGTTTTATTCTCATGAAAAACTTTTAATTTAGTTTTAGTCCAATTTTAGTCGTCAAAAATATCACTGACTAAAATTAAGACTAAATATTTTAGTCGACGAAATTAACCCTGCACAGGACTTGTCTACCTAAACAAAGAAACAAAAAAAAGGCTTTGGGGAAACAGGCATCGAGTCTTGTAAATCTAGTCAGTTTGTAGGAAACGGAGTACTAATGACATGGTCATAATCAAATTTCCCTCTGAAATCCACATTTTGATTCCTTATGACTCTTTGGCCGATCCAAAGCAGCGAGGTACTTGAGGTTGGTGTGCTACTCTGGATCTGCAGAAAAAGAACAAAACGCAATGTTAACATTTAAAATGCTCCACTGTTAAAAAATAAATAAAAAATAGCAATACACCACTAATTAATCATTGTTTTGATAAATACCTCTCAAAGCTCCTGACGTTTGCTTTAAACTGCTTTTCTCCAACGTTGCTCTTACACAGCTCTCGGTAGTGGTTCGTTTTGCCCTAGAAAATGGTGTCATAGCTTTAGCCAATTTTAGCTCCATGCTACCTTTTGATCTAGGAATGCTTACAATAGACTTACCAATGTCACTTTAAACTCCCCAAGAGAAGTTCTGTATCTTTGTTGCCAAAATATGCAGATCTCCACTTGATAATTAACTTTGCCAGGCAAGGCTTATCTTGAATATCATCTGGCGTATGCCACGTGTGGGTTGCATGCGGATCTGTATAGCTGATCGCAACATTGTCTGGGTATACTTCCAGCTCGTGTTCTGGGTCTACTGCTACTACTTACATACACAGTTAGACAAAAATGTATAAGGTATTTTAAAAAGATGATTGTTTAGAGGCTGTTGTTGGTCCCACAGGACTGATACTCGCATTCTTCTTCTTCTGATAGTTTTATGGCAGATGGCACTGAAAGTGCATTACCGCCACCTACTGGATCTCTGAATACTGTTTGTTTTACCAAGTACAGTGAAATATGACCAAAAACAAAACCAATTATTCCCATCTTCTACGCCGTGTCAGTTCAGTAGCCTGTGCATACCCTTCCCTTAAAGTGCTGTCCAATTCTTCCCCAGTGATACCATCAACATTTAAAAATCTCCTGGCACTGTCCAGAAACAAATCAATTCTCTCTGATTTCTTCTGAAGTCCAACAGAACAATTTACAACCAGCATCACGATAAATGCCAAAAAATGCTTCTTGTCCAACGTAATGAGCTATTTTTGCTTCTCCTTAGTAACTTTTGCATCCAATCCCCTAAATCACTTCGCAGCTTCTGCATAGGAAATGTTATCAGTTCTTCTCAAGACATTAATTTTTCTACCCCACCGGACACTTCATTGTTTTAGCACACGCAATGCATTCTGGGATGATGACATGCCACGATTGTATCGGAGTAGGTCAGGGAGTAGATACTTGATTACTATTGTCATTTTCCCAACTTAACGTTGTACATGGCACTGGCTGTTACAATTTTACCATTGCAGATCTCCAGATTTTCCCCACCTGTATAGTGGGACAAATATACATGTTCTGATCTTATTTTGTCAATGTAATTGTCTTATCAATACCAATCTGCAAGTAGAAACACTATCATGACATTGTTCGTAATAAGTGCACATTAACAACAAACATAAACATACATACATTACAAGTCTTTGGATTCGTCACTGAAGCATTGCCACTCAGTTTACAGCTTTATCATCATGTGATGGTAATAAACACTTCAGTGTTTTCAGCTCCGAGCACTAGCAGTTTCTTTTACACTGTAACGAGAATTTTCAGTACGAATCTTTTTTTTTTTTTGGTTTCCATCATCGACATGGAATAATTTCACTTGGGTATACAGTAAAATTAATTTTGTGAAGATGCCTGGTCTCGTGCGCCATCTTGTGACAGTTTAGAGACTTGCAGACGAGTCAAATGTCAAAATTTATTACAGAGAAATATATTTTCGTTTTGTGCACCCAACAATGCCCCCCCCCCCCCCATTATTATTTGTTTAAATAAAAATTATAATTTTCTATTTAAAAACATCCTCCTTAACTAAATGAAAATGATTTAAAACAGGAGAAACAGACAAAATAAAAATTAGGGCTGTCAAAGGTTAAACTTGTATTAAGAGAAACATAACGGTTGCTAAAATCAAATCAATCACAAATTAATTGCAACGTGTTTTTTTTTTGTTTTTTTTAATTGAGATGGTGGCCATCTGAAATTATGTCACATATTGATAAGGATTAAAAGTATTACAGGTGCAATTAATTGTGATTAATACAATTTTAAAAGCGTGAATATGCAGATTTGAAAACACATTGTAACTGAAGTTAGCGGAACTTGTGGGCTAACGGTATGAGCGCCTTCTTTTTTTTTATATATTCCGATGGCATTCTTGAACTCTGTGTTCTCTTCCAGAAACTCCTTCAATGTGTGGCAGTAGGAAAGTAGCTTTTGGCCTTGATCTTGCTTCAGGTACTCCAATTTTTTTTTTTTCGCCAACAATCTTCACCTAAAGCGTGAGAAAACACATACAGTACATATTAAGTAGTTTAAAAGGGAGGTCCCTATGCACTGGATCTGGACATCCAACACTTGTCATTTGGACTGCACAACATAGCAATCATTAGCCGTTGAACAACAGATGACCCAATGATCTATACATGACTATATTATTTCTAATTTTAAGTCAGGAGTGCTATATTGTAGTAAATATAGCCAGCTATTTATTCGTATGGCAAGCCATATGGCAAGGTGAAGGTATCTTACATGTATGAAGAGGTATTGCCACAAACCTCAGCTATTATGCTGGTGAGACGAAAGGTAGTGGTGCAAATCCCGTGTTTTTTAAGGACGACGAGGCAGACCGTCCGCTTTGAAAGGTTTTTAACACTTTTTTATATCGGCTCAAAACTTGGTCTGTAGTGGCCACTAAAACAAGAATAAAAAAAAGGGGTTATAAAACAATGTTATTATAAATTCTGTGTGCAACGGGGGGAGTACATGGGGGAGGACCTGCTTGAGGATTCGGAGTCGGAGTCCAACAGGGTAGAGGAATCTGACAACTCCCTGCCCATGGCTGTCAGTAAGCACACAAGTTTCGGTGAAGGACACAAAATTGTTGCAACATTAAAGTCTTCATGCCAAACTATACAAAATGATCTTCCCCTTTTACTTTCATTATGCTTGAAAATACATCGACAGTGTCATAGGTCCAATGTGTATCAAATTCATTCATTCATTTCATATAAAAAATAATAATAAAAAAAGATTTAAATGGACAGTCATATGGAAAAGTAGGGTCAGTGGATGAACGCCTGATGCATTGTACAATTAACAATCTTGACACTATAATAATCGAATAACAATTATATTTATGACTACTTATATTCCTTTTTTTTATAAATTGTACATATACATACAGTTGATACAAAGCTTGTGTTCCCACCTCTCTCCTGTGGAATTTTTCTGGTGTCGATCCTGGAGAGATATACATTTTAGACTATTCCCCATCACCCTACAGCCTTCACATTTTAGCCATTCTGATAAAAGCTTCAACACAGATAACGGGTACTTTTCCAAATGACGCCCGTTTTAATGTCACATACAGTCATTTCTGGCATATATGTTTGCTCTGAGAAAATATTTCTTACCCTTGAAGGGCGCTGCTCCCACAAGGTTCTTCACCTTCTCCCGCAAGAGGTTCCTTTCCTCTCCTTCTCCTCCTTCAAGGCCTTAATCTGGGCGCTGTAGGGGCCAACCCTGGAAGCCAAAATACATAATGACAAACTAGTTGCAAATTTCATATAGCAACCTATACAACTGACATGTCATTCATTTGTAATTTTGACCCAAGGTAGCAAATTTTGTTCTTGGGCAATTACAATAAATGTATTAACTGTATCCAAAAAATTATAACAAGCTGTACAAAGTATGCCACTGTCATACTGATCTATAGCCTCACATGAAATATTAGGATGACACATCATTCTCACCTTTAGAACGTGAGCCCCCAGGTTTGGCGGGGATTCAACTAAATCCACTATGAACATCAAAATGCACACACAAAAAACACACTTTAATGCTGGATACCAATTCAGTACTTTACATTGCCACATGCTAATCCGCTGCTATGGCTATTAGCATTTGTTAGCCGTCGCCACGTTGTAGGCCTAGGTCATGACCATGTGTAGTGACTAAATTCTTTGTCATTTCACAAAATAACGCCAGGTAACACAACACACACACATACATACACACACACACAAAAAACACACTTTAAAGTTGGTAACCAATTCAGTACTTTACATTGCCACATGCTAATCCGCTGCTATGGCTATTAGCATGTGTTAGCCATCGCCACGTTGTAGGCCTAGGTCATACAGACCAAGTAACACCAGGTCAAATAACATACACACGCGTACAGCTTTGAGGTACAAAAATGACGGAATAAAAATCTTTGCACAAACCTTCATCGTCCTTTTGTTGTCGGAAAATCGGTATTACAGACACGCCAAATCTTCCCCCCACCACCTTCACTTCCGCCTCCCACTGGCCGCTGTCTGAAGTCATGTCATTGCTCCAAACATAATTAAGTTCTGCCACCATGCACGATCCATTGGTTCGTGTTGATATCAGTTGGCAAACAATATTTTTGGTCGCCATTAATAAATCACCCCCTAGATAACACTTTTATTTTATAATGGCGAATCGTCCAGGGCGGCCTTAAAAAAAAACCACCCAACTCCAATATTGTTGTCCTCTAATGCATCCTTCGCCCCTATGCAGTTATATCCACTTTGCTTTCTCACTTTCTCTCCCGTGGTCCTTTATAGAAACGACAACAAAAATAAAATGATATGGTATCTTCAAAATTCCTTCTAACATGAACAATGCGTAACACTAGATGGCGATAATGTGACCTCCAGGGTGCCAACTGCCAAATAAGCTAACGAAGAAGAAAATGGCTGCATGAAGACCAACAGTAATCGCTTGTCATTCGATAAAAGAGGTAGGATAATGCATGTTTAAATATACTCAGCCTATACATACATGTAACTATACGTCTACTGGAAATATTATGAACTAATTGCGATAACCGGAGTTTTATTTTTATTTTTCAGACCATGAAAAGAAAGACACGTGCCACAGCGGGTGACGCAAATGCTGCTCCAGAAGGCCAAGTTACAGCACTAGGTATTTAACAGTCATTCTTAGCTGTGATTGGAAAACCTACATGTTTGTGACATGAGGCCACCATTGTCCATAAAGTGACATTAGCCTATAAAATGGTCCAGTGTTTAACTTTTTGACGTGAAATACTGGACCACTGCTAAGCCTCCATTATGAAAAGTACAGTGAAAAATATAGAAGTTAAAAGTTACAAAGCATTTGAACACAACAGTGTGTTACATACTTACTGTACGTATTTGGCAGACGACAGAGTTGTTCCTCTGTCGTTTTCAACACTTTATTCCATCTTCATGTGAAATGTTAAGTACAGTATTATGGAAAACATGGCAGATTTGCCATCTATAACATCCCATCCTAAACTATATTTTCCCTCTTTAATTAATTTCAGCCACCTGTGCAGCATTGAAAGCGGAAATAGCCATTTTGAAGGATGAATCTGCATTTTTAAAGGATATCTTGGAAAAGTTACCGGATTCTGGTGGGTAAAATAAATATTACTATAGGCTCTATGCACACACTCAACATGTGTAACTGTCTTAAAAGAAATACTTCACAGTTTTCCATACTGACATAATGTTCTTACCTGAGCTTAGACGAGTTGATGCGTACCTGTCTGGTCTTTGGTCTTTTTGCGTGACTGAGGGCACGCACAAAGATGTTGTTACTGTAGCCTCTCCCAGCATATTCCTATGGGTTAAGTTCGAAGCAACCAAGCTCTTCCACGTTTTCCCTATTTAAATACGGTTACGTAGGTAGTTACACGATCCAAGTATAGTTACACAAAACTATTTTTAAGCGGATAAAAGGGGTACTATATTGTAATGCTTAGAAACCCAGATAGCAAAATGACATTGTTTCAACATTGATTTAGGGTCAGATGGTTGACTTTTGGTTGAGGTTGAAAAAAGAATGTTGATTCAACGCTTTATTACGGGTTTCAGATCAATAATTTAAAAAATAATGTTGAATCAACAGTTTTTTACAGATATAAATTCAACCATTGAAAGGTTAACGTTGAAACAACAGTTTTTTACAGATATAAATTCAACCATTGAAAGGTTAACGTTGAAACAACAGTTTTTTACAGATATAAATTCAACCATTGAAAGGCTAACGTTGAATCAACAGTTTTTTACAGATATAAATTCAACCATTGAAAGGCTAACGTTGAAACAACAGTTTTTTACAGATATAAATTCAACCATTGAAAGGCTAACGTTGAAACAACAGTTTTTACAGATATAAATTCAACCATTGAAAGGCTAACGTTAAATCAACAGTTTTTTACAGATATAAATTCAACCATTGAAAGGCTAATGTTGAATCAACAGTTTTTACAGACATAAAGTCAACCTTTGAAAGTGTAACGGTGAATCAATGTTGTTTCGACGTAGGGGTGAAAAGCCCGGGAAATTTGAACTAATTTCACGAGCGCCCTCCTCCTTACATTTTCGCATCTCGGCAGACACAGAGGAGACGGAGAAAGACAAAACTGGTAAGTGCTCATACATTTTTAAAGTTTAATTGTCATCTTGGTTGTGATCAGTAAACTAAATGGCCACCGCACACTGTAGGCTATTTATTTGTCATTTGTTTATTATGAGCTGATGTGTATGCCAAGCTAACGTTACTAGCCTATAACTGTTTGCCACCAAAGAAAGCTTACATGTTCCACACATCCCAGTAACATAACGGGACATGATTCATGATTAATTCACGATCCCATAACCTGATAATAATATCAATAGTAAGTCAATACATTTGTTTGATCTTGCCCCCACAATGTAGCCGTTACTTTAGTTTGGATTCAGTTGGTAATTTTATGTAGGCTAACTGTAGGATTGTGAAGCACTTTGACTTGCCTTGTGAATGAACTGTTCTACACAAATAATACATTTGCCTTTAGTCAAGACTATTATCCGACGGTTTAATGGGTGAATCATTACTTTAGTATTAAGGTGCTGACATGGTTAATAAAAGAGCAAACAGAGACAGTAACACAAATAAACAAATGATCCCCTAAATGTTTAGTTGCTCCAATTATTTTATTATCAACCATGATTACTAAACACTACCATTTTTATTTATTTATTGTAGGTGCAGCTGCTGAGGAAAGCTCCCAGGAACCAAAGAAATTGTCAAAAGGTAATCAACATCTGCATCTGCTCGACCGTCTCCCATCATCTCCTGATGCTGTTTGCCAGTGGAACTAAACACAAACCTTTTTCGGCATTCTAATAATTTTCCCACTGTCCATATTTTGCCATTTTATCAACTGTAATTTGCACTTTTGTGTCTAAACCCTTGGATTTTAGATTTTTGGATTGTTATAATACTATTTAAAAAATGTTTTATAGATAACATTTGCTGCGAAAGGAATAAAGTTATTATTTGCAATTAACATTTATGACTGAATATTGATTGTAACAACTGATTTACAAACATTTTATACACGCTACAATTACCTGGATTAGCCTTCAGTATGATGGCCCTGTCAATTGTACTTTTATGAAACAAAGCTTTGTATAGTGGTAACATCTTGATAGCAACAAATTGAGGGAATTCACTGCACAAAAATTATACATTCTTTACTCAATGTTGTGGAGATAACTGTTTTATACATCTCATACAGAAATAAATATTAAGTAATGAGTGTACCATTTTTTTCTGGTGTTATTTGGTCACAAACTCAATCTCCTGCCTTTCCTCCATGTCTCATGCTCTTCTGTTCCAAATGCTTTTAGTTTGTTTGATTTAATTTACTGCACATTCTTCACGGAGGCACTGGTTATGGGTTATACTATATTTATGGAAGCAAAGGCTGAAAAGGTTTGGCCTCTGCACTATTAGGTCGTAATATCTGTCTTAGGACTGCAGGAGGCACTGTCACGCTAAAGGCACCAAAATAACGATTTAAATGGGGCATGCGCTGTAAAGTTTCGTAATGTAAATACCGTGGTAAACTTCGATAAAGTGGTGATTCTGAGTGCTATATGAATGTATAATGTACACAAACAGGAGGAAGTGGATTGTCTGCCTCAGATTCATAGTTTGGACAGGTTATGCCTGTGGAAATGACTCGATGACCGCGGTGAATGCTGTTTAGAGGCTGATTTATGTGGTGACGCGGTAAGTAGCGCCAATAATCAAAATACCGTTTAAAAAAGGTTGAATATAGGTATATTTCTATAGTTTAATCAATGTTGAATCCATGTTTAAAAAACATTTGAATTTCGACATCTATTCAACTCCTAATCAATGTTATTTGCATGACATTGATTCCATGTCAGAAAAGATCAAAAATCAACGTTGTGTTCGACATCTATCATATCGAGCGCTTTCAATCGCAGTTCAACGTCATTTTTCAACATCTATTCAATCACAGGCCATAACACTATTTCAATGTTGAAACAATGTCCTTTTGCTATCTGGGAACACCTTAGGAGCACTTCGATGTCCGCGCTGAGAATTCGTTGATGTTACTGTGAGGATGTCGAAATGCTCCTAAGGTGTTACTACGCCTTACAATATAGTACCCCTTTTTATCCGCTTAGAAAATCGACATGTTTAATTTTGTGTGACTATACTTGGTAACTACGCACGTCATCGTATTTAAATAGGGAACACGTGGAAGAGCTTGGTCGCTTCTAACTTCACCCATTTTCTACCATGGGAATATGCTGGTAGACGCTATGCTAACAACATTTGCATTTAAAATAACTTATATTTGAGCAGCATCAGCTTTGTGACTGTAAGCTAACGCAGCAGCGGAGTGATCTGCGAGAAAATAGTCCCTCAAAATGCGGTATTTCGTGTGATACAAGGTCAGTTATATTTCAAAAATTATTCTATTAACACAGACATTTATATGGGTAGTCTGGCATTATAAGTGATTTACCTCAGGTGCACTGTGGAGTGGGTCAGACTGTTTTTAATGCAGGCTAACTGATAGCGCCACTAGACTCTTCAAATATAAGAACTGCATGAATTTAACAAAAAAATATCTCCAGACATCAACAACACTCTGGATAACTAGGAAACGAGGCTCTATGTCAAAAATCCTGAAACATCCCTTTAAGTTTCAGAATTTTCCTCTTACAGCAAAAGTTCTGTCTAAATCAGGAGCTCCATGACTTCCTTCTTGTGACAGAAAAGCAATGAAGCCTCAGCCTTTTTACTGGAAACAAAGGGCACACTGTAGTTAGCGTCATGTCACTGTCCCTCTTGGTGTCTGACCTTAAGTCTAACTCTGAAGAAAGTCAATTCACATGTACACTGAGAAGGTTGGAAGGGCGCCCTCTTGTGTCCCTTTGCATCCAAATACCGGGACCATAACTGGAGCCAGATCTGGCTCTTTAGAGTAGAAAGGGTTAAGTTTGACTTGTAAAGGTCCAGCCCACATGGGCCAACAACATGGGGCCCACATGGAAACTGCGGACAAACCCACTTATAACCAAGGTGGGCAAACCCAAGCAAAGCCCACATTGTTTTTCAGTACCTTCTCAGTGTACATGTGAATTGACTTTCTCCAGAGTTAGACTTTAGGTCAGACACCATGAGTGACAGTGACAAACTGTGGCAAAAGGCCAATCATGTGACGCATTCAGCCTGCCGCTGCATTACACCACAACAGCAGCTCCTGTGGCACCTTTGAAAGCAGGATCACCTTCACCCGTCTAACCGTGTCCCTCTCGCTGCCGGTACAAGACATGAAAGCACAGGCCACTGGTGTGTTTGTATGGTCCTAGCATCACATTTTGCAGTTCCTGCGTGTGACACAAATCTTTACAGAAAATGGAAAGTATGTGGTCCTGCTTCATGTCTGGCATTTATCAGAATCATTAAGTCTGTACCTTCATGTGAGATCATGTCCTCATGTCTGTGCACATAGTTTTGAAACCACAGACAATTTTGAAAACCTCTAGTGTATCCCAGGCCTTACAGTACTTTCCAGTGCACTTGGCCACTAAAGCTATAGATTGCAGAGCCGCCAACTTGATATGGGTGCCCAATAATGATGATAATGAAGTTTTGTTTTTTTAGCCGCATGGCTCGCATTTGGAGCAGTTTCTGATCCGCCCGGCAATGTTGCTTCTATTTTTGTAACCCACCCCGCAACCATTAAAAATTACGCATTACAAATATGATCAGTCTAAAGGGATCACGACTTAACTTCTGTTCGTGGTGCTTGACAGTTGCCTAAAACCAGCAAGAAGATGCAAATCTGCAAAAGGCAGCACTGAGATGTATTTCTTATTTAACCCCCTCAATAGCCCAGGCACATTTTGGTCCGTGCACAAAAGTTTTACATAGCCACATGCTATTGCTCATTAAAGAAAGATCTTACAGCCTTATTTCAAAGAGTTGGTCCTCTAGTTTCAGAAGGTATGCTAATTGAAATTGCACAACTTCAGAGCAGCACAAAAATCTAACAAAACAGTTGCTTTTTTGGCCTTGGAAAACCACCTCAAATTTCAACCAGGCTGTAAAAATAGTTTTACAATTATATGTGGCTCAATACAATTACACAACCCGACCCACTGTTACTACAACTCGTACGACTTTCCACCACTTTCCTAGCCTGGTGGGACCAGAATGATTCCCCTCTGTATTTTTGTATACAGCGGGGGATCAGTCTGGTCACCCCGCCCCCGCTGGTTGTATCCGCAAGATCAAACCGATCCCGTGCAATCAGATTTGTTTACTTGCCGTGACGTGTTGTTAGCGAGCAGTGTCACTCACGGGGCGCGGAAGTCCCCTCAATAACAATCTACGAGCGACGCACGAAAGAAAGAAAGCGTGTCTCCAATCGGCGGTAAATGACCAAAAACACATCGACAGTAGGTGAGTTTCGTGATTCATAATCCTGCGCAAATATTAACGCAAATCCGCTAATAACACCACATCAACGGCAGACGCCCGCCCTTCGCTGATTGGTTTACTCCGCTTCCTGTTTGCTTGCGTATCTACCGCTGTGGGAAATGGATTTGACACAGCGGTGATTTTTCCAGGCTACCACTTTCCCTCCCCAATCCTTAGCGCGTTTCAAACTCCTGCTCCGGTATTGCTCTACCATATCTGCGCAGAACCAACGAGAAACCCTTTTCCCATCGGGACCCCGGGCTCCACAGCTCCGTTTATATGATGATTTCCCCCAAGTACTCCGCAATCATTCAGATAACACCTCCTTGGCTCGCTCCCCGTCAGCCAGAGAATTGGAACAAGCATACACTCTGTGTGTTTCTATTGATCTCCAACTATGAGCTGAACAATACAAGCAATACAAGAAATGAGTGGTAATAATTGGGAGACATAGCGGGTCTTACAATGCGGCATAATTTCTGATGTTTTGTGACAGGATTTGGCTGTGGGGGCTTTAGAGAATGTTCAAATTTGGGTCACGGGTTTCGTCATGTGAAGTGTAAAGCTCCAGTCCCGTAAGAAAACACTTTGTGGTTTGTTGATATAGAGAAGAAGATGAGGTAAGTCCCAAAATAAGTGTCCCAGTTTTAGCAGTGTGCCATGAAGTCACAACACTACTCGCTGCATCTGAATGAGCCACTAACTTCAACTGCAGTCATGGAGAGGAGATTCTTAAAACCCATACCGTGAACTGCGTGAGTAACTACCTTTTCCACACAATGCTGTAGGCTTCTCCTTGCTTAAAGTTGACAGCGAGGAGAGCTTGACGGACTAACCTTTGCACCAGACCATAGAACAGTAGTTCTAGTTCTAATTCTAGTTCTTCTGATAATAATTTTACCTGGCTTACCGTTTTTGTGTAACTGTTCATTGCAAGTGGAACCAATGGGTCATGAACAATGTCTATTCTTGGAATTTGAAGAAGTCGCCTTCTTGGTCTTAGTTGCCCACTAATGGTTTGGAACATACACATTCCAACTTAAGCCTGATGTACATGGCACATTTTGACAATATTTTGTATCGCACTGGACACTGTCTATTGTGTGGTGGTTCAAAGGTTCAATCGCTGCAAGGACCACGTGAAAGAGGAAAGGGAGTGTATATAAATTAAGAGCTTGAGAGGTGGCCGATAATTATGAGAGAGAAATACACAGCAAACGTTCCAGTGTTAATTTGACACTGTTTGGTGTCTATATAGTTCACACCTTCTCAGTGTGAAAGTGAATGACACTCTTCTTCAGTGTTAACTTCAAGTCAGACATTGTGAGTAACAGAAACATGACGCTTAATACAACGTGCTCTTTGTTTTCAATAAAAAGGCTGAGGCCTCATTGTCTTCTGTCACAGACCTACAGGAGAAGGAGGAAGTCATGGAGATTCTGTTTTAAACTTCAGACTCCTCAAGGAAGTAAAACTTAAGTCCTGAAATTTAATTTATTTAATTAATTTAATTAAAATTACATAATATGCTTTGGTATATATATTTATAAAACACATTCACTTGTTCTTGTTCTTGTGGTTTCCGGCAGACTCACGCCAAGCGGCGTATTGCTGCCTTTCGCTGGTGGCTCGGAGGTACTACCCCCTACCTCACACTCGATCACACAGTCTGGGTAGAAAAATAAACTCCAAAAAACAAACAAAAACAATAATAATAATACTCCGAATGATCCATCACATTCCCATTTTGCGTTCTTTATCTCTTGTACTGTGCCAGCCCCTCGCTTAAAGCTTCGTGTATATCCTCTCCCAAGATGTCATCCATATCTAGAAATATTTTAGCCGCATCAAGCACTATCTCTTTCGGACTTCTTTGTCACTTCAGTCGAACAATTAACTATCATGGCCATAAACGCCAGAAACAGCTTTTTATCTACAGACAAAAAGTTCTTGGCTCCCAATTGATCCTCTTGGTCTGATGGCAAGCACTAACCCTGTGTTTCCTTAGGCCTACGGGATTTCACGCTCTTCACAGCTTCAGCATAAGACACTTTATTTCTCACTCTCATATCTTATATCTGTTCGTCTTGTTTCCTCCGTGGGCAGTTTACAGACCCCACTTTGTGGTTCCCCTTACAATGCAGACATTTTAAGTAGACACTCCTCACATTCATTCTTTCCACAATTAGCACACTTTTTGGTTCCTCTGCATACAGCTGCCGCGTGGCCATATTCCTGGCATGAATAACAACGTAACGGTGCTTTCTCAAAAGGTCTGACTGGATAGCTGACATAATCCAGCAGCACTCTTTCAGGCAACTCTTCAGTAAACGACAAACATAGGGAAGTAGTCTCAGTCCTCACTCCATTAGTCATTCTTGTCAAACGACACACACCACATACACCAGGAACTTTCAAAAAACTGTAGTCATAAAAAATGACTGGGACTCCCGAAATCACTCCCTGCACCCTCTTCACTCCATCAAGCCTAAAGCATTTCACACACAGGTAGTTCCTGAACACTCCGATTTTCAAAGCTCTCTCCACTTGCTGCTCGTCTTTACAGTTGATGATCACCATTCCCCCTCGGGTCACACTGATATATCGGACCTCGCCCACCTCTTTCCCAACAAACTTCCCAACCTCGTGAGGATCCTTAAAAATCCCAAAACACATTCACTTCTATCCAGTGTAGTAAGTCATGTGTGTCCCAGTTCCTCTGAGTCGTGGTGGGTCATGGTGGACCATGATAGATGTGGACAGGTCTGTGGTAGATCTACTTTTACTTTGGAGAAAACAGTTACTATAGTAACTGTTGAAAAAATGAAACTCATGAGCTTCTTCTATAACATCTGTCCACATCAGTCCTGCTGCACCACGACTCAGAGGAACAGGGTCAAACAGATACAAATGACCAGGGTTTATTTACTTTATTATACATAATAAAAAAAAGTATATAGAGTTTCACCTACACTTTTTTGTCTTTACTTCTTATATCCATCAGAAGTCTGAAGTTATGTCTAAAGCAGAATCGCCATGATTTCCTTCTTCACCTGTCGCTCTGTGACTGAAGAGCAATGAGGCCTCAGCCTTTTTAATGGAAACAAAGAGCACATTGTAGCGTCATGTTATTGTCACTCATGGTCTCTGACCTGTAGTTAACACTGAAGAGTGTCATTGACATTTACACTGAGAAGGTGTTAACTATATAGACACCAAACAGTGTCAAATTAACACTGGGACATTTACTGTGTACTGTCTTCATGGTTTTATGTATTACTTGCCTTGAAAAATCCAGACTCACTGCTTTACTAGTGATTGAGCCTGGTCACTGCAGCAACAAATATAATTCTAAGGGAGGGCAAACCCAAGCAAACCAATCAGCGAAGTGGCATTATCAGCGGGTCTACGTTTATTTTCAATTCAATTAAAAATCTCGAATTTCAACATTTAAATGTGGAAGAATTGACAAGAGATTAAATTCTTCCACATTTAGATGTTGAAATTCAAGATATTGTTCCACTCAATCTATTGATGTAAGAAGACAATGGTTAGACTACCTATATGATATACAAATCTACATAATAGAAGTCAGTGGACCGTTAGATTGACTGCTGTGACGCATTTGGACGCTTGTGTTGAAGATGGAGTTGAGTTGAAAGCACTGTGTCTTATGGCACACGGTTTTTCTATTCTTTTTGTTTCATAAGATTTGTCAATGCAACATATCAAGACGTGTGGATTGTAAAATTGTGAGCCTGCACTCATCTCCACAATGGTTCAAAGAGAGAATTGGAAGTTTATCAGACACCACCTGCTGCCAACGTTTATTTGGACATTATGTTTGCTTGAATACTTAATTTGCCTGAACCTTTTTTAATTTATTTTTTATTAAATCAACATAAAAACACAAGATAGTTAGTGCTCCAACCCAAAACCCTCCCTCCCTCCCTCCCTCCACCCTCATTCACATTCATGCAATAGAGTTGTGTGTGCTGCTGGTCCACTGTTAGTAATAACATTTAACAGTTACATTTTACTTGAATTCATTAATTATTTTATTTATTTATTTGTATTTGCTTTTTCCAATAAAGAAAACTATCTTCACCAGACCAGGTCCAGTCCAGATTATGTCGAGATCGGGCTCAGCAACACACGCCTTAATTTACATACACTCAGATTTACTGAATACAACAACAGATTATTATATTATATATATATATATATATATATATATATATATATATATATATATATATAATCTATAATCAAATTTTTTTGGCATCATTATCGGTTTCAACCATATAACTTTCTAAAGTTAAGAAATGCTGAATAAATGTTTCAAAGAAAGTAATACTAAGTGAATATCTATTTTTGGCCTTAGAAATGAACCTTTTACCGAGTACAATAATTAAATTAACTAAACCGTGACTGTCAATAAAATCTCCTAATGTAACAGAAATCACATCAAGCTTCATAAACAAACCGATCCTTAAACACATTTTTTCAACTTCTACCCAAAACAAGGATACAATATGACAGTACCAAAACAAATGCAGGGTGGATTCAGGGCATTTTCACACAGGCTCTAGTTAGGTCGACTTAAAGGTTCAAGGTTAAGAAGTTTCAAACCCCCATATTCATATTCATTGTACAAAACCTTTCTTTTAATCCTTTCTGGCTTGCCATCCCAGATAAAAAGACTTTCTGCTCATAAACTTTAAAACAAGTTTTGTGATGGAGCTGGTAATGACAAAAATAAATAGATACATTTAGGAATAATTAAAGAGTTGACAATAGATATTTTACCATACAAGGTTAAAGATTTCCCTTTCCATAATTGCAGAATTTTATCCAGCTTTCTTAGTCGATTATCGTAATTTACTGAGCCCAGGTCTTCCAGATTATCTGGGATAACAACACCAAGTATGTTGACTGGTCCATCTGTCCACACAACAGGCACTTTGCATTCCATTCTATAGGATGTTCCCTTTAAACTTCCGATCCTTAATATTTGACATTTATCATAGTTAAGCTTAAGCCCAAATTGCTGTGAAAAGATGTCCAAAAGATTTAGAAGGTTCTGTAAACAATGAGGATTGGGGCTGATGAAGAAGCATGTATCGTCTGCATACATTGATATTTACTTTCAATATTATTATTAATGAGCCCTTCAATATTTTTATTGAATCTGACTTTAATCGCCAATATTTCCATAGCAATAATGAATAAGTATGGAGACAAAGGGCACCCTTGTTTTAGACCTCTTAATAGAGGTATTGTCCCAGAGATATTGATCATTCTACAGTTTGTTTTGTTATATAGCGTTTTGATCCAGTGTAATAAAGAGTTGCCAAAATTGAAAAAAAAAAAAAAAAAAGCTTTTACAAAGAAAATCTAGGCTAATTTTGTCAAATGTCTTCTCCAAATCGGCTACAAAAATTAATCCTCTTTTATTATCTGTATTATAATTTCCTAAGATTTCTAATAACTGTCTAATATTGTTTCCTATATTTCTTCCTTGTAGGAAACCTGATTGGTCTTGGTGAATAATATTTGACAAAACAGACTTAAGTCGTGTAGCCAAACATTTAGCCAGGATCTTAGCATCGTAACATTGAAGTGTTATTGGTCTCCAATTTTTTAGATAAACCTGGTCTTTATATTGGCCATTTACTTCCTGTTTCAATAACAAAGAAATAAGACCTTCTGTTTGAGAGTTAGACAAAGAACCTGTTGTATAGGAGTAATTAAAAACTCCTGTAGAAAGCAATGTTTTTTTAACCTCTTCATAGAATACTTGATAAACCTCAATAGGTATTCCATCTAATCCTGGTGTTTTTCTTGGATGAAAGGACTGAACAGCTTCCATGAGCTCTTCTTCTCTAATGAGGCCTTCACACGGGCCTGAACTTTTTGCCTGAACTTTACATTGTCTTGTTTACTGTTTTGTTTCATTGCATTAATGTTTGTACAGTCCTGTGAGGCAACTCCCGTTATCATATAACACAAAACCATTGATTGATTGATTGATCGTAGCAACTATCACGCCCCATGCCTGCGCTGTTGATTTCCACTGAAAAGTGCAAGGATAGTAATATACAGAGTCGGACCACTTTATGGGCTGTATTGCTTGTGACTAGCAAAGTGCCGATGTTGTATTTTGTTGACGAGACACTTGACATAAATAGCAGTTGCAGTGAGTAGCGTTCCAAAACAGACACTGCCTGAAGTCTATCGCAACTCATCTTTTATCGTTCTATTTATCTTTGCCTCATCTAATTGTGTGACCTACAACCTGAGCTACTACTCCCCACCCAATTCTATTCCAGAAGAGCAGAGTTCAGCTTGATCCAAAGAGTGCACAGTGCTTTCATGACTACAATATCTCGTCTGTTTATGAGTCTTTTCCTGTCGCTCCTCTTGCAATTGTTTAGCTCCTATTTTTGGGAAAGATAAGCCTCTGCAGGTGAGCATGCGGCACAATTGTGAACAATATATGTGAACCAGATAATAAGTTACGAAACTCACCGACTGTTGATGTGTCATTTAAAACTGCATTTTCCGCCGATTTGAACACACCCTCGACTCTTCCGTGCTCCATCCATGGATTTTGATCTTATTCAGGGGACTTCACGTCTCAAGAGTGACGCTGCTTGCTAACGTGTGACCGCAAATTGCTTGAGGCGAGAGCGAGATGACCAGACTGATCTCCCTGTGTATACTGTCATGGTTCCGTTTATTTAGTCATTGTTTACATCCTGATTCACTCCCTGCTCCTTGATTTTGCCTGTTCCTGTTCATGTTTTCCTGCTCTCCACAGCTGCTCCCCATTCTATCGTCAAGTCGGGGGAGGTTATATATACTCCCTCAGTTCAGTCAGTCTCTTGCTAGATTGTCAACCTGTGAAGAGAGACTTTCGAGCTCTGTGAAATTATTGAGATTCTGATTCTGATTGTAAAGTGATCTGTTTTCTTTTCCGTCTATTCCTTCCTGTGTTGCATTTGAGTTCTAATATACCAGTGATATATGGCAGAGGGTTATCATTCTGGCCCTGAAGGCTAATACACGGAATTACTTATACTTGTTCATGACTTGTTGTCATGAAAAATATGTGCCGTTCGACTTTGCCGTGTGAGACTCCTATTTAGTTGTCCGCAGTTCTCCAAGACTACACTTGTGCCGCCGTTCTGTCATGAGCCGACTGAGGGAGAGGAGCGATGCGTCTGTCTCCTGTTCATATGTCCCTCTGGAGTCTGATTCATGAGGCTGCCAGCTTTCTCTCTCTCTCTCTGTCCCCCTCTCTCCATCTCTCTGTTTCTGAGGGTGGTAATAAATGGCGGAGGCGTGCCTGCTTGATACATGTGTCCGAGTCTGCCCCACACCGAGCATCTGTCAGCGCCGCGGAGCCTGAATACAAATGCACTGAGACCTTTGGAACGAGCCTCGCGGAATAACTAAATAAACGAAACGCGCTGCAGCCACAGGTAACAGGCTCACCCTCTGGTGGGGCTCGAATGAGGACTGCATTTTAGTCCTGGTTTAGACATAGTTTAGTTTAGTACTAAAACTTGACAGTTGGTGGTTTCATCCCTCTGACCATCGTGTCATTCGGTGAGGCCTCTCTCTGTGGAGTTTGTCTGTAGGTTTAGGATGAATGAGACCGCGTTGCCTCTCGCAGTATTTGAGTTCACACACAAACACATGAGGATCCATCGCGTGCTGCTCCCGCCGATCTGTTTGAGTCTGAACCAAAAGTGGTTTGAACTAAATGGATACTAATTAATTACACGGCGACAGTGACTACGTTTACATGCAGCCAATAACCCGTTCAAATCCGGAATATTGGCAATAACCCGGTCGCGCAATGCCATATAAGCACCGGCAAAACCCCGAATATGCTTATATACCGGTTTTTAAAAACCCAAATATGACCCCTGGGTTACTCCTTTTCTAACCGGAATGTTTGGTCATGTAAACGCGTATCGGAATATCCCCATCGACAGGAACATTGATATGTGCTCTGCGGCTGCGCATGTTCTATCCTCAAGGAATCTTCAATACTTGTAGGGCTCACCTTCTGAAGAGATGGTGCAGGTTTTATATTTCTGAATATTTAAGCGTGTCAGGCGTTTGTGCGTGCACCTAAACAGAGCACATGTGTGTCAGTATCACTTACCGCTAAACTGAAGGCTGCAGGCAAAGCTACATCCTCCAAAAACACTTTGTAAAGGTTTCTCCTGCTGATGACCAGACTGCTGTAAATGATAGACCCAGTGCACTGTGCGTAAGATCCAATCCGGCCTATAAAGCTGTGTTTCCAAAGTACAAGCATGTCCAGGTCTGCTCCATGCTCCGTGTTTGGAAAGTGAAACTTATCTCACTGTGCTGCTTTTTTCTTTTTTTCTTATTTATTTATTTTTTACTTTAGAGAACTGTGTTTTTTATGTTGTGTATTGTGAGCCCAGGGGGCACAATTTTATTGTAAAGCATTGTCAGTTTTTTCCTGAAATGATAAATACTGCCTAATGATGAAAATTAGGCTATTTCATTTCAAAACTAACTTATTAGCTATTTATATCGCACCTGCACCATGAACTGAACCTTGAGAGACCTGAACAGTTACCCCGATACAAGAAGAATAAGAAACACTTTTGCATGTTTATAATGTTTTTCTGTTGAACTTTTATTCTCACTGTAATTATCTGTTCAATAGATTAAAATAAATACATTAAAAAAGACAGAGCTAAACATAGCATAATATATATATATATATATATATATATATATTATGCTATGTGTATGTGTGTGTGTGTATATATATATGTATGTGTGTGTATATATATATATATATATATATATATATATATATATATATATATATATATACATACACACTAGAGAAGGCCTGGAGAGTGAAGGCATCAGTGGTGCCCGTGGTCGTTGGGGCTCTCGGGGCAGTGACCCCCAAACTGGAGGAGTGGCTCCAGCAGATCCCAGGAAATACATCAGACATCTCGGTCCAGAAAAGTGCAGTTCTAGGAACAGCAAAGATACTGCGCAGAACCCTCAAGCTCCCAGGCTTCTGGTAGAGGACCCGAGCTTGGAGGAAAAAGAGACCGCCCGTGGAGGGTGAGGAAGAGTTGTTTTTTTTTTATATGAATGAATGAAACCCAGAACTAGCATCCCGAGACATACACGGTACAGAAAGTGCGCACCTGCCAATAAACTAAATGAAAAAGCGGCGAAACAGTCAAAACCGATGCAGCACAGCACCGCACTTTTTGAGTGAGGCTATAAACTGATTACTTTATTAGTGTGGTGAAAGATAAACCACACTAGGCATGAATATTGACGGTAGAAAGCATTGAGAGCATATTTGCGTCATGTTTTCCGCGTGTAGCGGTTTGGATCGGGATATCCCAATTGATTTCAGATACCATGTAAACAGGAGTAACTCTGTCTGCTCACGCATGTAAAAAGGATATTCCAAATGGTTCAGAAACCTGAATATCGACCTTAAACCGAATTTTGGTGGCATGTAAACTTAGTCAGTGAGAAAACACAACATATGCTGCTATACTTAGTCATCGGCCAGCCTCAGAACAGTTTGGGGTCTGTACAATAGACATAAAGGATGACACAGAGCTTCCTAATAGACACTGAGACACCTTGCATTTAGAGTTTCGTTTGCTTGCCTGCTTCTAAGCATAGGTTTTAACAGTGTTGAGGCTAACGTATTACAAAAATAATGAGTTACAAAAATATATTTTTTCAGTAACAAAGGAATATAACATATTACTTACACAAAATACGTTAATGTAAAATGCCATACCAAATCAAGTTGGGCACTGGTGTATAAGATCTGCAGTTGTGTGTAGCTAACAGTGTAGTTAACGTCATCAAAACAAAACAGGAGAGAAAGGGGGATAGTGAAGGAAAAGGAAATGTTTGTGTCACAGGTTAAAATGGCAAAGGGAGCCTACGTGGTGGTGCAATCAATGAAAACAAGGCGGTTAAAAGGATAAAATACAATTTATTAAAAAGGCCTGTTAAAAGTCATAATAAAACATTAAAAAGGAGAGTAAAAAGGCTAAAAGGAAGGGTGTGCTTGAAGGTGTAATATCGTTCCGGTCATCCAGGAAGGGGTTCCGGCTGGCTCCGGGAGCTGTACCCCAGGTCCAGGGGTCCGCCTCGGGGCACGTGAGCTGGGGGAGCCTGCCACCGCTGCTCGACCCCGCCGCGCCTGTGCGGGGGACTTCCCCTCACCACGAACGCCGCTTTCACGCATCTCAACCTGTTAAGTCGTCGAGTCTCGTCCTGTCCGGCGCCCTCCTCCGCCAGCCAGCCCTGGCACACTTGCGCTGAGCCCCGGCCTCTCCTCAGCGTCCTCAGCGTCTCCGCCCGTAGTGGGTCATGTGCGTCCGTCCATCCGTGCGTGCGTCCTCCTCCTCCGCCACCGCCGCCGCCCGGCGGCCCACGGTGGCCCGTGGCCCTCCACACCACCTCTGCTTCTGTTCTTTTTCCTTCCTCGTGCCTCAGTCTCTTTCCTTAAAAACCCTTTGTCCCCGGTGTGCCCAGTTAAGTCAATCAACCCCTGGGCGGGGCTACCAGGGGCACGAGCTTGGGTAGGTTAAAAGTTAAAACATGCATATAAGCAGCCTTAAAAACATGCACAATAAAAACACACTAAAAACAACTTAAAACCAGTCCGCCCGTGACATTTGCACTTTTGGTCGGGGCATTATTACTATATTCAGTTTATATTTTGCCAAATGTAACTCAGAAGTAACTCAAAGTAGTGTAACTCAGGTTACAGTAATATGTAATACAAACATAATATTATTATATTTTTAAAAACTATAACCAGACCATATCCTAATAAACTATTTTTGCAAGGTTGGCAGTGTGCGGGAAGTAATTTTTATCAACAACTATAACCACTAATATAGAATATATTACAATTTATGGAACTTTTGTGTGCGTAATTGACCTTTTGCTGTATGGGTGGTTAGCATGGCGCCTTTACTTTCGATAACGGTGGCCTCGACAATGCTCCGGGAACAATTGTTTTGTATATTTTTTGGTGAGAGGGTCCACCACCAGTGAAAACATACCAGAAACTCTAAAAATAATTGGTCCTGGAGCCACCGTGATGGAAGGTAAAGGCGCCATGCTAACCACTGGCTCACTAAAAGGTCAAATAACAAAAAAAGTTCCATAATGCACCTCTAAATAAAGGTGTGGGGAATGGTTTTAAAACCACTCTTAAATGCACTTAGTTGATTGTTTGACTGCATTGAACACAAATCTGTGGCTCTCCATGCTACACACACTTCAATTTGTGGCCCTCGATGAAAAGGTTTAGACACCCCTGGACAGTTTAAAATGCCATATCGCCTTTTGCTCTGCCCGATTCCGTCAGATCCTGGAAGCTAGCCATAGCAGGGCCTCGTTGGTACTTGGATGGGAGACCGTTTGGGGAACACCAGGAAATAATAAAGCTACCAGACCTAATTCAAACACACAACATCTGGCATGTCCTGGATCCAATCAGCTGAAGAAAGGGGAAAAAAAGGGCTCCCAATGTGCGACCTCTCCCTGAATGATCCCAGATTGATACCAGTGCTAATGCTGTTGGCAGTGTAATATCTATCTGGCTCTCCTCTGGTTAGCAACGTGGGACGACGGATGGAAAAAAGCCCCCAGCTATAATCCTGTGCAGTGTTCTTACATGCACAAGTCCCATGTGTGCTCATTAGCATGCACTGTCCCGGCCAAAGTAAACAAGTAAATAAGTCAAACACTATACTATTTATAACCAAGTCTGATTTGCAATGTCTGTCTCTTAAAGGGCTTTTAAAGAATCAGAATCATTTTATTGCCATGGTTTGAGAACAGGTTCACAAACTAGGAATTTTTCTCAGTGCTGACGTGCAACATAAAACCTATAACACAGGATTTACATAAAGAATAAGCTATAAACCTTTAAACTATAAGGCTATAGGGGGCATATAAGAATATTAAATAAATAAGATGACAAATAAAAGGTAAAATATGGTGAGACAACAACAATGTTCATAAATCAAAAAACAGCGGCGCACACTCAAGTTTAATTTTTAATGATGATAATGTTTCGGCATTAGCCTTCATCAGATCATTGTTTTTTCATCTTTTAACCACAGTATAAGAGACAAGAACAATAGACATAGAACAGCAGCGGGATTGTATTGACTGATGTGTAGGTATATAAAGTGATAGCAGCTGATCTAAGTGTGGACACACCACACAGTGCAACAGAGCAGATTACATTCATGAGTCTGTGCCAAGTTATGGGTCTTGTTTTTTGTTCATGAGTCTGATGGCGGAGGGGAACAAACTGTTCAAGTGGTTGCCGATGATGGCCGTGTAGAACTGCACCTTGGTCGGCAGCTTAAGTTTCCTCAGCTGCTGCAGGAAGAACATCCTCTGCTGGGCCTTCTTGATGAGGGGCAGATGATTGGCTCCCATTTGAGATCCTGGGTGATGGTGGTGCCCAGGAACCGGAAGGAGTCCACGATGGAGCTAGGGGTGGGAGAGTCTGTCAGGGCGAGGGGGACAGTGGGGCTGTGTCTTTCCTGAAGTCCACGATCATCTCCACTGTCTTTTGGGCGTTTAGCTCCAGGTTGTTGTGGCTGCACCAGGACGCCAGCCGGTCCACCTCTCTCCTGTAGGCGGACTCATCACCGTCCGAGTTGAGCCAGATGACGGTGGTGTCGTCCGCAAACTTGATCAGTTTAACGGACTGGTGACTGGAGGTGCAGCAGTTTGGGTACAGGGAGACGAGCCAGGGGGAAAGTACACAGCCCTGAGGAGTTCCAGTGTTTGTGGTCCGAGTGTCCGAGACGATCTTTCCCAGCCACACGTGCTGTCTCCGGTCCCAAAGCAGCGGTTCCCAAACGGGGGTGCATGTGGGATTGCACGGGGTCTCCTGGAGCCATGTCTGTCTTCATGTGTTAAGCCCAGACCTGCAATGGTTCCATTATATGCCTTCAGAGCCTGTTTGAGAGGTATAAACCTGTATAGGCCATCAGACAAATGATCCGGTCAGAAATAAAAACTTAAGTTTTGATAACGACATTCAGAGTACCTCTGGGGACAGCCACGTGACTAAAATAAGTCAGGGATGGCATCACATAGTGTTTATAGAAATACTTTAGAATCTGCTTTATGGAAACTCAGACCTTTTATCTCTTGCAGCTGAACCTGAGATCAGAGGCTTGACAATTCTGATTTGTGAACATCAATCACTCAAATGCCAGAGACAGAAGAAATAAAAGAAAACCTCAGGCTCTTGAAGTTAGGTTATTGCAGTCGTCAAAACCTCGATTGCGATTCAATAAACCGGGCAGCCCTACTTCTTACTTACTGAAGAAAGTTTTTCAAAAGTCCATAGACTAATTCGTCTCACCTCCTTTCAGTCAATGACACGAAGCTGCTCCTGTCTCCCAAATGCCTTGTTTTTCCTCTTGTGGGTTCATGTGTGTTCTCAGTGCTGCTCCCACCAAGCCAATCCATGTGTTTACAGTAGACTTTAATCGGTCCATGATAAAAATGCCAACGGGCACGTGAAATCCTTTTCACACACAAATTGAATAGATTGACATGAGCCCATAATGAACAAGCCGCCACTGTTATTTTTGTGTTGGAGCCATGTTTTTGGCCTGGAGCTGCTCGGCCTGATTCCAACACAAAGGGGTTCAAATTTACAAAAAGTAAGTAAGTAAGTAAAGTTTATTTATATAGCGCCTTTCACAGACCAGGGTCACAAAGCGCTTCCCATAAAAACATACTGTAAAAACAATACACATACAAGTCACATTACATTACGTCGGGGAAATACACGATAGAAAAGGAACACTACACATAGGCCTAAGTATGGTGAGGCATGAAAGCCTGTCTAAACAGGTGCGTCTTAAGTTGACACTTGAAAATGTCCACAGAATCCAACATGCGCAGAGAAAGGGGCAGCTCATTCCAAAGGCGAGAAGCGACAGCCTTGAATGATCTGTCTCCTCGGGTTTTAAAACAAGTGCGAGGGACCATCAACAGGTTCTGGGTGGAGGACCTCAGGATCCTGTTGGAGACATAAGGCTGGATCAGGCCCTTAATGTATTCAGGCGCCTGACAATGAAGAGCCCTAAAAGTCAACACCAGGATTTTAAACTTGATTCTGTGTGTGACAGGAAGCCAGTGTAAAGATTTTAAAATTGGAGCAATATGGGCTCTCCTGTGTGCGCGGGTTAAAAGCCTTGCAGCAGAATTTTGGACTACTTGCAGACGGGCCAAATCTTTTTTACTAACACATGTGAGCAGGCTGTTACAATAGTCCAGTCGCGAGGATACAAAGGCATGAACAATCATCTCAAGCTCATGACATGAAACTATATGTCTGAGCTTAGAGATGTTGCGTAAGTGGAAGTTGCAGTTTCTGATCAGCTGCTTGGTATGCCGTTCTAGGGACATCCCTTCATCAAAAGTTACTCCAAGGTTCCTCAGACTTCTTTTTACGGAGCCGCTTAGGTCGCCAAGGTGCTGAGTAATAAGAGGCACGATACTATCTGGGGCAACAACTAGGGTTTCCGTTTTACTGGAGTTCAGCTGGAGGCTATTATCATTGAGCCATTCCTTTATTTTGGCCAGACAGTTAGTGAGAGAAGCCAGTCTCTGGGGTTCAGAGGACTTAAAAGAGCAGTACAGCTGGAGATCATCTGCATACAGATGGTAGGAGACATCTCTGAACTGCTGGATGAGCTCGCCGAGAGGGAGCAAATAAATCAGAAACAAAAGGGGCCCAAGAACCGAGCCCTGGGGTACGCCCCACTGTAAGTCCACAGACTCCGACATCATGTTGTTAAAGGACACACAGAAAGATCTACCAGTCAGGTAAGATCTAAACCACTCTAACACAAAGCCTGACATGCCGACCACATCCCGCAGCCTATTTAGCAAGATGCCATGGTCCACCGTGTCTAATGCAGACGACAGGTCTAACAGGACCAGGACGGAGCATTTACTAGAGTCGGCAGCCATCATGATGTCACTAGACACTTTCAGCAGTGCTGTTTCAGTGGAGTGAAACTTTCTGAAACCAGACTGGAAAATGTCAAAGATGTTGTTAGCTTCCAAAAATGCTGTAAGTTGATTACAGACTAACTTTTCCAGGACTTTAGCCATGAGTGGGATCTTTGAGATGGGTCTAAAGTTGTGAAGTTCTGTTGGATCCAAGCTGGGTTTCTTCAATTTAGGTTCCACGACAGCGTGTTTAAGAGAACACGGGAACACACCGGTTGAGAGTGACATGTTAAACATATTAGTAATCGATGGTCCAATAGATTCCAAAACATTAACAAAAAGCCGAGCCGGGACAACATCTAGCCGACAAGAGGACATTTTCATGTTGTTTATAGTGGATAAAATATCCACTTGAGAGACTGACTTAAAAGATGACCAGCTCTGGGGAGGAGGATCAACAAGAGCTTGAATGGAGGATGGAGAGGAAGAGATGTTGTCTTTTATCGCTCTAACTTTGTCAGTAAAGAAGTTCAGGAACTCATTGCAGCCTGCCCTGCACTGCACAGCGGCCACAGAAGCAGCAGGGGAGACAATAGAATTGATTGTGTCGAAGAGCACTTTGGGGTTTCTCTTATTGGAGGCAATCAGCTGGCGAAAAAAGCTAGATCTGGCCTCATCCAGTAGATCATTTAAGGACAAAACAAGGTCCCTGAGATGAAGTCTATAGACCTCAAGTTTGGTGGAATGCCACAAACGTTCGGTTTTACGGCACGATCTCCGCAGGTTCACAATCATTTCATTAATCCAAGGACAGAGCTGCTGACGCTCCGCATTATTGGTCTTAAAAGGTGCCACTTGATCCAAAATAGTAACACAGTAACTATTAAAAGAGTGCAAGAGATCATCAATTTCAGCGCAGTCTTTAAACCCAGAAGAGTCAAAGCTTTCACAGAACCTTTCTGCAGTTGTCTCTGTAATAATCCTCTGTAATAAAAAGAAACAGTTATATTTTTTAGTATCTCATTCCTAGCCTGAATCCCCAAAACAAGACGTAATTATTACAGATGTTCACTATTCACAAACTAAACAAAATTCAACAAATATGCCTGATAAGAGAAGATAAGTTGTGGGGTAGACTCCTCCTTTCCAAACACTTGGAGTGGAAATGGTGGAATAGAAAAGCTATTTACGATAAATTGAAGTGTCAGGGCGTGCCTTACAAATGCAAACATACGCCGAGGTTGTTAAGGGAGAATGGTCCCCATGTTCTCGGCCTGTGACAGCTCCAAATCAGCCGCATACCGTGTGTTACTGTGTGTGTGGTGGTTTGTGCGTCTGGAGTAATGAGTATTTGCGCTCGCTGACGTACGGAGATGAAAAAGTATTGGCCATTTTGACTCACAAAATGGTCTGAAAAGAACACGGTTTCCCCTTCATGAGTGAAGACCTTGGCTGTTTTGCTCTGATTCATTTTGTCCATTTAAAACGCACACCCTTTTTCATTTTATTTTCCATTTTGCGGAAAACAAATGTGGTAGCTCCTTCTCAAGTTGTTTCCTCTGTATTGTGTTTTTCAAATGGTGCAGCTTTTTCACCATTGGGTATTGTACTTCTTTTTTTTTTTGACAATTTAAGGTGGGGAGGTGCAAACATAGATTTTCACGCAGTGTTGAGATTTTTTGCAAGTTTTCTCCCTTAATTTATTATCTGCCAGTTTAGGGTTAGGGTTAGAAATGAGGCACATCCAAGTCTCAAAGCGTATTGACTTACAACCTATGTGTGCATGACTCGAGATTGTTGAACTCCCAGACGAACAGCCTTTTCTCAAAACGTCCTGTCAGTCCAGGGCACAAACATCTGGAACAGAATACCCCTGTTAGTGAGGGAATGCACAAGCCTCCCCACATTTAGGAATCAGTTACGGGTCGTCCCAGTGGCGTCAAAGGATGGGTCAAATGCAGAGGACAAATTTTGTTGTACAGTTAGTTGTATAATGACAAATAAAGCATCTTAACCTTAACTGTGGCTGAGAGAATCACAAACGTGTGAGCATGTGTGACATAAGGGCAATGCATGCACAATAACTAGCATTTTAGTATGTTCAACTTGAAACTCTAACTCTAACTTAGCCTGGCCTTTGCCATCCGTAAACTCCAGTCAATCGTCATTTCCCTACATGTACGTCTGGGTCTGATCTCAGTTACATCGGTTGAATTTCAACCTACCATTCAGCGAGCGGGGGAAGCGGGTGTTGTAGGTGACATCAAGCATTTGCGCTGGATTTGCTGATTGTAGTTTGAATACAGATCCAATCTTTTCAAACTCTAACACGGAAGTCACCCCTCCCGCCTGAAAACAGAGCTCAATTGTGAAGTTCCAGACCCTATGTACGATAAGACCAGGCTAACTCTAACTTGGTAAATTAGTAAAAATATGAATATTTACAAGAATTGGACCCCCCATTTGTTGCCATGATGTGCATAATGACGCACTGGCACAGCCAATCAGGTTGGCCTGTGACAGTAAACAACATGGCTGCCACCTAATACAGTCAAAGCTGTCCATTTTGGAAATAAACCGATTGCGGGACAAGGAAACCCTTTTTATATCCAGGGGGGGCTATTTTTTTACTCGTTTTTTGCCACGCTGCTCCCAGGAGGACTATAGGGACGAGCGAGCACCAAAAAGGAAAAGCAGAACATGGTAGACGTGGTGCAAAAAGAAGTACGTTTCTATTGTCGATCAAAATAAACAAAGTTCAAACATTCAAACACGACCTTAGTATCGATTTAAGTTTTTTTTTAATCAATATCAGGCTATTCACAGGAAAATCGATTAATAAAACCCAGCCCTAATAGTGAACATACATTTAAACCTTAATCTGTCCATAATTTAGATTGTGTGGCTGAAAATTTAGGCAATTGACCTATCGCAAAACCACGCCCCAAAACGGTAATTGTTCAATCAGACATCCTAGCAACCGTTACTATGAAGCTAGGTCCGTCATGCCGCAGATCTCTAATGCAAAACAATGGGACATACCAGCAATGAGCACTGAGCAGATGCACTTTTTTTTACTGCTAACCACCAAAAACCCACTAGACAAAGAAGAAGAAGCAAAATAGTGAAAGCCATCTGCCTATGGAGGATGTAAATCGGACACTAGGTACCACAAGAATGTGTCGGGGGAGTCCAGTTATTTCCCTTCCCAAAGCGAAAACACAACCTGAGCACTGACTACAATGCATCAAACAATGTGGACGGCCTACGCCCAGCTAAATGTCTCCAAAATAAACAAGCATATGTCTGCTGTAAGGTAAGGCCGCCAGGCTAAAACCATAGCATCCTAACATCTAGCTACTGACAGTCACACAAACTGTAACGTTACACAAACTGGAGCTGTACAGTAACTTTAACTGCAGCTGTGAACTTTTACAAGCCTACAGTCTCACGTGTTTTGCCTCCCTTTATGATAAAAGTACTGTGTATTTTGTCACAGTCCTGATAACTGGTTATAGCTGATTGTCATTGTGGCACCTGTAGGTTTAGCTAGCGTTAGCTAACTTTAGCGCACGGGAGAAATGCACGGAGAAATGTTCCTATTTTTAGAAATACTAAAAAAAAAAATAAGAGGTGCTTACCAGGCAGTGCAAGAGCACGACTGGTCCACAAGGCTGTGCTGTTGCATTTAAGGAAGAGATCAGAAGGTTTCTCTGATATTTCTGGAGACTTGTCTGTAGCTTTAGTGCCAATAGTCCTTTATCCTTCGTTGGATAGTTTAATATCTTGAATATATCCCTCCACTGCATACTGTGACCCCTTTTGCCTCGATGTGGAGGATATTGCGGCGGTATTGCTTCAAAAAAGGTCACTGACATGCATGGCAATCTGTTGCGCTACCTGTGTTTTACCATTGTTTGTCGGGCGTAGTAACAGTAACTAAGGGGGGCGGGGCTTGGCGAAAGGTCAATTTTGGCCCTTTGTCTTTCTATATGAAAACAAAATGAAAACTTGCAATACATTTTCGCCCCCTCATACTCATGTCAGTAATCTGCCGCAAAAATGTTTTGCCATATAAACATCTGCTCTAAAGAACGGAGACTCTGGCGAAGGCTCGTCTAAAATCAGCTGTTGCAAACCAACCCTCAGCTGATCCACAAGTCAAAGGAGACACGGCTGTTTCATATTATGTGGAAACTCGCCACATAATCACTCACCCTGCGGCTAATTCTGCTCCTGACTGGCCGCCTCCCAGTGCCTCCGTGGGAGGTAAGCTAATGAGACATGTCCACGCAAGGTGAACTGGAGCTTCTAAACGGCTCGTGATCAATGAATGCAAGAGTCGATGAAGGGGAGTCAGGCTGATGAAGCTGTTGTCCCGGAAACGGACGGTCCTTAAAGTGCATATGACAGGTTTTAATGCTTTTGAAAATATGACTTCTTTAAATGGATAACATCAGTTGCAAATTCATCAGTTGCATAATTATCCTTTTATTTCAGTGAAACAGCAATTTTAATGAAGAAATGTTTAGCAGAAAAGTTATTTTTATTTGAATTTTTAAGCTGCTGACAGGAAGTGACATAAAAGAAGGTAACATTCCATAGTACTTTGACTCACTCATTTTCCATTGACTTAACATGGTTGCACGGCAACAGTTTACAATTGTTTACCTTCTTTTATGTCACTTCCTGTTGGTGTCCAATTAGGAAGTGAAACTATAAACATCACTAAAATGGCCAAACTAAAGAAAGCTGGGTACAATCTTTAGCAAAATCTTAAATATAATCGTGTTAACTGTGTTTTATCAAAAATTGTGTCTAATGTGTCCTATGCACTTTAAAGGCTTCATGGTCCGTGTACCTTTCGTTCAATCAATTTTTCAATTTGAAAACGACAATGAAATTACACAGAAATGTGTGCTATCAGCATTTTTCATTTCATATAATGAAACGAAATCACTCAAATTGGCACGTATTTTCATATTTCAATATTATACAAAAACGAAAAAATGAAAATTGAAATCACTGCCTCAGAGCGTCATTATTTCGTTTTATCGATTTGCGTATAGCCGGAAGTTCGGCTGTACGGTGACTCGATGTGATCGATGACTCCATAATGTTTCACTAATAATAATACAATTTAACCAGGTTTTTACAATAAACCGCTGTTTACTAAAGCTCTCCTTGGGGCTATAGAACTGGAGGAGAGATACGCTCAAGGGACAGCACGACCTACGCGCCCCAGGTTGTGCCACCTTCCCAGCCTGCGAACGGCGCACTGGACACTTGGCACAGTATGTTTAGCTCCGTGCGTAATTGTAGCTAAAGCATTCGGTCCAATCCATCTCGCAGAATGTCAGATTCTACACAAATGTAGAGAGTCCGCATCTAGGTGGACAGACTCGTGCATTGTTTAGAGGAGGAGAAAGGAGCTCGGGGAAGCGCACGAGTTACGCACTCCAGGTAGTGCCATCTGCGGCCTGCTACGGGCGCGTTGGCCACCTAGCATAGCGCTGTAGTTAGCTCCGTGCATAACCAATCCCATCTCTGAGGAATTATTATAAAGGAGTGCTAATACCCCAGGACAAAGAACTGAAAATTGAACAATGTATATCTCCGCGTTAGTTTTTATCTACATTTTTGTTTCAGGTCGGACCTTAATGTGAACCGTACAGCCAAACTTCCGGCTATACGCAAATCGATAAAACGAAAAAATGACGCTCTGAGGCAGTGATTTCAATTTTCATTTTTTCGTTTTTGTATAATATTGAAATATGAAAATACGTGCCAATTTGAGTGATTTCGTTTCATTTTATGAAATGAAAAATGCTGATAGCACACATTTCTGTGTAATTTCATTGTCGTTTTCAAATTGAAAAATTGATTGAATGAAAGGTACACGGACCCTTCATCTGGTCTGCCTGGGTTTTATTGGATAGAGTAATGCAGCTAACTATATTTACATTTTATCAACTTATGATTGGTCTACTGTAACTACATGCTCTTTAAACATTATGTGGTCACATGTTCATTTGGTGGTAGCAGGTCTCTATGGTAACGCTGAGGGGAGGGGCTGACTAGCTCTCTCATTTGGTCCATGTGCTTTGTGAAGGACACAAACAAACTGAGCGATGATACCTGTCTCTTCCCTATGCGCTCCCTCCGGCAGCTATGCAGTTGGAGCGCGCTGAGCTGCCCCAGTAGGGCAGCAGCTGACCGCGGGGCAGGCAGCTGGGTGCACAGGTTCAGGCCAAATCAAAAGGTGGATATTGTGTCCCATTGGGTAAATGAACGCACGGTTTGTGCGTGACGAGATCCTACCGCTGTGGAGTTGACTGACTTCCATCCACCTGGTGCAAAGTTTCATAAATATCGTTGAAACTGGCTTCCATCCTCTGTCGGCCCCGCGCTCAGCGCATAAACAGCGAGACACGTGCCCGTCGTGGCGAAAGAAACGTGATAGTCACGCACGAATGACAGACACAGAGGCGCGCGATAGCCTATATAGCTCTAGTTTTGGTTTTGCTTTGCCGTGTCACTACAGCCGCTCGCAGCAGCAGCAGAGATCATCAGGCCCGTCATTTTCACAGAGGAGAAAGGGAATTTTCACGATTAATTAAATAAATTATTGTTGTGTTAATTGTATAATTTTAACTCAATAATTTTCCTGGCCCTTATATATATATATACACAGCAAATGTTCCAGTGTTAATTTAACACTGGTGTTTATATAGTTCACACCTTCTCAGTGTGAAAGTGAATGACAGTCTTCAGTGTTAACTACAGGTCAGACACCATGAGTGACAGTAACATGACGCTAAATACAATATGAACAAAGAAAAAGCGAGTACCGCACAGCTCACATTTGCTCCCAGTTTTATTAATACTTGCACCAAAGTCGTGTAACGTTTCGGGCGTCAAACCAGCCCTTCCTCAGACATGAGGAGGAGTGGGGACACACCTGTTTAAATACACATCTGATGAGGTCACATGATCTTAATAATTTCTTTTTACAATCTTTTAACATTTGCACACGCATACATTGTGTGCGGACCACAAGGAAAAATATTTAGTACAGAATATTATATATAAAAAAACATCAAAGGTACCTTTGTTACACTTAGTAAAGCAATGCATAACATCAGAGAAGTATCGTCATACAGCAAGGCTTGTGTTAGGTGTATCCAGACTCATGAAGCAAGTACCCACAGTGTGAAAGAAAAGAAAAGCGAAGAGAGAAGTCACACTCAAGTGTGTGGCATAAAAGGTGGTATTTACATATTATATACACTATTTACATGCACGTAGGGAGGAATGACAAAATTGTACCAACAGTACCACAGTGGTAAAAAGCTACGCCCAGCATCCAACAGATGACACAAATATAAAGAGTTATAGAATTATAGAAACGGTCGTAAGTCAAAGTCTTCATTTAAACCTCTCGGGCTCAAAGTGTCCAAAGTATAAATCCAGAACGCTTCTCTTTTTAAGAGGAGAGAGTCAATGTTGCCACCTCTACTAGGAAGTTTGACAAGTTCAATACCTAAGTATCTAAGTGCACTCACATTGTGACGTGCTTGTGTGAAGTGAGTAGCGACTGGGCTCTTTGTGTCGTGGTTCCGAATGTTGGACCTATGTTCTGCGATGCGAGTTTTCAATGGTCTGGTGGTTTTGCCGACATAAAACAGACCACATGGACATTTGAGTATGTAAATGACATTGTTCGTGTTGCAACTTATTACACCATTGACATGAAAGACTTTACCAGTTCGTGGATGATTGAATGTTTTTGTTTTTTGGGTGAAGTTGCACTGCGTGCAATGACCGCACCTGTAGTTGCCCGACGCAGCGTTTTGCAAGAAGTGAGGAGTTTTAAGAGTGGGCAAGTGAGCTTTCACCAACATTGTGCTCAAGTTGGGAGGTCTTTTGTACACAATGCGAGGTGGAAGAGAAAGGTCCTTTAAATTTGGGTCAGAACGTATGATATGCCAGTGTTTGGTGATGATCTGTTCCATTTGTTTGCCAATAGGTGAATATTGGATAATACAGTTTATGCTGGACAGCGTTTTTTTGGTGCTTTTATGTGCTAGACATTCATTTTGAGAGATTGAGTCAAATTTGTTGCGTGCTTCTTTAATCCATTCTTTTCTGTATCCTCTTTCTCTAGGATGTCTGCTTGAATCTGATCTCTTCTCTGATGTTATGCATTGCTTTACTAAGTGTAACAAAGGTACCTTTGATGTTTTTTTATATATAATATTCTGTACTAAATATTTTTCCTTGTGGTCCGCACACAATGTATGCGTGTGCAAATGTTAAAAGATTGTAAAAAGAAATTAAGATCATGTGACCTCATCAGATGTGTATTTAAACAGGTGTGTCCCCACTCCTCCTCATGTCTGAGGAAGGGCTGGTTAGATGCCCGAAACGTTACACGACGTTGGTGCAAGTATTAATAAAACTGGGAGCAAATGTGAGCTGTGCGGTACTCGCTTTTTCTTTGTTCATTTATCTTCTTGGGTCCAGCACGCTCGTTCAGATACTTGGATGTGCGCGCCTGCTCTTTTTACGCTAAATACAATATGCTCTTTGTTTCCAGTAAAAAGACTGAGGCCTCATCAGTCACAGACTGACCGAAATCCCTCAAACTCCTGGGACTAAAAGGCAGAGTAAAGCTCAGGAGAGACATTTCAGCTCAATGAAAGAGATTCTATTGAGGTTCCTCTACATTTTTATCACAGGAGATCGATGAGCAGTTTTGTTGAGACTGTGTCCAATTGGAGCCTTGCACCTTTGTGGAGCTTATTTAAAATGCCTTTTGTGTTTCTTTTCTTTAAGAACAAGACCTGCTATGTTCCTTGAAAAGGCTTAGTTTCAAGTTTTTCTAAAATATGTACATCACAGACTGCGAGGCTGTGGACGGCCGCGGTCCCAGCCTTCATTAAAAGTGACCTTTCGCAGTTTGCAATTAACCGCGGTGCCTTCCCCTCTCTGTATCAAACTGCGGCGGCGGCTCAGGGCCAATCGCGGCGATCGATGGCGGGTTAACAACCACGGACCGCAGCAGGAGACGAGCCGCTAGAATTAGACACATGCTAATTCGAGCGGAGGGGTTAGCAACGGCGGAGTACGTTAATAATTTAACCATCAAGTGACGAAGTATTGACAACGCACCGCATTTTATTGACGTTTTGTTTATGCAGGGAAAGAAAAAGGGGAAACCTAATGAAGACGCAGAGGAAGGTGATGTGTTTATTGATTGATGACTGGGAAATAGACAGATACGGCAGATGTTGCAGCACAATTAATAGAAATTGCAAAATATGTGCCGCATTAGCCTGGTCTTACCAGACCCTCGTACTCATTTGGTTTTGTACAAGGGTCTGGATCATCACAATTGAGCTCTGTTAACAGGTGGGAGGGGTGAACTCCTTTGAAACGATTGGATCTGATTTTCACTAGCGTTTGGTCGTGACGTATGCGTCCGAGTGAGTGAAGCAGCTATCACAACTCTTGGGGGCATTCCTTGCGCATTCCAAGGCTTAATTTCTGGATATTTGGGAGCCGAGGCAGGATTGAAGAGCTTCCTTTACTTTCGTATCCGCCACCATTGCCAAACTACAAGCAGCAAATGCTTGACGTCACCTACAACACCCGCCTCCCCTGCACGCTGGATGGTAGGTTGAAATTCAACCAATGTAACACGGCCACTGAAATCAGACCCAGACGTACATGTAGGGAAATTATAATTGACAATTCTTTTGCTTTCCTCTTTTTTCTCTGACTCAGAAACCAGAAACGCCAGTGCAGCATTACCTTGGCCTTAGCCATCCGTAAACTCCAGTCAGAGCATCTGCAAGAAAAGGTAGCTGAACTGTATAAAATTAGAAAGAAGTTAGAAAGAAGATATCCAAAGTACTGAGGAGTATCAATTAGCAGTATCCAAACTCGTATTAAGCATTTGATAATGTGGGATTGTGTTGAAACCAAACCACGGTCATGTCAACAAAAACTTCAGTTACAACTGAAAATTGTTTGGGATGCAAAGTAAAGCCCACAAATAACTTAAGCTGAAATGCAGGATGTTTCGACCCAGCTCTGCTAGGATAAGGGAAGTAACAAAAACCAAGATGTAAAATGGATAAAGTTGTTATTTAATTAAAGGAGAGTAAAAGGTACAGTTCAACAAAGGGTAACAAAATACTTTAACCAAAAGGAGATATTTACAAAAAAACAAAACAAAGTTACTAAAACTAAACAAACAAGTGTCAAAAAATTACAAGTGTCACAGATAGGCCCAACAGAAACGAGTGACACAAAAACAATACAATATACCAAACAGCACAGAGACAAGCCTCAACATTACTAAAACAATGTCATTTGGAATGATGAAACCAAAATGGGACTTTTTGGCCATAACAAGGCCAAGTCATTAAAGCCTTTGATGAACGGTGCACCATTCCTCCAGTGAAACACGGAGGTGGATCATTGATGTTTCGGGGATGGGTGAGCTTCAGGGAACTTGGTGAAAATTGATGGCAGGATGAATGCAGCATGTTATCAAAGAAGAGGAAGGAGGAAAAGTGTCACTCATCATCCTGGAAGCTGCACATGGGATGCACATGGACGTTCCAACATGAAAACGATCCAAAGCACAAGGCCATGTCGACCTCTCATTGGCTCCAGCAGAATAAAGTGAAGGTTCTGGAGTGGCCATCTCAGTCTCCTGACCTCAATATCATTGAGCATCTCAAATGTACAGTTCAAGCAAGACATCCCAGTAATTTACAGGAACTGGAGGCTTTTTGCCAAGTAGAATGGCCAGTTTTACCATCCGAGGAAATAAAGAGGCCTATTCACAATACCACAAAAGAATCCAAGCTGTTATTGAAGTTAAAGGGGGCAATACACAGTATTAAGGACTCAGTTGTTTTACCATAAATGGCTTTGCACAACCACTAACTATGAGTGAAAAAAAAACTTTATCATTCATATTCTCTAAAAAATGACAAAAAAATAAATAAAAATCTGCCAGGGTATGTAAACTTTTGAGCACAGCTGTATCTGAGGTTCCTGGTTCAATCCTCAAACTTTGTAGAGTTTGCATTTCCTTCAGGTGCTACCTCTTAAACATGTACCGGTTTCCTCTACCTCTGAAACATGTAATATTGTCTCTTCTAGGGTCAGAACCGCTCAGAAAATGATTATCTGAAATCATTAAATGAATTGTCCTAAAGTTAAAGACTTAAAAGTCATTATAAAGCATTAAACTGGATTCCGACTGTCATTCGTCGGAAATTTCTCGGAAAACTGCTCAACTACACTGCCTGACCACGAAGGAAAAAAAGGTCACACGCTTTAGTGTTATGTTGTAACATGCTTTGATTACAGCCCGCATTTGTTGTGGGATTGTTGCAGTAAGCTTCTGCAATGTCAAAAGATCCATTGTTGTACTTTGTATTTCACCAAGACCTTGTATTGATGATTGGAGCGTGGGACCCAGCACATCCCAAAGATTAACACTGATCCTTGGGCACTTCTTTCCAGCAATGAAAAACTAGTTCAGTGCAGGACCAAGTGATTTCTCTTGTGCAATAATAAAGGCTGTTCCTTGTCAGAGGTAAACAGAAAGGCACTTGAGGAGTCTTCTTCAAGGCTGAATTTTCGTACATTTTCCCCTGGTGCTGAAGCGGCTGATCATTCTCCGCGTTCTGAGCGAGAAAAAAAGGCCGATCTGGTGCTGCCTAATAAACATGTAAATGCAGCCCCTTGGAGCAGGCCTTTCTTCATTATGGATGCTGTGGTCTGGGCGTTGTTGTGATGGATTGGCCTGTGATGTGTGGTTTTCCTGGGGTGGTATGGTGGTGGTTCGCACACATGAGAGAGGGGATAGACTCCACTGTTTTACGCCACCACCGTGACACTCTTTCTCTCGCTCTCTCTCAGGGCTTGTCCCTGTGGTTCGCTGTCGGTCCGATCTCTCAGTTCCCACCTCTCTTGTCCTGCGCCTCTCGGTTTCATGGCGTCACAGACTTCCACACATGTTCCCTGGGGATCTGCTGCTGCTGCCTGCGGGCGGCTTGTCTGTGACTGTTCAGGGCCACCGCCTGCTCCTCCTCCTCTGGCCTCTTTTCTTCTTCCAGTTCTATGTGTTTGCCTGGAAAATGCAAGAAAATATGAATGTGTTTTACTTAGCCTACTGTTATTTTCATTATTCATGTCATGCTGCAGCGGGTTGGCTGTTCACCCATAATCCGAAGGAGGACAAGTTCAAATCCAACCCAAGTCGCCACAGGATTTTTGCGAAAAACTAAAATAGAACACCACTATGTAAAACATCACTATCAAATGATGCCATGAAGAAGGAAATACTGTCGTTTATGCCTGTGCCGCTGTGTCTGGCTCATTGGATCAAGGTTTCAAAGTGTGATCAGGACACTCAAAAGTGACTTTCTGAAAGCAGGACATGTGTTTGCAAGGCACAGCTCACTTGACAAACCCTCAAGGGCTGAGTATGGCCGAATAAACACTCTTGAAACTACACCACACAAAGTAATAGGTTGTGTTCGTAACATTCCAGATTGCTGCGTCCTAATTTGAGTTGGAGCAGGGCCGGTATCAACACAGTTTTGGAAAGAATCTTCTGAACAGAAATTTCCCAAATGTAGTGTTGCCACAGATTATTTGAAAAAGTAAAATGATTGCAGATTCCTGCAGATTCCCTTTAAAAAATAAATAAATAAATACATACAAACTTTGTTACTATAATGATTGCTTGATTTAGAAAATAACTAAGTTAGATTACAAGTTACTTTTTTTAGGTACATTTATCAGCCCCCCTTTCAAAAGGTTCATAAATCTTGTCTTTTTAATGCACCACCCACTATAGGGCTCAGAACTGCCTCACAACAACAATTAGTTAGGGCAGCAGGGTGAGGGCTTGCTGATGGGGGCTACTGCCCTCTACCAACTGGCCATATGACACTCTGGCTTCTTAAGGCACCTCACTAAACAAGGCAAACAACAAAATAATAAAGCAACCAATATTTTTACAGTGGAAATGGGAATGACTGCAAAGGGACATATAATAATGTGTGGTGTTGATTATAAAAACTAAATGTAATACTTTAATAACTAAATCAATGGTCAATTAATAGAATGGTGACTGGTGTTTATAAGTAATGATTGGATATGGTTATGTGAACGGGAAAGAGGAAAAAGAAAAAAAGTAAAAATAGAATGTAAAATTATAATAAAAATAAATGTTTATATATACTGGTAAACTGCATACATTTCTATTTTCGTGCTATGTCTTCTTACTTTGATTTTTTTTTAAAGAGTAACTAGAGATTCCATTACATTTGTAATGTATTAATTTTATTAGATAATTTAGTTTCAGATTTTTCCTCTTACTGTAGAAGTCTAAAGCAGAAGCTCCATGACTTCCTTCTTTCCCTGTGCTCTGTGCTCTGTGCTCTGTGCTCTGTGCTCTGTGCTCTGTGCTCTGTGCTCTGTGCTCTGTGCTCTGTGCTCTGTGCTCTGTGCTCTGTGACTGATGAGCAATGAGGCCTCAGCCCTTTTACTGGAAACAAAGAGCACGCTGTATTTAGTGTCATGTTACTGTCACTCATGGTGTCTGACCTAAAGTCTAACTCTGAAGAAAGTAAATTCACATTTACACTGAGAAGGTTGGAAGGGCGCCCCCTTGAGTCCCTTTGCATCAAAATACCGGGACCATAACTGGAGCCAAATCTGGCTCTTTAGAGAAGAAAGAGTTAAGTTTGAAACTGCGGACAAATCCACTTATACCCCAGGTGGGCAAACCCAAGCAGAGCCCACATTGTGTTGCTGGCTGGGTAAGTAACTCGTTACTGGCATCACTATCCAAATGTTTTCCTCGATCTTTATTTGGAAGTGATTGGATTCACAAAACTTCCGCATTCGTCCTATGGCTGAAAGGTTTTTCCTCTGAACATCAAGCTCATTATTATAAATGTTGTCTCCACTTTTGGACATCTTTATGAGATATTTCAGTTCATATAAGCTGAGAGAGAAGACATTGAGCTTTGGGACAATTTTTGTTTCGTGTGGATTTGTTCATCTATTATAAAGATATCAACCATAAACCAAGTCGGAAATTCTGCATTTTGACATTTCCCATACCACCTCATTATTCTCTTTGAATACCACATAGTACAACAAAAATTACTGGACAACACTAAAAGCCTACAAACACAGACTCATGTTTATTCATTGTGTGGAGAATGTCCATAATTACATTCTGTCAACTATACTGTTTATCTTGGAGAACATTATTTCCACCACATTGGCATACGTAAGCACTTGCAAGTCAAAAAATGAGCTTCTAGAGCACCTCATAGGCCTCTGCCAATTAAAAACAACCCAATTATTCCCTCTGCCAGTGCACAGTTCACATGGGTTTGTTCATCAGCAGAACAGGGGCTTTAGGTCACGGTATCACAGGCACATTTCCTGTTAATGAGGTGCTTTACAAACCGCTGATGGTGATGGGCCGGACATTAAAGCCCAGCGCACCTGCAGCTGGGGCGAACGGGGGCAAAACGCGCGCTTCCGTGGACTCAGATCCTTAACCTCTTCACACCTGCAAGGATGAGCAGCGCAAGGAAGCATTGAGTTTGAGGAAAGACTGAGCTGAATTTTCAAGAGCAAGATTTATATTTTTCAGTGGGTCATGAACTTAAAAAATTTGGTAAACGAGGACCATCGACAGAGTATTTCCCAGGTCTAAACCAGGACAGTGCCAGGACTGAGGGGACAGGCCCATATTTGCTAAATATTTGCTCATTACAGTGGCTCACACTCCTGCATTGCTTTGCACAAACAGTAGTGTTTTTCCTCATGTAGATTAAACATTAGGATCTGCAGACACCCGTCCCCCGGCAAATGTAAAAAGTAATTGACAATATATATAGCAGGTGTCTCAAAATCAATAGGATATACAGTATATGTGGAAGAGCGGGATTTGGACCCAGGGCCTGAAGTTGCCTACCATTTTCATCAGGTACAAACCCTGATGGCTTTACAGGACTCATTCTGTTCATTTAATACTAAATTGCCACAACAAAAAGCTTTGACAGCTCCACATGTTTTTGTTTTATTTCATATATTATAAGTAATAAAAAATAAGTATAAAGAAGATTTTCACCTCTATAACTTGTTCCTAACAAACACTCAATTTGCTGTCTTTACTTCTTCTATCCGGCAGAAGTCTGAAGTTCTGTCTAAAACAGACTCTTCGTCACCTGTCAGTCTGTGACAGAGTGAAGTGTAACGCTGAAATGAGTCAGTTCATTTTTACACTGAGATGATGTGATTCATACATACACCAAACACTGTCAAATTAACACTGGAACAGTTGCTGTGTAGAGGATTTGTACTTCATTCACGCCACACACGGTGGTGGTAAGCTACAGTTTCCCCTGGGGTAGACTGACAGAAGTGTGACTGCACACATCTGTACCAACCGACTCTCTGACCACAACCATTCATTCACTCACACACAGTATTCACCCCTATGCCTATTGTACATGTTTTCAGAGGGGGGGGAATCTTATGGAGAGACATGCAAATGTGCAGTTGTCATTATATTTGGAATAATTCTGAGTTTTGTGCATTTTACTGTGATCCACTCATTTCCTGTACAGTATATGCTTCTAAACTTCTACACTTCAACTTATAATTTTAGTTACAGAGATTTCCATTCCCCAAATATAAATGGTTTACATGAAATGTGTTTATCTGCGCTGTGTCAGGACGGTATAAACACACACTTTAAACAAGCTAAGCCTAAAATTTTGAGTCCCTGTGCCGCAAATGGCTTTAGGAGGTGTTTATTTGTATTTTTTTTTCTTCGGAGAGCCTGAGGGTTAAAGCAGGACAAAACCAGGACTTTGGGCTTTATGTTATCCTGTTAAAAATATTTACCTCACCCAAAGCGGAATCCAAACAATGCCAAACTGGCTTCAGCAGCTCAGAGCAGCCGCTCCCTGTGGGCCGCCGTTGAAGGACGCTCCACGGGGCATGTTACTCATTAAATCTCTATTAGTGCCTGTGTAATGGGTTTTTAATGAAAGCGCAAAGACGTAAACAGCAAATCTGAACTGACCTCAAATTTCACCAGGGGGCGCCATCATCAGCCTCCTCCTGGGCAGCGGCGCATCAAGCGTCCGATCGGCCCATCCCGCCGCACGCTGACGATTGTTTAGACCAATCGAGGGCCGGTAGAAGTGAAGCCATGATCCGGAAAGGTGGCACTTCTGCGGAGGATGACTTGTTTTTCTTGTGTTTTTGGCGAAATTAGCAGATTGAGATTGTTTTGATGATGGAGGCTCGAGAGGTCCAGGAGTAATCAACAGCTCGTTTGGGTCTGACGCGGCGGATCATCAGACAGACAGTAGTTAGCACGCGGAAAGCGGGGAGTCAGTCATTTTTAGACTGCAGAACTGAGAGAATACATTAACTGCTAAGCTTTTTTTGTGTTATTGCGGGGGTCGATCGAGCTTGCTCCACTCATTCCATGAAAACAACAACAGTGTCGAAATGATCAATAAATAGCAGCAGCCAATCAAACCATGTTAGGAAGAGATGGGATGTTTATGACCCGCTGCAGTTCTTAAGCTTTTCAGACCAAGTACTGCCTTATTTGGCCTTATGAGTGCCGCCAGGCCAAGATCAAGATGCAATCAGGATGAAACTGGATTTGAAAATGGTCTGAAAAAGGCCTAAATTGAACTATTCTTTAATTATTCTTTATTAGTATCACAGTCCGGGTTCGGTCCAGATCCAGGCCGGATTTTCCCCAAACTGCCACTCACAGTGACTCCGGCTGACACCTTGGCCAGCTCCGGCGCTCGCGAGAACAGAAGTTCACGTGGGTTCATGCTCTTGGCATGAGTTCATGTGATAAGCCGTATTTGCCGGTACAACGACTCTCCGCAGTGAAGTTCTTGCGGGTTCTTTCTGTTGCCGCCGGATGGCCTTGGTAACCGGACCCGGGCCTCGCGGAGCAGTGTGAGTGTGCAACATCTCTTTAATTCTTGCGGAGGCTGTACCGGACCTTGACCACATTTAATGTGTTTTCCTCAAGTCCTGAGGTAATATAAAATTATGATTTACAACTGTAAAAAATACATCAAACACATAAATATTACTAATTTCATAAATATTTCAACTATTGGAAGCATAGGAAGTGGATAAATTTACTCACATAAACTAAGCTAATTGTCCTTTCATTTTTCTCTGAAATAGATTTTATTGTTAGTGTTTCTAATATTAAAAGGAAGAGAGCATTTGCTCTTCTGTTGAACAGTTCTTTTCATAGACTTATTGTGAGAACAACCAAAGAATTTGATGGCACTTAGTGAGACACATAATTGTGACAAAACCCACCAAACAATAGTTTTTTGAACAAAACTGGGCTTTCTCTTTTTCAGAACTTTGGACATCGTGAACAGTAGGACAGCTCTGTTCTGAGCAAATTAAAGTCTGTAGATGCTTTTGTGTAGCATTGGACCACTATAGGGCAGCAATGTAGGTGAGACACAATGCTTTTACCAAGTTTTCAAAACCGTAGTTAAACTGATTGTGAACAATGTCCAAACCAGAAAAAAAAGTCCCTACATGACCGCTATGCTCAAGTCATTATTTTAATGCATTGTTTTTTTTTTGTCTCACTAAAACCATTTAAATGTACTCTCAGTAATTTCTAACTAGGGCTAGGTAATTATGGGATCAAACAGTCTTTTAGGTACTAACAGTATCGTTTTGTTACACTTCAAAGATAGCACCTGCTGTAATCTCTAAACAAACTGTTCTGATATCAGTTCATCTTGTGCTTTCTCTCCCCTGCTCTGTTTGTACAGATTTATTAGCAATTTCAAATGTTCTCACAAACGATAAACAAATATTTAACAGGCATCACGTTCTCGGAAAGATGTGAAGTACAGTAGATCAACAGCATATGAGATGTTGTTTTTCCCTGTGTGTGTGCACTGCCACTGTCACTTGCGACTGGAGTTTATTTTGTTTTTTTAAATCTTATCTTTATATCATTCTTATCAGTCACGCAACCAGCCACGCTCCACTTGGCTCGTCAATAAAACTACGTAATGGAAAGAGCATAACAACTATTTTCTGATCGTTCCACCGAACACGTAACCCGACAATGTGAATCGACTAATCAACACGAAACAAAAAGTGCTGTGATGCTGACGGTCCACTCTCCAGGCCTGAAGTACCCACACCTGTGTAAAGTTTTAGTGAAAGATCACAGAATGAGAAGATATATATTGCTGTCCCTAGCAAGGCCAAAGTTGGTGGGGACGTGTGCACACCAGTCCGTTATGGAAGACTATTGGCACCTTAATTCAATTGTCTATTCATTTGTCAAATGGCTATGCATTATGTTATTTTAGTATTTATTTGGGAGTTGTGTTTGGCAAAGTGTAATGTTATATCCAATTTTGACATTTAATGTTCCATTTCAAAAGTTCTAATGGTAATTCAATATGTAAAGTGTCGATAGAATGTCTATATATTTTAAATTACACGATTTTGAAATGAATAGCATATTGACATGGGAATGTGGCCTCTTTATTCATTGTTCTATTCATTGTCTGTCTGTATGTGGAGTTGAACTCTGGAACAAATTGGGGCAGAATTTAAACAATGTCCTAATATTCATCATTTCAAATCAAGATATAAAAAATGGTATGGTCATTGTACCAGAAGGAGGAAATGGGTACTTGATTTACTAATGGGTGTCACAAAGTGCTGTATACTTCAAAGGTCAGATCTAACTAATAATGAAGTATATTGTGGTTGTTACTATTATACTATTGCAGTTGTTATTGCCATTGTTATTGTTGTTGCTGTTGTGTTGTTATCATCACTATTTTAACTTTAAACTTTAAATGTAACAGTCTAGGATTAATACCTAACAATCTGTGGATTATTCTTAGAATCAAACTTAATCGATTCAGACAGCGGTACTGCTATTGATGCTGATGGTAATATAAAGGAATTAAATTCTTAGAAGTAAAACATGCACATATCTATGTACTCCGCATTCAACATAACCCGTAGTATAGGGCAGACATGTGGGGGTCGGCAGCTCGAGGAAACCCTCTTCTGGCAGCAGACTCCTAAAAATTTGTCTCTCTTAATGCATAGTATAGGACACTTAACAAAGGATGGTCCGGTTGCTCGGGGGCTGCTCCCCTCTGGCAGCAGGTCCAGTCACAGAAAAGGAAAAAAACAAAACAAAACAAAAACCCCGAATCCCTTGTAACACACATCATTAGGCCCGAGCCAGGACAAAGTCCTGGTAAGGGACTTTTGTTCTCCCCGGTTTCTTGTTATTATTATTATTATTAGGCCCGAGCCAGGACAAAGTCCTGGTAAGGGACTTTTGTTCTCCCCCGGTTTCTTGTTATTATTATTATTATTATTATTATTATTATTATTATTCGCCCCCTAAGATCCTGTTTTTCAGTGCCTTCCCGTGCAAAAGTACACGCAGAAATTGGCACAGTGATCAGAGTCGGCGAAAATTGCATGTCAGTGGGCGACATGCGCACGCCCAAAACAAAATGGCTCCACAGCGCCCCCTCAAAATTGACCCCCATTCAAAAAGAACATGCGTTTTTGGGCGTAGGCCCAAATCCTTGGGTACAGTGAAAGGGCACATCAGGACAAACCAAAAACTCCATTGGAGCGCCACGCCCGGACGCACAGGGAGTCGGCCATTTTGACTTGCAATTGGAAAACCGGCTGGACTCAACTTATGTTTTAACGAACTCGTCCCTGGTTTTTCAGCTAAATCCACTCATACATGGTTTAACAGACTCTAGAGACATGGGGCTAAAAAGTGATGCCAGCTTTTTTACATTGAACCTCCGGTTTTCAAATAGCGCCCCCACAAAAAACATGCTTTTTCCCCATACCTTGGACAACCCCTCGCAGGTATGCGCTCTATCTAATCTGGATCATATTTGGCTGACATAAGGCCTCTTATGGTCTGAATTCATAGAGCTCAATAACTGCACGGTGCTCACCACTATAGCGCCCCCTATCTATACCTTGAAAATTTTAGTTTGTACGATTTATATGAAACGTTGCAGGTATATTTTACACATTCAAACAAACACAAAAATATATTACATGTATTTGATATTTCCGAAGATGTGGGCGTGGCAAGGGCGCACAAGAAGTCGGCCATTTTAACTTTTAATTGGGAATCCGTCTGGACTCATCTTATGTATTAATGATCTAGTCCCTGCTTTTCAACAGAATAAAATCACACCTGGTTTAACAGACTTTAGAGACATGGGGCTACAAAAAAACATCCAGCTTTTTTTTCATTCAACATCTGGTCTTAACCTCTTAACTCCCACCTGAACTGAGCACATTTTCGTGGTATTTTTGGTGCTTTTTGGGCACTTACGTCTCATTTTTTTAACTGCGTTTCTATCGCTATTTTGACGCTTTTTTCAAGAAGCTTTAAGATATGGGTCAAGTCAAACTGGAGAAAATGTGCTCGGTTAAAGTGGGGTTAAGAGATTATAATGCCACCAACATCCCTTTTTGCTGTACACTTCACAACACCTCGCAGGCATGCACTCTATCCAATCTGGATCATATTTGGCTGACATAAGGCCACTTATGGTATGAATCCATAGAGCTCAATAAATGCACGGTGCTCACTACTATAGCGCCCCCTATCTATACCTTGAAAATTTTAGTTTGTACGATTTATATGAAACGTTGCAGATATATTCTACACATTGAAACAAACACACAAATATATTACATGTGTATGATATTTCTACGATGTGCTTGTGGCAAGGCTAAATGTCCCAGAGACTGCATAATATCCTTCATAATTCTCACATACCTTGTCAGATTGAGTTGAAAATGTAATCACTTATGAACTTGATGAAAATGAATCCATGTTCATGACAATAGACATGGTTCATGCTATAGCACACGCCAAAACAGCGATAAAGCCAGTGTGAATTGTCTGGGTGGTCCCACCCCCATTTGAACGAAAGTGAAAAGAAAAAATATTTTCTGATTCCCCATGCCATACTGATCCAAAAAGTCAATTACAACATGCCTCTATCTTGCTTCATTCACTTTATAATTAGGCCCGAGCCAGGACAAAGTCCTGGTAAGGGACTTTTGTTCTCCCCCGGTTTCTTGTTATTATTATTATTATTATTAGGCCGAGCTAGTGACACGCAGTGTCCCGCGAGGGACTAATTAAAATCAATAACGGAAACAGAAAACGCAAGAATTCACATAGCAAACGTGAACCGATATGCAAGTAACAGGGATCAGAAATTAGTGCTCCGGGAGCTCGAATTTTGGGTGGCGTCCGCGAGAGAAAATAATAAAAGCTGGCTCAGTGGCGCCCCCTCAAACAGGCAGTTTACATTGAGTCAATGAGACCCCGGTCGCAAAAAATGTCATCGTACAAAGGTGACACTGGCCAGGGACATAGACCATGTCAGGACATGTAAAAAAATATATTATGGCCCCGCCCTAAATGCCACAGGAAGTCGGCCATCTTGGCCCGAACCTCGAACCTTCAAAATCGTACCTCTTGAACTTCTGACCCCTGATCGCCGAGTTTTCAATCAAGAGCCTCAATTTTTGCCCAAAATGTCCCAGACCCATGTGGCTTTCAAAATCATCGTTTACATTTTGGAAATATTATTGGGCGTGGTCATGACAAGCCCGCAACTCAGAGGCCATTTTCAACAAAATTCAAAGTCTCATATCTTTCACAGACTTTGTCGGATTGGAACGGACCCAATCCGGCGCGCGTGCACATTCCCGAGCTGCACCTAACCATGTACAAACGTAGCCACTATCGCCAAAAATGACCCACTGGCGCCCCCTCAAAGGTTTTTTCTTGAAAAATTCCAATAAAAAAATCGGGATGGTATGGAGTTGTGAAAATAATCATACAGGCCTTCCCTGTCATGGGGATCAACATATCAAAGAAGCATCACTCTGAGTAATGTAGTTTGGGAGAAATAAAATGGCAAAACATGGCAAAAAAACGGTTTCCATTATTATTATTATTATTATTATTATTATTACGTCTTTGATCTCAATTTTGACCCCCTGAACGTTAACGAAAACTCAATTTTATTTGACCAAAGGTTCATGGTTGGTGAAAAATTAACTATTTTGATATCCTCAAGACAACACCTTGAACAATGCCTCAGTGGCGCCCCCTCAAGCACGACCCCCATTCAAATGGAAGCATGCATTTTTTGGTCTAAACCTATTTCTTTTGGTACAGTGATAGAGGACATCAAGACAAACCTAAAACATCATTATAGCTCCGCCCTCTGACAAACAGGAAGTCGGCCATATTGGATTGAAAATTGTAGCCTGATTTTTTCACCTGATATTTTGTCAAGTCACTCCCAGGGTTTCGGACCAAATGAGATCCAACTTGGTGAGTGTAATCTAGAGGCGTAGAGCGACAATAATCAAGCTCTTTTGTTCGGATATCTCTCACGGTTTGTCTGTACCGCTGTGCCAAATATCATGCTTTTTCCCCGCCTCTTTGACGACAACTCAAAAGGCCATGCAAATTCCAATTGCACTCATATTTGGATCACATAAGCCCCTCTATAGATCGTACTGATTAACCTGGATAATTGTGCAATTTTCACAAAAATAGCGCCCCTACCTATACCTGCAAAATTACACTTGCACGAAAGTGAAAACAAAAATTATGAGCCGATTCTCCATGTCACGCTGATCAAAAAAGTCTATTACAACATGCCTCTATCTCGCTTATTTTTTGTACCGCCAAATATCATGCGTTTTCCCCGCCTCTTTGAGGACAACTCAAAAGGGCATGCAAATTCCAATTGCACTCATATTTGGATCACATAAGCCGCTCTATGGATCGTACTGATTAACCTGGATAATTGTGCAATTTTCACAAAAATAGCGCCCCCTACCTATACCTGCAAAATTACACTTACACGAAAGTGAAAACAAAAATTATGACCTGATTCTCCATGTCACGCTGATCAAAAAAGTCTATTACAACATGCCTCTATCTCGCTTAGTTTTTGTATTATTAGGCCCGAGCTAGTGACACGCAGTGTCCCGCGAGGGACTAATTAAAATCAATAACGGAAACAGAAAACGCAAGAATTCACATAGCAAACGTGAACCGATATGCAAGTAACAGGGATCAGAAATTAGTGCTCCGGGAGCTCGAATTTTGGGTGGCGTCCGCGAGAGAAAATAATAAAAGCTGGCTCAGTGGCGCCCCCTCAAACAGGCAGTTTACATTGAGTCAATGAGACCCCGGTCGCAAAAAATGTCATCGTACAAAGGTGACACTGGCCAGGGACATAGACCATGTCAGGACATGTAAAAAAATATATTATGGCCCCGCCCTAAATGCCACAGGAAGTCGGCCATCTTGGCCCGAACCTCGAACCTTCAAAATCGTACCTCTTGAACTTCTGACCCCTGATCGCCGAGTTTTCAATCAAGAGCCTCAATTTTTGCCCAAAATGTCCCAGACCCATGTGGCTTTCAAAATCATCGTTTACATTTTGGAAATATTATTGGGCGTGGTCATGACAAGCCCGCAACTCAGAGGCCATTTTCAACAAAATTCAAAGTCTCATATCTTTCACAGACTTTGTCGGATTGGAACGGACCCAATCCGGCGCGCGTGCACATTCCCGAGCTGCACCTAACCATGTACAAACGTAGCCACTATCGCCAAAAATGACCCACTGGCGCCCCCTCAAAGGTTTTTCTTGAAAATTCCAATAAAAAAATCGGGATGGTATGGAGTTGTGAAAATAATCATACAGGCCTTCCCTGTCATGGGATCAACATATCAAAGAAGCATCACTCTGAGTAATGTAGTTTGGGAGAAATAAAATGGCAAAACATGGCAAAAAAACGGTTTCCATTATTATTATTATTATTATTATTATTATTACGTCTTTGATCTCAATTTGACCCCCTGAACGTTAACGAAAACTCAATTTTATTTGACCAAAGGTTCATGGTTGGTGAAAAATTAACTATTTGATATCCTCAAGACAACACCTTGAACAATGCCTCAGTGGCGCCCCTCAAGCACGACCCCATTCAAATGGAAGCATGCATTTTTTGGTCTAAACCTATTCTTTTGGTACAGTGATAGAGGACATCAAGACAAACCTAAAACATCATTATAGCTCCGCCCTCTGACAAACAGGAAGTCGGCCATATTGGATTGAAAATTGTAGCCTGATTTTTTCACCTGATATTTTGTCAAGTCACTCCCAGGGTTTCGGACCAAATGAGATCCAACTTGGTGAGTGTAATCTAGAGGCGTAGAGCGACAATAATCAAGCTCTTTTGTTCGGATATCTCTCACGGTTTGTCTGTACCGCTGTGCCAAATATCATGCTTTTCCCCGCCTCTTTGACGACAACTCAAAAGGCCATGCAAATTCCAATTGCACTCATATTTGGATCACATAAGCCCCTCTATAGATCGTACTGATTAACCTGGATAATTGTGCAATTTTCACAAAAATAGCGCCCCCTACTATACCTGCAAATACACTTGCACGAAAGTGAAAACAAAATTATGAGCCGATCTCCATGTCACGCTGATCAAAAAAGTCTATTACAACATGCCTCTATCTCGCTATTTTTTGTACCGCCAAATATCATGCGTTTTCCCGCCTCTTTGAGGACAACTCAAAAGGGCATGCAAATTCCAATTGCACTCATATTTGGATCACATAAGCCGCTCTATGGATCGTACGATTACCTGGATAATTGTGCAATTTCACAAAAATAGCGCCCCTACCTATACCTGCAAAATTACACTTACACGAAAGTGAAACAAAATTATGACCTGATCTCCATGTCACGCTGATCAAAAAGTTATTACAACATGCCTCTATCTCGCTTATTTTTGTATTATTAGGCCCGAGCTAGTGAACGCATGTCCGCGAGGACTAATTAAAATCAATACGAACAGAAAACGCAAAATTCACATAGCAAACGTGAACCGATATGCAAGTACAGGGATCAGAATTAGTGCTCCGGGAGCTCGAATTTTGGGTGGCGTCCGCGAGAAAATAATAAAAGCTGGCTCAGTGGCCCCTCAAACAGGCAGTTTACATTGAGTCATGAGACCGGTCGCAAAAATGTCATCGTACAAGGTGACACTGGCAGGACATAGACCATGTCAGGACATGTAAAAAATATATTATGGCCCGCCTAAATGCCAAGGAAGTCGGCCATCTGGCCCGAACCTCGAACCTTCAAATCGTACTCTTGAACTTCTGACCCTGATCGCCGAGTTTTCAATCAAGAGCCTCAATTTTGCCAAAATGTCCCAACCCATGGGCTTTCAAATCATCGTTTACATTTGGAAATATTATTGGGCGTGGTCATGACAAGCCCGCAACTCAGAGGCCATTTTCAACAAAATTCAAAGTCTCATATCTTCACAGACTTTGTCGGATTGGAACGGACCCAATCCGGCGCGTGCACATGTCCGGCTGCACTAACCATAGTACAAACGTAGCCCTCCCAAAATGACCAACTGGCGCCCCTCAAAGGTTTTTCTTGAAAATTCAATAAAAAAATCGTGATGTAGGGAGTTGTGAAATAATCATACAGCCTTCTGTCATGGGGAATCAACATATAAAGAAGCATCACTCTGGTAATGTAGTTTGGAGAAATAAAATGGCAAACATGGCAAAAAAAACGGTTTCCATTATTATTATAGGGCCGAGTAGTGAACGCAGTGTCCGCGAGGGACTAATTAGAAATCAATAACGGAACGAAAAACGCAAGAATTCACATAGCAAAACGGGACCGATTTATGCAAGTACAGGGATCAGAAATTTAGTTGCTCCGGGAGCGTCGATTTTGGTGGGTCCGGCGAGAGAAAATATAAAAGATGGCTCATGGGCGCCTCAAATCAGGCAGTTTAATTGAGTAATGGAACCCCGGTCGCAAAAAAATGTCATCGACAAAGTGACACTGGCCAGGGACATAGACATGTCAGGAAATGTAAAAATTATAATTATGGCCGCCTAAAGCCACAGGAAAGTCGCCATCTGCCGAACCTCGAACTTCAAATCGTACTCTTGAACCTTCTGAACCCTGATCGGCAGAGTTTCAATCAAGAGCCTCAATTTTTGCCCCAAAAATGTCCAGACCCATGTGGCTTTTCAAAATCACTTTAAATTTTTGGAAATATTATTGGGCGTGGTCATGACAAGCCGAACTCAAGAGGCATTTCACAAAATTCAAAGTCTCAATAACTTTCACATACTTTGTCGGATTGGAAAGGACACGCAGTTTTGGCAGCATGCACATTCCGAGCTGCACTAACATAGTGCACGTGCCACTATCGCCAAAAATGACCACTGCCCCCTAAAGGTTTTTCTTGAAAAAATTCACAATAAGAAAAAATCGGGATGTATGAGTTTGTGAAAATATCATAAGGCCTTCTGTCAAGGGATCAACATATCAAAGGGCATCACCTGTTGATACTCTATCATATTACACATGTTGGTCACATGCATACTGGCAGTGGACCAATGAGCCGACAGTCCATGCGCCTTAGTCAGAGCTTTCCGACAATGTATCCATATGTGGGGTCAAGCAACACCCATTTTAACCCTGCATTTGCACAACAGCACCACCTGCTGCTTTGCCTTATCACAACAGCGTGCCACTGCTGATTAAGATGGCTGTTTAAGTGCTTGTAAGTGGCCCCACATCCCTCGTGAAATAGCCACGTTGTTTCTTCTGGCAGCATGTTTGGCCTCTGTCAGAGTTTCCTCCTTAAAATCTTCATTTTGCCAAATTCCCTTTAAATTAACAATAGCCACACTTTAGACTCGTGTTTTACTACAATCTTGTCAAGAAAGAAGCTTAAATTTGAACGTTTTGCTCCAGCTTTCAGCATTTTGGACTGTACAATCACAAGGAAGTTCAGTTTGGCTGTTTTCCTGTCGTCCCGTGTCGTCCTTACTAATGGGCCTGATCAAAAATTGTTTATCACATTCGAGTTGCTGCATGGCTGAAGCAGCCTTCAAATATTTTGTCTCCAGGCGATTTTTTACTCTAAATTAATAAAATATCAATTAAGGGGCTGAAACTGCTCTGCGGGCATCAAACGTCAGGCAATGAAGTATAAGAACTGCTGCAACTCTGTTGCCATGTGAGATACGCTGGTGATGGTTAGAGTTAAGGTTGACTGGGAGACGGGGTCGAATCCTGTCTGAGGAATTTTTGCCTCGTGCCCTGTGGAATTAGGTATACGTTATCAGCTTGTTATCTTTTTTCCTTATCAAAAAGAAATTTGGAGACATCTAAATTACATTCTGCTATCTAAATAACATTTAGATATATAAATATCTTTCTGCGGATATTATACTAGTAGGATCACCATTGACATAACAAAACTGCCTGAGGACAGGTTATTAGCTAAATGCTTTGGACAGTGACAGTCCTGGTTACAGTATATCAGCCATCAATCAATCTTGAAAAAGCGGTGTACTCATGTCCAGACTGGGGCTGTTTTGCATATGTGACTCCATTAAAATAGTAACAGACTGCCATGATGTCCACTTGCCTGTCTCTGGATCTCTCTTACTTAGAATATAGAGCATTCAATCCGCAACAGGTGTTAAAACATAAATACATTCTCAGATATTGCAATATCGTTTATTTACTAAGATAAATATTTAATATAGTAAATGCTCAAGTATAAGACTGCTGCAAATCTAGTCTTGCAGTGGAGCAGTGGGTGAGGTTAGTGTTACAGGTTGGGCACGTGGAGACTGGGTCGAATCCTGTCTGAGGATTTTCCTCAGTGCCTGGTGTGCAATTAGGTAAGTTATAGCTGTTATCTTTTTTCCTTGTCAAAAATGAATTTCGAGACATTAAAATTACATTCTTTCCTATCTAAGATACATTTCAAGATATCCTAACATATCATTCTTGTCTTCTTTGTGTCACCACACGGACAACCAGAGACTAAAATCTCGGCACAGCAACAAAAGGCTGCATGATAATTAGGCTATTCCTATAGTATGTAATTCCTTCCAGCACTGCCTACCACTCAGCCCCACCTGTGAACATACTCTGAACACCAGTGACGTGCGTGAGTTGTGCTGTGAAGGCACATCGCCTATTGATCCAATATAAAGTAAACCAAACTGGCAGGAAAAAATGAACTTCTTGCTGTCTCTGGTATTTCTTACTTTGAAAAAGCATCAATAGCAACACAGCTGAGTGTTTTGCTTTTGCCCCAGTGACCCGCTTCATTTCTGCTGAACATCAAGACACTTTGTTTGGACTGTCTGCTGGCACATCGCTCTGATATATCTTATATAATAATGATCCTGCAAACTGTCCTTGTTTAGCTCTGTTGTAGAGTCACTGAACTGTGGTGCGGTGGTCTAGTTAAATCCCGTTAGGTACATTATTTTAAAGTAATTTATTATTTTGTTTAGCCGTAGCATGCCATCTTTATATCATTAAATTATTTTTGCATCTATGATTTTTAATACTTTGGAATTTGGAAAAGCTAGAAATACTTTGATTGGATGATGTATAGTTGTTAGCTGTAAATGAGTCTAGCAACTATTAATGTGTTTGGGGCAGCTAATTAGTACTTTTTGCTAGAAAAATTGTAAGATGTCCAACAACATGTAATCATTAATGATAAAGTTTAGCATTACTGTAAAAATAAAAACTACAATAATTGTTGACATAACGCAGATTTGATAATAGGAAACTTTTTCCGCCGCATCACAGTCAGTGGCTCCTAATCAACGAAGAGCTAAACAGGACCTGTGCAAGAAACGCCTTGTACCTTTAGTAGAAGCTTTTACTGGAGAACTGTGCTCGGTTTCAGGTGGGAGTTAAGAGGTTAAAAGCAGAAGATTTTAGTTGCTTGGGATTTTAAATTGCACTTTAAATCGTTTGATTAGGCCTATGGTGCTCAAATGCCATTAAGTTCCTAACTGCAAAGGATAAAAAAGTGGACAAATAAATTTTTAAATATTCAATAACTTGGTGCTGGATTGTGAGCTTGGAATATCAAAGTGTCAAAGCTCATAGCTTAAAAGCCTGGGTCTCCTGCACCAGAGACTTAGCGCCTTATCTGGAGCTATATCCACCGAAGAGGTTGGCCGGTTTTTTAAATTTGCGTGCCCAAATAAGGTCCCAGCAGCACCACTGGCGTGATATTTCAACAAACGTTTTACAATAACTATTTTGGGAGCAGGGTAGGGCTATATTAAAAGAAGAGGTTTTTCAGCTTGCTTCGGGATTTATCACTTCTGAATCGTTTGCTTACGCTATGGTGCTAAATGCAACGGTTCCATAACCGCTTCACAAGTCCTACTGGTTGGTTGTTGGGTCATGCAGCGTCACTGGGAAAATAAATAATATTTCTTTTTATAGATTATACCATGAACAGTTACCTGTGTTACTTACTGTAATATTCTGGAGAGAACAGGCAGCATCCCGGCATCGCTGCTGCAGCCCGTAATAGGCCTTTCCACCAGGAGGTAATGGCGCAACTGTGATCTGTTATTAATTCATTATTTAGATTAATTTTCAAGCCCAGAATGGCATAACGCAATGAGGCTGGGCCACCGGAAACGTCCCTCTCATCTCCACAATTACCCCGTCAGCACGGCCATTGCCCTCACTCTCTGCTGTAGGCTCTTGCTCATCGATAAAACCCTGCTTCCTCTCGCGCTAAAAAAAAAAACATGCGAAAACTTGAACGGCCCAAGAGTTAGCGGGCGCAAGAGTGAGAACCGGGTTGGGTCTAAGGCGCGAGGCGGAGCAGGTTTGGGCGGAGCAAGCGGGCGGGCGGTCGCAAGGGGGGGGGGGGGGCTTTCGCAGGGGGCTCCGCGTGATCGCAAAGGGGGGGGCGTCGCAGGGGCAGGGCCTTTATCGCCGCGAGCGGGTTTAATATATTATTATTATTATCGCTACCTAAAGATCCTGTTTTTTCAAGTGCCTCCCGTATGCAAAAGTACAAACGCAGAATTGGGCACAAGCAACAGTGATCAAGTCGGCGAAAATTGCATGTCAGTGGGCGACATGCGGCACTGCACAACAAATAGGCTCCAGCAGCGCCAGCGCCCCCCTCAAACATTGCCCCATGGTCAAAAGAACATTGCGTTTTTGGGCGTAGGCCCCAATCCTTGGGTACAAGTGAAAGGGCAATCAGGACATAACCAAAAACCACATTTGAGCGCTCCACAGGCCGGAACGCCACAGGGAGTCGGCCATTTTGAAAACTTGCAATTGAAAAACAACCACCGTCTGGACTCAATTAATGTTTAAACCGAACCCGTCCCTGGTTTTCAGCTAAATCAAATCATTACTTGGCAACAAGCAGTCAGAATTCTGTCCAGTCACATGCGCCTCACCATGCGCCTCAGAACTCAGAGGCTTCCCGAAAATGTATAAACAAGTGGGGGTCAATTAACCACACTGTCCACTTAATTAGCCCTCAAGCAAAGATTGCCGAACAGCGCAGCTGCTGGCTTAAGATGGCTTTAAAGTGGCTTGTAAGTGGCCCGCCCATCCCCGTGAATAGCCAGATTTCTTATTCGGCCGCATGATGGCCGTCTGTCAGAGTTTTCTCCTGAAAAATCGTCCATTTTTCCCAAATTCCCCCTTTTATCAACAAAAAGCCACACTTTTTAAGACCAGCTACAATAGTACTACCCTGAGTAGATGCGGAGCCTGCTGTTAACAAAGGAAGAAGCTTTAAAAATTGAAGACGTTTTTGGCCTCCAAAATCAGTTTTTTTTTGGAAAAGTAAAAAATCACCAGAAAGTTCCAGATAAGCTGTTCCTGTCCGTCTCCCGTCCCGTGTCTCCATCCCGTGTCCTCGTACTAATTTGGGTGTCACCAAAAATATTCGCGGTCATCTATCGAGAACTTTTGTGGGTCGTGAAGCAACCCTTTTCAGGATCTTTTGGGCGTCCCAGGGAATTAGCCCTAATTACAAATGTTTCAATAAATATTGCTACTGTAATTCCGTTTTCTGTGAACACACGACGAGTGTAACCTGTTTCAAATAAGATTAATATAAAATCCGCAGTGTTGGTTTGCTTAAGCTGTATAGCTCGCATAGTAAAGTGCAGGGTCCCAATCCATTAGATTGCTGGTTCAAACCCCACAGGTGACTTTCTATTTTTTTCTTTTTAATTTTGTGACTTCAGTAACCTACTGGGAGAAGAACCTGAAATTCGAGCGCCTATGCCACCCACCTGCAAAAAAAACGGGGAAATGACCCACGCAGCCACACATGTCCGAGCCTGGACTACAGAGCAACTGGCGTTTTCATAAGATATTTGTCAGTTCGGGTTGTAAAGTATCTGTGCTTGTCTAGCTCTGCTTTATAAGTGCAGGGTTCCCCAAATCCATTAGATGCCGGTTCAAACCCCACAGTGAACTATTCTTCTTTTTTTTCTTTTTATTTGTGACCAGTACTTACTGGGAAGAACTGAATCGGCGCCAGGCCCACCTCACTAAAAGCGGGCCAAATGAACCCACACCAGGATGTCCGAGCCAGCCTGGACTACATGAGCACAAGGCGTGATATTGTCAAGGTCGGTTTGTAAAAGATCCTGTGCTTGTCTAGCTCGTAATAGAGTGCATGGTTTGCATCCATTAGATTGCGGTTCAAACCCAGACCATGGACTTTTGTTTTTCTTTTTTAATTTAATATTATTAAACTGCCTCATTAAACGAAGAAAGAACAGTTTCAAAACAAAATATGTGGACTACCAGAAAAAAAATGTGGGGACACTAAGGGAAACACTTGAGCGCAAAACTGAGGAGGGTGGGTGAAGAACAATCAAAGAAATGGAGGGGGGTGGGGAAAGTGAGAACCCTTCTCCTCCATGGCATGGTGGATCTAATTTCCCCTGGTCCATTTTAGAAATAGTAGACCCACATTAGCACAAGCGAACATTAGGCACACCATTACACAGACGTTATAGCTCCAGAGATATGTGGCGCTGGTCTTTGGTGGGCAGGAGGTTGCTGGTTAAACCGGACAACATATTTTTTTTTTTTTTTTTGTTTTTCTTATTTTTGGTTTGGGAACGGGCACTACTGGAAGAACATAAATCGCGGCCTATGTCCACCACCTTATTAAAATGAAGGAAAGAACAGTTTAAAATATGCATCAACACAAACAGAAAGACAGGGGGACAGTAAGGAAAATCAATAGAGGAAGAACTGGGGGGATGTAGGCCAAAAGAGAAAATGGAGGGCTAATAATTAGTATCCTGAATGACTCTCTTCCCAAATGCCTTGCTTGGACATATTTTCACACAGCCGGGGATTTAGACCAAAAGTAGCCCAATCAGGTTAACGCTTGGGGTCATGTTATAGCTCAGTAATAATGGTCCCCTTGTCTTTGATAGTAGGAGTGCCAAGTTCAAAGAGGTATTGAACACTCTTTAATAATCTTTCCCTCCCTTTTCAACATGGCCACTTAAAGCTCTGAGCCCGATAACAAGACTGCCAGAATGAGCACAACAACTAATTATGTAGACACAATATTTTTTAGCCACTTTTTCTATTCAATCTCAAAACTGCATTTATTCCTCTTTACTCGTGGCAGATACATTGCTCTTTTTCTGCAAATAACAAAGAGTGCAAACACTCGTCCAGTATGCTGTTTTGCATGCCTGCTTCTCCGAGTATTTGCAGTTCACGTGGTCATCAGAAGGTATTTCAACTAAGACGAGTGAAAAGCCACCGCTGTGGTGAACGTGAAGGCCGGGAGCCCTAAATGCACGGGGCTGGCATCTAAGATACCCTGAGGGCAAGAGTAGGTGTGACGAAGGCAGGCGAGAGTGGGCCGGAGCAAAGAGTTAGGCCAGAGGCACACAGGTTGTGGTGTGAGCAGAGGGGCGGGGGAAGACAGTGTTGGTGCGAGAGCGGGGGCAAAGTACAAGGGGGGAGGGGCGGTTCGCAAGGGGGGCAAGCGCCAGGGCGAGGGCCTACATCGCGTTGCGCTTTAATTTATTATATTATGATTATATTCGCCCCTAAGATCCTGTTTTCAGTGCCTTCCGTGCAAAGTTACACGCAGAAGATTGGCACAGTGATCAGAGGTCGGCGAAACATTGCATGTCAGTGGGCGACATGCCGCACGCCCAAGAACAAATGCTCCAACATGCGCCTCCCTACAAAGTTGACCCCTCATTCAAAAACATTGCGTTTGGGCGTAGGCCCAAATCCTTTGGGTAAGTGAAAGGGCACATCAGGACACAAATAATCTCAATTGAGCGCCACCCCAGACGCACAGGGAGTCGGCCAATGATTTGACTTGCATTGGAAAACCGCTGTAACCCTCAACTTATGTTTTAACAACGTCAGTCCTGTTTTCAGCTAAATCCACTCATACCATGGTTTAACAGACTCTAGAGACATGGGGCCTAAAAAGTGATGCCTAGCTTTTACATTGACCTCCGGTTTTAAAATAGCGCGCGCCCAACAAAAAACATGCTTTCCCCATACCTTGGAGCAAGCCCTCCAGGTAGCGCTCTATCTCTAGATCTGGATCATATTTGCTGACATAAGGCCTCTTATGGTCTGGAATTCATGAGAGCCAATACGGCACGGTGCTTCACCACTAATATGCGGCCCCCTAGTCTATCACCTTGAAAAATTTTAGTTTGTACGATTTATAATGAACGTTGCAGTATATTTACACATTCAATACAAACAACACAAATATATTATAAAATGTGATTGTGATATTTCGAGAATTGGCGTGGCAAGGGGCGCACAAAAGCTCGGGCCATTTTACACTTTTAATTGGAATCCTCTGACTCTCTTAGTAGTTAAGATTAGTCCGCTTTTCCAACAGAAATATAATTCACTACCTTGGTGAACAGACTTTAGAGACATGGGCTACAAAAACTATCCGCTTTTTTTTCATCAACATCTGTCTTTCAACTCTAACTCCCACTGAACTAGCACATTTTCGTGGTATTTTTGTGCTTTTTGGGCACTGACGTCTCATTTTTTAACTGAGTTCTATGCTTTTTGACGCTGTTTTTTTCAAGAAGCTTTAAGATTATGGTCCAAAGTCAAACTGGAGAAAATTCTCGTTAAAGTGGTTAACGAAGATGTATAGATGCCACCAACATCTTCCTTTTTGCGTTACATCATCTCACAACACGTCCGCAGCATGCGCTCTTGTCCAATCTGGATCATATTGTGGCTGAACATACGGCCATTATGGTATGAATCCATAGACTCAATAAATGCCGGTGCTGCACTACATTGCGCCCTATCTATACCTTGAAAATTTTAGTTTGTACGATTTATATTGAAAGTTGCAAGCAAATATATTCTATACATTGAAACAAAACACCACAAATATATTAAGGGTATGATATTTTTCTCGATGTGCTTGTGGCAGAGGCTAAATGTCCAGAGACTGCATAATATCTCTTTCATATATTCTCAATACCTTGTCAGATTTGAGTGAGAAATGTAATCACTTATGAACTGATGAAAATTGAATCAGTCATGACAATAGACAGTGGTTCATCTATAGCGCACAACGCAACAGCGATAAATGCAGTGTGAATGGCGGGTCGTCCTCACCCTTCATTTGAACGAAACGTGAAAACCAAAATATTCTTCTGATTCTCCATGTCCATACTGATCCAAAAAGGTCAATTACAACATGCCTGGCTATTTGCTTCATTTAACAAATTAATAATTAGGCCCGAGCCAGGGACAAAGTCCGGTAAGGGACTTTTGTTTTCTCAGCCCCGGTTTCTGTTATATTGATTATTATTTATAGGAGGCCCGAGCCAGGACAAAGTCCTGTTAAGGGACTTTTGTCGTCTCCCCGTTTGTTGTTATTATTACTTATTATTATTATTATTATTCGCACCCTAATATCCTGTTCAGTGGCGTTCCCGTGGCAAAAGTACACCGCAGAATATTGGCACCGTGATAAGTCGGCGAAAATTGCATTCAGCTGGCGACATGGCGCTACTCGCACCAACAAAATGGCTCCACAGCGGCCCCCATCAAAGTTGACCCCATTTAAAAGAACCATGCTTTTTGGCGTTAAGGTCCAAATCTTGGTACAGTGGAAAGGCACAATCAGGACAAACCAATAATCTCCATTGCGAGGCGCGCACGCCCGGACGCACAAGAGCGCATTTGAACTTGTCTAATTGGAAAAACGGTCTGGACGTCAACTATTTTCTAAACGAACTCGGTCCTGGTTTCATGCTAAATCAAAATCGAATACATGGTTTTAAACGAGACCTGAGAGGACATGGGGCGTACAAAGGTTGATGCCAGCTTTTGTGTTAATGAACCTCCGGTTTTTCAAATAGCGCCCCCACCAAAAAAAACATGCTTTTTCCCCATACTTGGACATCCGCCGTCGCTAGGTATGCGCTCTGATCTAATCTGATCATATTTGCTGACATAAGGCCTGCTTATGGTCTGAATTCATAGACTCATGAACTGCATGGTTGCTCAACACTATTAGCAGCCCCCTACTCCTTAATACCTTGAAAAATTTTTAGTTTGTAGATTATATGAAACTTGCAGGTAATTTCTACACATTCAAGACAAACACAAAAATTATTATACAATGTATTTGATATGTCCCGAAGATGTGGCTGTGGCAAGGGCGCACAAGAAAGTCGGCATTTTAACTTGTTAATTGGGAATACCGTCTGGACTCATCTTATGTATTAAATGATGCTAGTCAGGGTGCCAAGGGGCCCGGCGGGCCAAATTTTGGCCCCATCTGAAATAATTCCTGTTGGCCCGCCAAGAATGACATACTGTTTGCGCTTGTATGTTTAATACACTTCATTCAGTTCTCAATGTAATTATGATGCTAGACATTTTTTTGGCCACTAGCGTCAAAATGGGGCGCTTTCGACTCTTCGCAAAGATTAAGGGAAACACTGTTGTGGGCTTGGTGTTTATCACAAGAGTGTTTGTAGCATCACTTTCCAGCTTTCCAAGTTTTATTGCAAAGTTGGTTGACGATCCAAATAGGTCTGTTAAAATATGTACTCATAAATTAATTGATCGACCTGGACACTTTCAAAATGAATCTAATAGCCATTTTCTTCTGAGTTTAACAAAGAATGAGTAAAGTCAATGTAAGTAAAGAACAGGTGATTTTAAACACATGTTACGATTATTTGCTAAAAAGAATTGTTGATTTGTTCTATCAAAACTTAGGCTTTTGCCATAGTATATTCATTTGTTTATATAGTATTGATATGTGCACATAGATAGTGAATCAAATAAAATGGTATAGCCGAAAAATTAAATAAAGTAATATATTATTGCCTTAAACTTGTTCAACGCTGACAATGCGTGTTGGCTGCGATGCCCACAGGCATCTTTTCATTTGGCCCTCGGAGAAAAAAATAGTTTGGGCACCCCTGATCTAGTCCGTTTTCAACAGAAGACTCACACTGCTTTAACGGACTTTAGTAGACATGGGGGCTAAAAAACATCCAGCTTTTTTCGCATTCAAACATTGCTCTTAACTTCTTAACTTCCAGTCCTTTGAAATCTGAGCCACATTTGTGGTATTTTGGTGCTTTTGGGCCACTTACGTCCATTTGTTGTAAAACTGCGTTCTATCGGCTATTGTGACGCTTTTTTTTCAAGAAGCTAAGATATGGTCAAAGCTCAAACTTGGAGAAAATGTGCTCGGTTAAAGTGGGGGTTAAGAGATTATATAGCCTACCAACATCCGCCGTTTTGCTGTACATTCCACAACTGTTCGCAGGCGACGCCTAACTCAAACCGTTGCAGGATATATTCTACCATGTGAACAATACACAGCAAAATATTACATGTGTATTGAATTTTTCTAAGATGTGCTTGTGGCAAGCTTAAATGTCCCAAGAGATGCATATATCCTTTATAATTCTCCGACGTTACTTGCAGATTGAGTTTTGAAAATGTTATACATGTTATGAACTTGTGATGAAAATTGAAATCCATGTTTCATGACAATAGACATGGTTCAGTGCTAATCGGCACTACGGCCAAAGGACAGCGATAAGCCAGTGTGAATTGTCTGGGTGGTGGCCCACCCCCCAGTTTGAACAAAAGTGAAAACAAAAAATATTTCTGATTCCCCTGCCATATGATCAAAAGTCAATTTACACAGGCCTCTATCGCTTGGCTTTATTCTCTTTATAGATTGAGGTCCCGAGCTCCAGGATCAAAGCCTGGTAAGGGACCTTTTTGTATTCCCCCGGTTCTTGTTAGGCCCGAGCCAGGAAAAAGTCCTGGTAAGGGACTTTTGTTCTCCGCCGGTGTTCTTGTTATCATATTATTCGATTATTGAATTTATTATTATATCCCCTCCTACCTGACCGTTTTTTCAGTGCCTTCCCCCGTGCAAAGTACAACGCAGAAATTGCACAGTGATCAGAGTCGGCGGAAAATGCATGTCAGTGGCGATGCGCGCCCAAAACAAAATGGTCCACAGCGCCCTCTCAAAGTTGACGCGCCCATTCAAAAAAACATGCTTTGGGCCGTAGGCCAAATATTCTTGGTAAGTGAAAGGGGCACATCACGGACAAGACAAAAACTCCATTGGAGCGCCTACGCTCCGCGAACGCACAGGGATAGTCAGGCCATTTTGACTTGCAATTGGAAAACCGGCTGGACTCAAACTTATGTTGTAACGAACTCGTCTGGTTTTTCCAGCTAAATCAAATCATAACTTGTTTAATCAGGAGCTAGAGGACATGCGGGTACAAAAGTGATGCCAGCTTTTACTTGGCCCGTTTTCAAATAGCGCCCCCCACAAAAAACATGCTTTTGTCCCCATACCGTTGGACAAACGCATCGGCAGTATCGCTCTGTATTCTAATTGGATCATATTTGGCTGACATAAGCCTTCTTATGTTGAATTCATAGAGCTCAATACCCTGCACGGTCCTCACCATAAGCGCCCATCTACTACCTTGCAAAGTTAGTTGTGCGATTATAGTGAAACTTGCAGGTATATTCGTACACAGTTCAATCAACACAAAAATATATCATGTTGATTATTTCGAAGATGTTGGCGTGGCAAGGGCGCACAAGAAGTCGCCATTTTTAACCTTTTAAATGGGAATCGTTCTGGACTCATTCTTATGTATTAGACTAGTCAGGTGGCAAATGGGGCCGCGTGCCAAAATTTGGCCGCCGGAAATAGATCTGTTGGCCGCCAAAGGAATGACCTATTTTGCGCTGTAATGGTATATACAAGTCATTCATTCGTCAAGTGGTAAAGTATGATGCAGTACATTTTTGGCGCACTAGCGCAAATCAGGGGCGCTGTTTCACTCTTTCGCAAAGTTAAGGAAACACGTTGTGGTGTCCTTGGTGATTATCACAGAGTGTTGTAGCATCAGCTCTTCCAAGTTTCCAGTTTTATTGCAAAGTGTTGTTACCAGTCCAACATAGGTCATTGTTAAAAATCGTACTTATAAAATAGATTGAGTTGAACTGACCTTAAAAATGATCTAATATGCCATTCTTCTTTGAGGTTTAACAATGAAATGAGGTAAGTCAATGTAAGTAAAAACATGGTGATTTTACATTTTTACTATTGCTACAATTGTTGATTTGTTCTATTCTAAAACTAGGCTTTGCCATAATGTTGACATTTGTTAATATAGTATGTTTATGGTCGATAGATTCATCAAATACACAACTTATCCGAAAAATTAAATAAAACCTATTATTGATTTGCGTTTAAATGTGTTCGACGCTGGGACGTTGCCGGTGGTTTGGTCCCGCGACCGCGCAGCACTTTTCATTGGCCCTCGGTAGACAAAAAAGTTTGGGCACTCCCTGATCTAAATCCTGCTTTTGTCACAGAATAAGCTCACACCTGCTTTTACTGACTTTATGTTAGACATGGGGCTTACAAAAAACATCCAGTCTCTTTTCTCATTGCAACATCTGCTCTTTAACTCTTAACTCCACCTGAATGAGCCAATTTGTTCGTGGTATTTTGGTTCTTTTGGCACTTACCGTTCTCATTTTTGTAACTTCTGCGTTTTATGCTATTTGAAACGGCTGTTTTCAGAGAAGCTTTAAGATATGGGTCAAGTCAAACTGGATGAATGTGTCGTGTTAAGAGTGGGGGTTAAGAGATATAAATGCCAACCAACATCCTTTCTGTACATTCACAACATTGCGCCAGCTGCGCTCCTAAGATCCAAACGTTGGCAATATTTGAAACATTGAACAAACGACACAAATATATACATTGTAGTATTTTCTAAAGATGTCTTGTGGCAAGGCTAAATGTCCCAAGATGACTGCATAGAATCCTTAATAATCTCACTACCTTGTCAAATTGATTGAAATGTAATTACTTAGAACTTCGATGAAAATGAATCCAGTTCATGGACAAAGACACTGGTGTCATTGCATAGCACACGCCAAAAAAGCGATAAAGCAGTGTGAATGCTGGTGGTCCCACCGCCATTGAACAAAAAGTGAAAACAAAAAATACGTTCTATTCCCCATGCCATATTTGACCAGAAAATCAATTACAACATGCCTCTATTTGCTTCATTCTCTTTATATTAGGCCGAGCCAGGACAAGTCTGGTAAGGGACTTGTGTCTCCCCCGGGTTGCGTTGTTATTATTATTATATTATGTATTAAATTTATTATTATTTTTTGCCCCCTATGATCCTGTTTTTTCAGTGCCTTCCCGTGCAAAAAGTTACACGCAGAAATTGCACAGATGATCAGAGTCGGCGAAAATTGCTGTAGTGGCGACATGCGCGCACCGCAAAAACAAAAATGGCTCCACGCGCCCCTAAAGTTGATCCCCATTCAAAAAGAACATGCGTTTTGGGCGTGGCCAAATCCGTTTGGGTACATGTGAAAGGGCAATATCAGACAAACAAAATTCATTGGAGCGCCACGTCCGTTACGCACAGGGACGTCGGTCCAGTTTTTACCTGCAATTGGAAAACCGGCTGGACTCAACTTATGTTTTTAACGAACTAGGTCCCTGGTTTTTCAGCTAAATCAAATCATACTTGGCACATGTGCATCTAGACATCTGACAGTCGGGGGGGGGGGGGGGGGTGTCAGTCACTGCGCCTCACTAGACTTTCCGAAAATGTATAACATGTGGGGGCAAGTGTTAACCACTTGCCACTTATTAGGCCTTCAGCAAAGTGCCGAAACAGCGCACTATCTGGCTAAGATGGCTCTTTAAGTGGCTGTAAAAGTGGCCCGCCATCCTCACTGCAAATAGCCAGAGTGCGCTATTCTGCACCATGAGGCCCTGTCAAGTTTTCTACTGAAAATCGGTTCATTTTTTCCCAAATTGCTCCTTTATGTCACAAAAGCACACTTAGACTCCTACAAGTTTTTCTACCCGCTCTGTTATCAGGAGAAGCTTTTAATGTGAACGTTTTGTCCCAAAACTAGTTTTTTTTGGAAAGTAACAGATAGCAGTAAGTTCAGATAAGCGGTTCCTTGTCCGTCTCCCGTGCCGTGTTCCCGGTGTCTCTGTACTATTTTTGGTGTCACGCAAATTATCCGTCCTCGTATCGGAGCTTTTGTGGGGCTGGAGCACTCTTCCAGATCTTTGGCCCCAGGGAAGTAGCCCTACATTACAAAAATGTTCAATGAAATATTGCGCTGAACTGTAATCCGTTTTCTGGTGAACTACACGGAGTGTATATGTTATAGCTAATATAAAGTGACGCGTGTTGTTGCGTAAGCCTGGGCCTCCTTAGTATAAGTTGCAGGGTTCCCAATCCATTTAGTGCCAGTTTCAAACCCACAGTGACTTGTTTTTTCTTTTGAGTGTGACCTAGTACCTTACTGGAAAACTGAATCGCGCCTATGGCCCCCTCACTAAAAACGGGGTAAATGACCAACACATGTCCGATTGCCTGGACTTACTATGAGCACAATGGCTTGTCATAAATTTCAGTTCGGGTTGTAATAAGTCTGCTTGTCTAGCCTCTTATAGGTGCAAGGTCCCATCCATAGATTGACGTGCAAACCACATGACTTCTGTTTTTTGTTTTGATTTGTGAACGTGCATGGTTACTTACTGGGAAAAACGATCGGCGCCGACTATGCCCACCCTCACTGAAACGGGGAATGACCCCACATCATTGTCGAGCCGCTACATTAGCACAAGGTTCATAATATTTTGTCAGTTCCGTTGTAAAAGTATCTGTGCTTGTCTAGCTCTGTTTATAGAGATGCAGGTTTGCATCCATAATTGCCGGTTCAAACCCAACCATGACTTTTTTTTTTCTTTTTTTAATAATAGTTTATTAAATCGCTCATTAATAAGAAGACTAGAACAGTTCAAATATTGGAACTATCACAGAAAGAAAGTGTGGGACACAGGGGAACCTGGGCAAAACTGAGGAGGGGTCGGAAAAAATCTAAAAATGGAGGGGTGGGTGAAAGAACTGATACTCTCTCCCGAGTGGCATGGGGGATCGAATCACCCTGGTCATGTTAAGATAATAGTAGAGTAGCCACATAGGAAGCACATTACGACAGGGTTAAGCTAGAGATAGTGCGCTGGTCTTGGTGTCAGGTAGGTTGCTGGTTCAAACCCAACCATTATTTTTTTTTTCTTTTTTTGGTTTGGGACTGGGGCATCTACTGGGAAGAACATAAATCGGCGCCTATGGTCCCAACCTTAATAAAAGAGAGAAAGACAGTTTAGACATATGTCAAACTGCTACAGCAGAAAGACATGGGATGAAGGATCGGAGTGACATAGGAATAAGCAATAGAGAGAACTGGTGGGAAAGTTAGGGCCAAAAATGACCTGATGACCTGAAAGTGACCTCTCTTCCAATCCTTGCTTGACATATTTTACACCGGATTAACAAAGTAGCCCATATCATGTTTACTTGGGCTGTTTATATGTCATAAAAGTCCTTGTCTTGATGTGGAGTTGCAAATAACATGCTTGAACTTTTCCTAATCTTTCTTTCACATGGCCACTAAGCTCTGACCCGTAAACGCCAGAATGACACCAAGTTAGTAGAAAATATTTTTAGCCTTTCTACCTTCACGCCATTTCCCTCTTTACGTGCAGAATCACTGCTCTTTTTCTGCAAATACAAGAGTGCACCTCTGTCAGATGCTGTTTTTGCATGCTGGCTCCTCCCGAGTGATTGCAGTTCACTGGTCATGAAAGTATTTCAACTATAGAACGAGTGGAAAGCGGGGTGTGGTGAACTGAGGTCCCGGCCTAAGCACGTGGCTCACATAGACGGCAGAGGTAAAGTGGACGAGCAAGGCCGGGCGGAGCAAGTAGCAAGACACCAGTTGGATCGGGGAGAGCAGTGGCGAGAAGTGGGGAACAGGGGCAGGGGCAGCGGGCCAGGCAGGGCTAAACATCGCGCGCGCAAGCGAGCCAGACGAGTCCTGCGTAAGGACTTTGTTCTCCCCGGTTTCTGTATTATTTATTATTATTATTATTATTTATTATTCGCCCTCTTAAGATCCTGTTTTTCAGTTGCCTTCCCGTGAAAAGTAACGCAGAAATTGGCACAAAGTGATGCGAGAGTCGGCGAAAATTGCATGTCAGTGGCACTATGCGCAGACGCCAAAACTAAATGGCTCCACAGCGCCCACGCAAAATTGACCCATCTCAAAAGACATGCCGTTTTGGGCGTAGGCGCAAATCCTTGGTAACAGTGAATAGGGCCATCAGAAAACCAAAAACTCCATGAGCGCCACGCCCGGACGCACAGGAGTCGCCAGTTTGATTGCAAATTGGAAAACCCGGTGCTGGACCAACTTATGTTTTAACTGACTAGGTCCCTGGTTTTTCCACTAAATCAAAATGCATACAGGTTAACAGAGCTCTAGAGACATGGGGCTACGAATGATGCCAGCTTTGTTTACATTCATACCTCGGTTTTCAAAATAGCGCCACAAAAAAACATTGCTTTTTCCCCATACCTGGGACAACCCTCGCAGGTATGCGCTCTATCTAATCTGGATCATATTTGGTGACATAGGAGCCTCTTATGGTGAATTCATAGAGCTCCTAACTGCGACGTGCTGCACCACTACTAGCGCCCCCTATCTATAGCTGAAAATTTAGTTTACGATTAAAATAACGTGCAGGTATATTTCTACTACATTCAATTGACAAACGAAAATATATTACATTGTAGATTTAAGAATGGGTTATGGCAGCTAAATGTCAGAGACTTGCATAAATCTTAAAATGTCTCACAACCTATCAGATTGATTTGAAAATGTGATCACTTATAACTTGAGAAAAGATGCATTATGACAAAGCAGGTCCATGCTATAGGCACTACGCCAAAAAGCGAAATAAGCAGTGTTGAATGGTCTGGGTGGTCCCACCTCCGCATTTGAAACGAAGTGAAAACAAAAAATATATTCTGATATGCCCCATGCTATACTGATTCCTAAAAATGATTCAATTACAACATGCTCTATCTGCGTCATTCTCTTTATAATACGGCCCGAGGTCCAGACGAAGTCCTGGTAGGGACCTTGTTCTCCCCGGTTTTCTTGTTATCTTTATTATAATTTTGATATTATTATTATTCGCCCCTAAGTCTCTGTTTTCAGGCCTTCCGTGCAAAAAAGTAAGCACGCAGAAATTGGCAACAAGTGAGTCAGAGTCGCGCGAAGAATTTGCATGTCAGTGGGCGACATGCGCACGCCCAAAAAAATGGCTCCACAGCGCCCCTCAAAATTGACCCCATTCAAAAAGGACATCGTTTTGTGGGAGGCCAAATCCTGGTACAGTGGAAAGGGCACATAGACAAGCGAAAAATCCATTGGAGCGCCCACGCCCGACGCCACAGAGTCGGCCATTTTGACTTGCAAATTTGGAAAACCCGGCTGGCACCACTTATGTTAACGAATAGTCCCTGGTTTTCAGCTAAATCCAAAGAATACATGTAACAGACTGCTAGAGACAGATGGGGCTACAAAGTGATGCCAGCTTTTACATTCAAAGCCCCGTTTCAAATAGCGCCGCTCCTACAAAAAACATGCTTTTTCCCCATTAGCTGGACAACCCTCGCAGGTATGCTCTAGCTTAATCTGATCATATTTGGGGTCTGACTATAAGGCCTTCTTATGGCTGATTCATATGAGCTCACATAACTGCACGTGCTCATACATATGCGCCCTATCTATACCTTGAAAATTTTAAGTTTGTACAATTTATATAAACTTGCAGGTATAAATTTACACATTCAAACAACCCAAAATGATATCTACAGGTATGATAGTTCTAGAGATGTGGTTATGGGCAAGCTAAATGTCCCAGAGACTGCCGAAAATATCATTAAATTCCTCTATCATTACCTAGTCAGATGAGTGAAAATGTGATCACTTTATGAACTTGATGAAAATTATCCATTTTGTCATTGACAATAAATGGTCCGATGCTATAGCAACGCCAAAACAGGCGATAAGCCATGTGAATTGTCGTGGGTGGTGCCACCCCCGATTGTGGAACGAAGTGAAACTAAAAAAACTATATTCTATTCCCCATGCTAAATGCTGATCCAAAAAGTCAATTTACAACATCTCTATCGGTTGCTTCATCTCTTTATAGATTAGGCGCGAGCCAGGATCGAAGTCCTGCGTCAAGGGACTTTTGTTCTGCCCGTTTTCTGTATTAGATTATTATTATTATTATTATTATTATTCGCTGGCCTAAGATGCTCTGTTTTCTCAGTGCCTTCCGTCAAAAGTAGCATCGCAGCTAAATTGCACAGTGACAGAGTCGGCGCAAAAATTGCATGTCAGTGCGACATGCGCCGCCAAAACAAAATGGCTCCACGGCGCCCTCAAAATTGACCCCATGTCATAAAGAACATATGCGTTTCTGGGCCGAGGCCAATCCTTGGGTACAGTGAAAGGGACTCAGGACAAACCAAAAACTCCATGGGATCGCCACGCCGCCCGCCACGCACAGGGAGCCGGCCAATCTTTGTACTTGCCATGGAAACCGCTGGACCAATCTTAGTGTTTTATACGAACTAGCCTGGTTTTGTTCAGCTAAATCAAATCATACATGTTTAACAGCTCTAGAAATTGGCTACGAAAGTGATGCCGAGCCTTGTTTAGCATTCAAACCTCCGCTTTCAATAGCGCGCCGACAAACGATGCTTTTCTCCCATACTATGGACAACCCCGTCGCAGGTATGCGCTCTATCTAATTGGATCAATTTGGCTTGACATATAGGCCTAGGTCTTGAATTCAAGAGCTCCAATAATGCGGTGCTCCCCACATAGCCCCCCTATCTATACCTTGAAAATTTAAGTTTGTAACGATTAATGAAACGGTGCACGGTATAGTTCTCACACATTCAAAACAAACACAAAAATATCGTTTACATGTTTATGGATATTGTCTAGATGTGGTTATGGCAAGGCAAATGTCCCAGATACGCATAATATCCCTTGTATACATTCTCTCACATACCTAGTCAGATTGAGTGAAAATTGATCACTTATGAACTTGAATGAAAATGATCCATTTCATGACAAAGACATGTCCAATGCCTAGAGCACACGCCAAAACGCGATAAACCAGTGTGAAATTGTCTGGGTTGTCCCACCCCCTTGAACGAAAGTGAAAACAAAAATAATTATTCGATTCCCCATGCTACACTGACCAAAAATCAATACAAAGCCTCTAATCTTGACTTCCATTCTCTTTATAAGTAGGCGGCCTGAGCCAGGACGAGTCTGGTAAGAACTTGTCTTCCCCCGTTTCTTGTTATTATTATTATTATATTATTATATTATTATTCGCCCTCGCCTAAGTCCTGTTTTCATGCTTCCCGTGCAAAAGTACAAACGCAGAAATTGGCACAAGTGATCAGGGAAGTCGGCGAATATGTGCATGTCAGTGGGCGACATGCGCACGCCCAAAACAACAAGGCTCCACAGCGCCCCTCAAAATTGATCCCCCCATTCAAAAAGTAACATGCGTTTTTATGGGCGTGAGCCCAAACCTGGGTACAGTGAAAGGCACACTTCAAGGACAAACCAATAAAACTCCATTGTGAGCGCCACGCCCCGGACGCTACAGGAGTCGGCATTTGACTTGCACTTGAAAACCTGGGCTGGAACTCAAGCTTATTTTTACACTCAACTCGTCCCTGGTTTTTCAGCTAAACAATACATACATGGTTTAGCACTACAAAAGACTCTAGAGACATGGGCGACAATGAGCCAGCTTTTTACATTTACAACCTCCGGTTTTCAAATAGCGCCCCACAAAAACCAGCTTTTCCCCATACCTGACAACCCCTCGCAGGTAATCGCGCCTATCAATCTGGATCCAATATTTGGCTGACATAGCCTCTATGGTCTGAATTCATAGAGCTCAATAACTGCACGGTGCCCACCACTATAGCGCCCCTACTATACCTTAGGAAATTAGTTTGTAGGATTTATATGAAACGTTGCAAGGTATATTCTAGTCAATTCAAACAAACACAAAAATATAGTTAACATGTGGTTGACTATTTTCTAAGATGTGGTTATGGCAGGCAATATGTCAGAGACTGCAGTAATATCCTTTATAATCTCAACATACCTATCAGGATGTGAGTTGAAAAGTGATCATGTAGAAAAACTTGATGAAAATGATCCATTTTCATGACATAAGACATGGTCGCATGCAAGCACACGCCAAAACACAGCGATAAAGCCAGTTGTGAATTGTCTGGTGTCACCTGTCCCATCTTGTGAAACGAAGTGAAAACAAAAAATATATTCTGATTCCCCATGCTATACTGATCCAAAAAGTCAAGGTACAACATCCAAAA